>CM045886.1:6067500-6315000 GCA_025169545.1 Anguilla japonica
GCAGTGTGTAGGTAGGAGGGCAGGATGGGGGCAGTGTGTAGGTAGGGGGGCACGATGGGGGCAGTGTGTAGGTAGGGGGCCTGCTCAGGGGGCAGTGTGTAGGTAGGGGGGGGGCAGGATGGGGGCAGTGTGTAGGTAGGGGGGCAGGACGGGGGGCAGTGTGTAGGTAGGGGGGCAGGATGGGGGCAGTGTGTAGGTAGGAGGGCAGGATGGGGGCAGTGTGTAGGCAGGAGGGCAGGACAGGGGCAGTGTGTAGGCAGGAGGGCAGGATGGGAGCAGTGTGTAGGTAGGGGGGCAGGACGGGGGCAGTGTGTAGGCAGGAGAGCCTGCTCAGGGGCAGTGTGGTAGGTAGGGGGGCAGGACGGGGGCAGAGGGTAGGTAGCGGGGGCAGGACGGGGGCAGTGGTGTAGGTAGGGGGGCAGGATGGGGGCAGTGTGTAGATAGGAGGGCAGGATGGGGGCAGTGTGTAGGCAGGAGGGCAGGATGGGGGCAGTGTGTAGGTAGGAGGGCAGGACAGGGGCAGTGTGTAGGCAGGAGGGCAGGATGGGAGCAGTGTGTAGGTAGGGGGGGCAGGACGGGGGCAGTGTGTAGGCAGGAGAGCCTGCTCAGGGGGCAGTGTGTAGGCAGGGAGGGCAGGACGGGGGCAGTGTGACGGGGGCAGTGTGTTAGGTAGGAGGGCAGGATGGGGGCAGTGTGTAGGCAGGAGGGCAGGATGGGGGGCAGTGTGTAGGCAGGAGGGCAGGATGGGAGCAGTGTGTAGGTAGGAGGGCAGGATGGGGGCAGTGTGTAGGTAGGGGGGGCAGGACGGGGGCAGTGTGTAGGCAGGAGGGCAGGACGGGGGCAGTGTGACGGGGGCAGTGTGTAGGTAGGGGGGCAGGACGGGGGCAGTGTGTAGGTAGGGGGGCAGGACGGGGGCAGTGTGTAGGTAGGAGGGCAGGATGGGGGCAGTGTGTAGGTAGGGGGGCAGGACGGGGGCAGTGTGTAGGTAGGGGGGCAGGACGGGGGCAGTGTGTAGGCAGGAGGGCAGGACGGGGGCAGTGTGACGGGGGCAGTGTGTAGGTAGGGGGGCAGGACGGGGGCAGTGTGTAGGTAGGGGGGCAGGACGGGGGCAGTGTGTAGGTAGGGGGCAGGGCGGGGGCAGTGTGTAGGTAGGGGGGCAGGATGGGGGCAGTGTGTAGGTAGGGGGGCAGGACGGGGGCAGTGTGTAGGCAGGAGGGCCTGCTCAGGGGGCAGTGTGTAGGCAGGAGGGCAGGACGGGGGCAGTGTGTAGGTAGCGGGGCAGGACGGGGGCAGTGTGTAGGTAGGGGGGCAGGACGGGGCAGTGTGTGTAGGTAGGGGGCAGGACGGGGGCAGTGTGTAGGCAGGAGGGCAGGATGGGGGCAGTGTGTAAGTAGCGGGGCAGGACGGGGGCAGTGTGTAGGTAGGGGGGCAGGACGGACTGGAACTCTTCCCGTTCCTCATTATAACTTCCGTGAGGGTTTCATGCGAGGAGTGTCCCCCGCTGCCCTTACAGGAGCCAACGCTGGGAGGAAATCCCACGATGCCCCGCCTTTCTAATCCGCCCCGAATAATGGCGGCGGCCCCGGGTTCAGTGGGAAGCGATGGAAATCGATCTCCTGCCAGCTGTTCCTGGCATCGAACGGAAAAAAAAAGAACTTAGGAACTCGTATCCACACACACACACACACACACACACACACTTGCGCGCGCGTGCGCACACACACATACACACTTACACTCGCGCACACACACACACACACACACACACACATACACACTTACACTCCGCACACACACACACACACACACACACACTTACACTCGCGCACACACACACATACACAGACACACACACACACACACACACATACACACACTCACACACACTCACACACACACACACACACACACGCACACACACACACTCGCACACACACACACACACTCACACACACACACACACACACACACACACACACACACACACGCAGACACACACTCACACACACACACACCCTGGGAAGTGTGGCCGCCTAGCAGTAATTAACCCGACCTAACTGGCTTCTAACACCCGGGTTCGAGATCATGAATGGCGTGTAAAAAGTGTAGCAATTAGCAGCTAACAGCCAGAGTCTGGCCCCAACGTTCTTTTTTTTTCTCTTTTTTCCTTTTTTTCCTTCTTTTTTTAAAGTGGGTTCATCAGTAGGTTTATTGAGTGTGACTTTGGCTCCGAGTGCCCGCTCTCATTTTTTGTCCATCCTGAGTATTTGAAAAGGTACAAAAAAAAAAAAGAGATGTACCCAGCAGCTCAGAGCGCACACTACCCTTAATGAGCCACACTGTTTAAAAAAAGCTTTGTAAACGATACCAAGAACATTTACATTTGCATTGTTGTGCTAATGACAAAGCAGGGGGGCGGAAAAAGAGCTTTATACGCACACAAAAAAAAAAAAAAAAAAAAAAAAAAAAAACATTCAGGAAGCACACTGAAGGAACTTCAATAGAACCGGCCTGAATGAATGCTTTTTATTTTTTATTTTTTATTGAAACATTATTTAATGAACATCGCTCGCATTTCGGCTCAGCTATATTTAAATCCATGTTTCTCGCAGATTATGGGGAACAGAAGGACATAGGTCCAGCGCTGGAAAGATTTAGCCCGCTCATAAAATGAACAATAACACATGTGGGAATTCCACTGTTCTTCACACAGGCTGTAGGGAGAGCGGTGACTTTTTTAAGATGGCGCGGGAGTTCTGGGCCATCTTTTCCTACCACAACAAGAAAGTCATTAGTGCTATTAGTAATATTATCATTACTTCTCCTGAACGGAGGAAAATAAGCGTTAATTACATCAGTAGGGAAACCGCAGGCTCACTCACATACGACCTCTGTAGCCATCGGCCAAAGGAAACACTGTCATCAGCACTCGCTCCACGGCCTAAATCAACCGGCTCCCCGGCCCAAGACACACAGACGCAGCCCCCTTTGGTTGCAGGACAAAAAGCCGGATCACCGGGCCCCTCCATTGGCCGGCGTCTGTGGCCGGTAAACGGTTTTGCATCGACCCCTTTGATTGGCTCGGCTGAACATCGGGTCTCTGCTCATATGACACCAGACAGCCGGTCTCGAGGAAAAAAATTAAATAAATAAAAATTCTGGAATTGGCCGAGAAGAAAAGAAACAACACTGTAAAATGTTGCGGTCACGCCGGTCCAAATGGATCGTCCAGTGAGCAAATCCCTCCAGAAAATATGATTTAATGCCTCGAAGGCAGCTCAGATTCGATACACTTTTCTTTTTTTTTTTTTGTGGGACCACTGATTCACCGGTTTTTTTCCGGACCAGGGGGGGCGGCCTGAAGCACCGTGTTTGTTTTGACACCGTGCGTGCGCTGCAAACAGAGCGAGCGCTAAGCGAAGCCTCCCTCGCCCGCAGCTGGGCGGGCGGGGCCGGATTGGGGCCCATAAAGGAAGCCGTAAAGCAGCCCGTAAAACGGAGGGTGGGGCGTGGCACGCCAACCCCGCAGCCCCATGGCGCGTGGGCGAAACTAGGCCTTCGCTCCCCCCTCCCGATGACGGCCCCGCGGAAAGCTTGTTGCCATGGGAAACCCGCCCATGTCGTCCTGCGTTCTAGCCGTGGAGAGGATATCCGCGCGCAGACCTCTCCGTATGGCTGCACCGGCAACCTCACGGCTGCACCATTCACCCTCATGTTATGCAAATGAAGGGACCCCCCCTCCCCCCCCCCCAGCCCTCCCCCAAAGTTCAAAGATGGACGACCCGTGTCACTTCCTTTCAGGAAGCGATAAAAGCGTTCACCTGTGACTAATTACTACGGGCTGTGACCCCCCGAGCGGAAACGGACCCCCCCCCCTCCTCCTCCACCGCGGTCCGCGCGGGTCAGGAGCCGCCCGCTCCTTATCGTCTGCGCCACGCCCGAATCGCAACGGTCCGCCGCAATAAAACGCGCCCGCGACACGCACGCCGCGCGTGTGTGTGTGTGTGTCCCGGGCAGTAACTCCAGATGTTTCCGCCGCGGGGAACGTCTCGGGGGCAGGATGTAACGAGGGAGATTACGGGCGACCGAGCGGCCGCGGGGCGACGGCAATAAGAGTACTCTGACCCGACGCCAGCGCGCTTCACGGAAAACCACCACGTGGGCACACCCGGGCGGGCGCGGTCGAACCCCGGCTTATCTCGCCGTCGCGGGGAGCTACGTACGTGAACCGTGTCGCGGGAATCGCGTGCGCGGATTGGCCTCGAAAGAGCTGCAGCGCGCCCGCCAGCGAAAGACGCAGAGCTCACGGGACGAACTTTTTGAATTTTCACGGAGGATTTAATGTTTACTCTTCCGTGGTTTAAAAATAGAGCCCGAATCCCCTGTTCTTTTTTCGGCGAGGCACATGGCGAACGGGGAGTGTTTCTCATTGCCCTGGGAACTGGTGTACATCCGCAAAGCCGCTTGACTAAATGAGTTTGATCAGGATGAAAGCGGCACATTGTTGCACTTTGTGCGTGTTTGTGCGGGCGTGTGTGTCTGTGTGTGCGGGCGTGTGTGTGTGTGTGTGTGTGTGGGCATGTGTGGTTGTATGTGTGTGTGTGTGTGTGTGTGTGTGTGTGTGTGTGGGCATGTGTGGTTGTATGTGTGTGTGTGTGTGCACGCATATGGAGTGCTGTAAACTGAAAAAGATGTGTGTTCCTCTCCCCAGTGTCTAATTAAGACCAGACCTCACCTTTAGCAGATTCAGAGGGCCTCGCTGTCCACTTCCTTCATTAAAGCAGAGAGGGTGGTCAGGGAGGGGGGTGGGGAGATTCAGAGGGCCGGATCGTGTGTGTGTGGTGTGTGTGTGTGTGTGTGTGTGTTGGTGAGGTGGGGGGGGGGGGGGGCAGTGGGGAGCATCCGCAGGGGTGCAGAAGGAAAGAAGCCCATTTGCTGGAAGCATGAAGGGGTCCCCTCCCTACGCGGCGTCATTTTGCCCAAAGCTTCATTTGTAAACACTTTGAGGGTGACCAGTTCCCCTGCTCTGCCCTCCAGGGTTGACCTTTGACCTCTGTTTAACTGAAATATTGAACCACCCGGCAATTACAAAATTACAAAGTCGATTGAGAGAGAATTTCACGTGCTATGCTTTGGGTTTGTCCTTTTTGACCTCTTTCAGAACCCCAGTGAGCAAAAAGCCAGAATCTAGACGTCTAGAGGGGTGCAGAACTAGGCTGAGAGACATAAAAGGACTGGGTTCACCCCAATACAGCTCAGGTTTTACCCGGGTATGGTCTGGCCACATCCTAGTCGGCTGGAAAACTTGTTTGTTTTCCACAAAATGTAGCTGGGTTTTCATCTGAACGCCCACACGGCGTTCCACTCTGACTTTTCACCGCTAAAATGTTTACTGGGTAAAGGTCTTGGCCCTGTCATTAAAAAAAAAAAGCAGACCGTGTCTATGTTCAGTTTGAATACTGAAGATGTGAAATTAGTTGCAGTTGCGGTAGTGTTGACTCCGCCCACTAGATGTCCGTCTGATCCGTTGCTGTGTTTTTACACGTCGACCTGTACACGTATTCTAGAGCAGCTTGCGGACAACGAGGTGAGGACAGACGGACAGCAAACCCTCGTCCCTGTAACCCGGCAACCACCCGTAACAAGGGGTCCCCACAAAGCACCTCTCTATGGGTTTAATATTGCAGAGGAGGCGGGGGGTGGGGGGTGGGGGGGGGGTGATGCTGATGACAGCAGCAGCAGCTACAATAGGAACTGGCTGATGCGGCGTACACTGGTCAGGTGACTGGGGAATGCTGAGAGATGCTGGGATATTTTCCTAGCCCCCCCCCCCCCTGCCCAAGCCCCCCCACCTGCCCCCCACCCCCCCCCTCCTCACCCCGGGGGGATAGTATAGGGGTCAGGGCCTTTGGACCAGCGGAGCAAGTGACAGCTCAGACAACCACCTGACTTCCCCGGCCGAGCCACCTGTCACCTCCCCCCCGCCCGTCAGCCCGCCTCATTTCAATCATGGAAATCGAGGGCAGATGCGGGGCAGAGAGAGAGAGAGAGAGAGAGAGAGGGAAAGAGAGAGAGAGAGAGAGGAGAGAGAGAGAGAGAGAGGAGAGAGATAGAGGAGAGAGAGAGAGAGAGAGAGAGAGAGAGAGAGACAGAGAGAGAGAGAGAGGGAGAGAGAGGGAGAGAGAGAGAGAGAGAGAGAGAGAGAGGGAGGGAGACCGATTCCGTGTCACATGCACACGCCGGAACTTTCTTTAACCTTGTCTCCCACCCTCCCCCCCCCCCCCCCCCCCCCACCCCCACCCCGACCCCGACCCCCCCGTCCGCCCCATCGCCCCGTCGTCCGACCCCATCCCATTTCCATTTTCCGGGTCTCATTTTCATACCTTTTCATACATGTTTTTGAATGCCACTGCGCGTCCCCCCCCCTCTGTCGTCACAGTCACGGTCACGGTCACGGTCACGGTCTCGCTAAAATCCGAGATGGTAAAAGACGCACGTTTTTTCACAAAAAAAAAAAAAAAAAAAAAAAAACAGCCGAACGGCTTCGGCTTGCCGGATGTCAGCGTGGGCCGTCGGGGAGGTAATCCGATTGGCCGGCTACAAATCGCTCGTTTTCGTTACGCACTGTGTGGCCCGCGGCCCGCTCGCGGACCTCCGTGCCTCAAAACCCGACGGGATCTGGTTTTAAATTCAGGCGCGGCTATTTTTCGCATCGCCGTCGCACGCTTTTTCCAACGAGCGAGCGAACGAACCCGGGAGAGAGATGAAGGGAGAGAAAGAGAAAGAAAAAAAAACGTGTAAACAAGACCCTTGTTTTCTCCCCTGCTCCTGCTTTCACTCAGGACCTCGTCCGGACGGAAAACCAGCAGCAGATGCCGACGCAGCTCCCGCGAACCAATTTAGCGGCGTTCGGGCGATGGAATGACCTCACGTTTTTTTTTTTTAAATCACCCCCCCCCCCCCCCCCCCGTCCCCCCCCCCCCGCCCCCGATGCTAAAAGGCACAGGAAACGACAGAAGCCGCGAGTGAGTCACAAAGCGATCCGGTCGAAGCCGCACGGAACCATCCGAGAAGCCTTTGATGCCGTTCGCCCATCGCAGACCTGATGCATGACTTGGAGGCAGTTTTTCTCTCTCTCCCCCTTGATTAAAGAAAATCCCGTTTTTTTTTTGGGGGGGTTCTCCCCTCAGTGCCACAGACGGACGACCAGAGCGCTCCTTCGTTAACCCTTTTCACCTTGACCCCCCCCATCCCCCACCCCCCACCCCACCCCAGGGGAGAACTTCATGGTGGATCCACATTCTCTTTGCCCTACATCATTGTCCCCTGATTGCCCGGCCTAGAAGCAGTCATCGATTGATTGATGTCCCCGCCGTCTAAGAGCTTATTATGCAAATGGGACTTTTGCGACTGAAATTGAATGGTTTTGACAGACCTTCCCGACGTTGCAATCACGAATAAAGCCATCCTCGGTCAGATGACGTTTGTCACATGTGAGGTAATCGGTAGAGACAGAAAGATGTGAAGCCATTTTCTGTCTAAGTTGGTTTGAAGAGACGACGTCTTCATTCACAGTCGGTACACATCGACGTTTGCTGGAGACAATGACTGAAAATTCCAGGAGGTCATGTGATTACGAGGGTTGTCTCAGAACACTGTCCACCTGGCGCTTAATGAGGTCTCCTAGGCAGTGACATAAAAAAAAAAGTGCCCACGGTTGCATAAATTGGATGTATAAGGATGTCCGTCTCACCTATTTTTTTCTTTCAGTAGCTGTCTACTGTTGCTACTGTTGTCCGCCGCAGTGTGACGTGATTGGGCAGCCACCTCACCGACATTCACCCTCGCCCTCCAGCTGTCACTCACATGTGATTGACAGTGGCATTCCGCAGCTGACCACCACGCGTGATACCGATTGAGTCAGTCTGTACGCATTCCACAGAATAAGATATCAGGTAGAGCAACGGCGTCTTAGCCTCAACGCTGCATCAACCCAGCCCGTTTCCCAAATATATCAACGCAGGTTAATTTCACACGAGGCCAGTTTGATATGAGTATGAGGGAACACCGGCTGTTCAGGCCATACCCAGAGAAGATATTTGTGGTGAAAACTCGGCGACATTCGGTTGGAAAGCGAAAGATTTCTAGCCGACTAGGATGTAACCAGGCTATATCCGGGTAAAACCCTGAGCTATAATGGGCTTACTCCAGCCTGTTTGCGCCCAAAATGTCTCTCAGCCAAAAGGTCCAGACTCCGGCTTTTGTTCACTGGATAGCGTTCGGTTTGTGAGTCTTAATGTTCCCTGGAAATTACGTCTGTGTGACATGAAGTCTTCACGCCTTTCAACATTGGCGTAAGCTTTGAAAGTAAAAACATTTGTGGCTTCAAAACGTCCGATTGTGTCGAAAGTTGAAATGATTCGGTTCGCTGCCCAGACCTGACAATGTGTGCTACAGTGAAGCTGGGCTTTAGTGTGAACCACTCTCATCGTTCTGTAAGTAAAGTAGTATATTCCTGTAGAGGTTTAGTTCCTGAAGGCCGTAGGCACGTCCAGCTTCATGCGCTGCTTCTATTAGCTGTATTCAGCCAGTGTCATCAGCAGCTGCAGAATCAAACTATTTTTACTAATTAGGAATTTGGTCTTGGTTGTGCCATTTATTTTAGCTTAGTATCTGAATCTTTCAGAATGTTGGGAAGTCTGTCGCCTTGAACAGAGCATGCTAAAAGAACTGGACAATGGTTGAAACTTCGCCCCGATTCACCCCAAAAAAAAACGTGAGGCCGACCGATCGTTTCGCTGACATAATGTTCTCAGGTTCGTCATGAAAGAGATCTTTATCCGCCCTCCTGTTTGAGAGCCAGTGGTTTCACATGCCCAGCAGTGCGTGGTCTTACAAAGGTCTCGCTAGTCTGTCCTGGGCCTCCTCTCGCAGGGAGCAAATCAGCCAGACGGATCTCTCATTTGCGGGGATGGAGTAATGGGTGACCTTTGACCTCGCTCCCCCCCTCCCCCCACCCACCCCTGTTCCAGGCCGACTGTGGGAACTGTCCGCTTTATCTGCAAGCGGTAATTGGTTAATGAAACACTTCCGCAGGGGTTGGGGGTGGGGGGGGGGGGGGGGGTGCGATCGTGCCCCACTGGAGGGGGGGGGGGGGGGGCAGGCTTGGAGCTCCAGCGAGGCCGAGGGGTAAATCGGTGGAGAGACGGGGGGGAGAGGATGTGGGATCACCCTGCAGTCCGAATATTCATTCGTTTCCTGTGAATGCACAAGGCAAGGGAATTATCAGCAAAAATAATCTCTCCAGAAAATGCTTCACTTCTTTGCATGCCTTCACGAAGAATGGAAACCATCGGGGGGCCCCAAAACACAGGAAGGATCGCGGTCTGTTCACATTTCGGGGCCTCTCCTACGAGGGGTCAGTCACAACCGGCGTATCGTTAGTACTGCCATTGAAATGCAAGTCCTTGGCCTATCCAAAAAAAAAAAAAAAAAAAAAAAGAAAAAAAAACTCCTGGGCAAGGGAAGTGAAGGATTACAAGAACAAAAAAAAAAAAAAAAGAAAAGATAAACGTATCCAACAGAGGGGCTATCACTGTGCAGACTGCGATATGACCGATAAAGGGAATAAAATCTGATAAACAAACGATTAATTCAAGTACAATTTAGGCTGTTGAATAGTGAAAGAAGTATGGAGAAAGACAATGACATTTGTTTTTAGGTGAGCTTAAGTAGCATAGCATGAAGCAAAGAATATATGTCTGGCACTACAGCAATAAGCCTGTAACCCTTGCTTCCATACCACAACATGACATAAGGAAGTCATTACATTTTCTTTGTGGCCAATGAAAATTCTTTGATTATTGGGCGGGAAAGCTGGCTCACTAGTTGTTCTTATCACTCACATTGCTCATGCTACCTAGATAAGTAGGGGCATCAGACTAAATTAAAAACTATGCTAATTGGTAAGTTATTTTTTGGTTGATTTGTTAGCTATTCTGTGTGTAGGGAGCAAAATAACAGTTGAAACATAAAGTGTTACAGTAAGGTTAATCATAACATCATAACAGCAGCAATTGTATTACAACATCATTACAACAACATGGTTGATGACTGATTATCAAAATCGATCTTCCACATTTTTACAACATTTTATTAGCCCCGGCTTGCAAAATAAAAATAAAAAAATAAACTAATAAAATTTCAGTGGAACATGATGAACTTTATAATATAAACATCAACCATAATTAAATCATTCAACATGATGAAACCATTGCTGCTGTGCTATTACGACAATCATAATATGGGCAATTATTACAATAATTATTATTATAATTTTGCACAAGCTGAGCTTGTTTGATTGTAGAACTACAGTATTTGCATAATAGAGGCGTGTGAGCAAGTCTGTTTGTGGCGTTTATGTGTATTATACGCCTTCAGGGGACGCTGTTATTTTTTAGCATTTAGCATGGCGTGCATTAGCACAACCTATGTCTAGAATTGACAGTCCTTCCTGCTGTGGTTGCAGTACCTCAGTACCTGCGCAATAGGTAATACCACTCAGAGCTTTCCTGAACACAGAGCTGCGGTGGTTCAAAGTGAGCTGGGTTGGGGGAGGGGGGTGGCGAGGTGGGGGTCAGTGGGGAGGAGGGGAAAGTGGGGGGGGGGAGAGATGTGGGGGGGGGGGGGGGTACAGGGGAGGGGCGGGGGGGGGGAGAGGGGGGGGGGGGGGGGGGTGCAGGGGGGGGGTGGGGGGAGCAGTCGGGGGGGAGAGTGGCGGGGGGGAGAGGTGGGGGTCGGGGGGGGGGGGCTACAGGTGGATGGCAGAGGGGGGAGAGGTGGGGGGGGGGGGCAGAGGGCCTCTCCAGCCCCCTTCCCCGCGTCCCTGGCTGACCCCTTGCTCCCCGGCGTGCCCTCTGCAGCCTCCGCAGACCTCACCCCCCCCGGTCCGTCACGCCGCTCAGGTAAGGGGACACCTGCAATTTGCTTTAATAGCCTTTTCGGAGGGACCCGTCTAATCCCCCCCGAGCGCTTCATTCAGTGGCGCATAATGGGGAGGCTGGGGGTAGAATGGCGGCCTTGAAACTGTACCAGCTCGGGATTGTGTGCGAGAGAACGTCGCCCGCCGCGCCGATTGGCTGGCCGGCTCGGCAGCGTCGGCTTTCACCCCTCTCTCTCTCTCTCCCGCCGCGTCATTCGCTGCCTCCGCTCCGGTGGCTCTGGCGCACCTTCTCCAGCGAGCGGGAGGGCGAGCGGGAGGGCTACGTAGCCGTGGAAACGAAAGTAATTCTCCGCGTATTTTTAGGTGCGGATGACCGTCGTGTTCGTCCGATTTGTGAAACTGTGAAACTTCCAAATACAGGAATCTTGCGCTACGTTGTTATTCACCAGGGCTGGAATCAATTACATTCCAACGAAATCGCTTTGGGAATTTATTTTTAATTTTATTAGTTAATAGAAACACATAGAACATTTTGGGTATTTTTCAATTCACAAATTGAATTTCAATATATTTCCTGAATTGAAATGGGATTATATTATGCCCATATTTTCATTCATATATAGTCGTATTATTTGATTCCATTATCGTAGCAATATTTGTATCAATAATTGAATACAAGTTAAAATTACGATTAAAATGGAATTAAAACATGAACAAAGCAAATAAGCATCTTTGCATCTGCAAGGGGTTATCTGGGAGACAGGTGGTTTGTATTATGAAACAAAGAGATGTAGAAATTGAAGGAAGAATCCTCTGGGAAGGTTTTACACTTTATTGACTATAACATTGTCAAAAAGGTATTTCTTTGAAAGACGATGTTTAAAGCACCACAAGCACATGCGAAGCTATAAAAATGCCCCATAAATGTAACTACTGTAAGGTCCTGGACCAGGTTTATCCTAGACTGAGGTTTTATATTTTTCAGAAGGTCTCAGTGGTCAGCTCCACAGCTTGTCTCCTGAATGTCATCACTGGCAAATGTGTAGGATTTGTCTTCCTCCAACATCCTTTCATAACTGCTATCTGACCCAATATTAGAAAACAGTTCTGAGGAAAAGTAGTAGTTTTAGCATTACTTTATTACTACTACTTTTCATCAGAACTATTTGCAATAGTATTTTCTAAAAACTGGTGAATATTCAGACTTGCGCTCAGTTGTCTAAAGGCTGCGCATCTGTATGGCTCCTGAAGTGCAGTATGTCTATGTTTTAGTAAAGCTTCTTCTGATTTGTACAGAGGGCTGTGTGATCTTGAGCACGGGATCCAAACCCTGGTCCTGTGGACACATCATGTCCGCTTGGTTTTGTGTCCATTCATCATTTATTAGAATATTTTTAAGAAGTGGACAGTTGGAAGGAGGGCTTGTGCTAATTAAAATTATTTTCTTTATTTGCCAATTTACATTTACAAACAAACATGTTTTGGATCACAAGTACTGATGGCCACCTAAACACCATCATCAGTTTGTTTGTCCATCCGTTAACACTGTAAAACATTTTTAAAGCCTATTTTTGAGACCTTCATGGTTCAGTATTCAGTAACCTCAGTATTTTTATTTCTACTTTGAAATATATGATCAAGTAGCACATTCGTTTTCATTGCACTCTTAAGTACGTAGAAAACAGAGCAGCTAAATTGACCTGTTTTTCGTCTTCAGAAGAACAAGTGTTTCCTCATATAGATCGTAGTTTAAAGGGTTAGCTTTACCTAGTGGGGCTCATATACAGTACCCTACTTGCCGCATGGGATTAAAAACAAAGATATTGGGGCGACTTCTCTTTACGCCAGTGGTGTCCCCAAAACAGCACAGGTCCAGTGTTAACTCAACTCCAACTGAGTACATATACGTACAATGGGAGAGTAGATTGAACTCTGAATGTTTTACTGTGAAGAAACAGATGGGGAGGGAGAATGGGAATTCCATCCCGGTCCCTGTTTTGGACGATTAAAAGAAGTTGGAATCAAATCAATTTTTGGAATGAAAAAAAAAAGGTTGCCAGTTTTGATAAGAATCAAGCATCATCAGATGATTTCTTTGCTCACTTGCCACCCTGCATTTCAGTGACCCACCCCATCTCAGTGTTTAGTCATTTGCTGAGCTATTCAAGGAGGATGAGGGGGTAAGGATGGTTTTGGAGGGGGGGGGGGGGGGGGGGGGGGGGGGGGGGGGGGGGGGGGGGGGGGGGGGGGGGGGGGGGGGGGGGGGGTAAAATGAGGTGGGGAGCTGTGCGGGTCAGACTAAGAGGTTTTTGGTAGATAATGTTATCAGTCTCATATCAGCCCTCGTCCCCCAGGAGGGACAGAGGAATGCAGGAACAACAACAGGAATGTGGGCAGGGGAGCAATCGGCCCTGCCAGCTCTTTCTCCTTCTTCTTTCCACCTTCCGTTCGCCCCCGTCCCCCGTCGGGCGGGGGGGCCACACACGAGAGACAAAACGGGACGGACGGACGCGGGCGTGCCCGGGACGTTCTTCCTGTGCCCCAGATCTTCGCGGTAAAGCTGGACAGCCGTCGTTCATGGACGGAGACCAGGCCTGTTTTCAGCTGCGCTGGTTTGCACCTGTTCTTTTTGCGCGCGTTCATCTGCGACTGCGATATCAGACGCCGGGCGCCGTTTGCGTATTCGCGACAGCGTCAACTGCTGTCTGAACTCCAGGTCTGGTTTTGTTGTTGTTTTGTTTTGTTTTTAAACGTCCGCGCTGTTCAACAATAACGACGTCAATTACCATGAAGCATGGAAATGACTGTCTGCGGATGACAGGAGTAAATCAAGCGTGAATAGCTTTATTACTATTCTAAGTGCTTCTTTAATCCAAAAATCTGGGACAAGCCCAGTGTGACATCACTATTAAATAGACTGTGCATTAGAATAAAATACCCGTGACCAAACAACTCTACTCCTCGTGCACCGTAGCGGACGCCCGGACTGGCAAACCGCGTCCAAGAACAGCGAGAAAAGCGGGAGCGCCGTTTCCAACGCGTGAGGGAGATAATGAGTTTGCAACGAAGGGAGATGTCACCCAGACGTTTTCTGCGAAAAACACAACTGTCCTTGCCAAGTACCTGTGCAAGTGCTTTTTTTTCCCCCTGTCCGTCAAATTTATTTATGGACACCAATAAGGAGGAGGGGGGCCAGGAATGAATGACTCCCCTGACAGGCTCAGGACAGGCAAGGCCCAGAGGTTGGGGGGGGTGAGGGGGGGGGGGGGGGGGGGGTGATGGGGGGGGACGGCGTGCGCTGTTTTTTTGTGGGAACAGCCTGTCGGAGACACGTCTCATAACTCCTTGGGTGGCGGAAATAAATCAGCGCTGCCCTCCGAGAATTAATATGCATGATGCGGGTCCGGAGGAGAGGGGGCCCTACAGCCGCCTCTGGCCCGGAATCTTCCGGAACGCTCGGGGGGGGGGGGGGCAGCCCCAGGCCTGTTAAAGAGATTGTAAATTTTATGCCGCTGTCCGGCCTCGGCCAGTCGGGCGAGCAGGTGAGGGCATCGGACCGTACGTGCGGCAGGCGCGAGACCTGGCACTGGGCCTTGACAGGAGCATTATTCATTCTTTTTTCAAAAAAAAACAAAAAAACAATTTGATATAAAATATCTCTGACCGATCCCAGAGGAGCTGACTGCCGTTCAAAATGCGGTGGAACCGAGGGCAACGCTCGGTACGCCTTCCTTGAAATTCGCTTCTTAGTTTTCTTCTTCTTCTTTTTTTCTCTCAGTGGTAAGCTCGGTTTGGCTCGGTGTTTTCGTTTTGTGTTTTTGAGTTTATCGCAGATTTCGCGGGCCGACCGTTTATTTTGCGGCTTCGCTGCGGCCGATTTTAACGATGCGGCGAAGCCTCGGCATTGGGAGACACGCTCTAGCGGCCCCCCCCCCCCCCCCCCCCCCCCCCCCCCCTGCTGTGTACCCGCACTGCTCTCATGCTCCGTATCAGACCGCTCCACTTTAACATCTGGTTGCACTTTCTGCATGGCTGGCCTTAATTTGCTAACAAAAGATTGGCTTCGGTAGAGATTTGCCTTCGAGTATGGCGGGGCTCTCGTCGACTGTTGTGTATTTTTTTTTTTCAGTTTTTAATATATATATTTTTTTTTTTTTAGCGGTTGTTTCTCCGTTTCACGGTACGGTTGCAGGGCGGATCCGTGCACCCCCCCCCCGCCCCCCCCCCCCCCCCCCCCCCCCCCCGCCGTTCCTGTCCGCAGGTTGTAGCAGCGGGGGCTTTGATGGAGATTCGGTCTCTGACCACTGCTGCTTCCTGGTGGGGCCTGACCCTCATCCACCCCCCCCCCCCTTCCACACACACACCCCCCACACCCCCCAAACCCTCGCGATCGGTCGGGTGATAATGGGAAGTACATGTGGCGACGGGCAGCAGCGTCCCCCCCACCCCAAAAAAAAGCAGCCGGGCTTACTCCCTCACCTCTGTGTGCGTAGAACAAGCACAGAGGCGTCTGGACTTATCTGATTTACATGAGCTAACCGGCCAATTGTGTACAAAGTGAAATTTACCTGGACCAGCCCTCATCCATCACTTCTCCATTACACACCTTCACAAGACTCCACCAAAAAAGAAATAAATAAATAAATAACTAATTTCTGGAAATGTGAATTTCACATTTCACAGTGCGCTAAAAATTTAAGCCAACTCACATTGACTCAAGTATAACCTAATATTTTGAGGATGGTTCTCCCAACAGACTCTCACGCACCCACTAAGTGGTCCCAATACTTATTTTCCCAATACTGTCAGACTAGAAGTTAATGGAATATTAGGTTTCTTGCAGCTACTCATTAAAAACAGTAATCATAGAGGCAGTATCATATGCCTATGATAGAATTATCAAGCTTCCAGTAAATCCCGGTATATATATAGCCTTTGTGGGCTGGGCCCATTAAAAACACCATTGAGCATCAATCAACCGGCTATCAATAAAACCTACTAGGCAGTTCAATTTGGCAGTAACGCTCACGGCCCAGGGCCAGAACGACTCGATAACAATTTCATTACGGGTAATTTATCATCATTGCCGTTTTTAAAACATCTGGCAAGAAGCAGGAAGTCCGAGACGCCGGAGGATTTGAATCGACGATCGGCTTCTGTTGGGCTGGCTGGAAGGACCTCTGGCTCAGATGGGATAACTGCAGACCAATGAGAGGAGGGGAACTGTATAGCAGGGCCAATGAGAGTAGGGGAACTGTATAGTAGGATCAATGAGAGTTGGGGAACTGTATAGCATGACCAATGGGGGGGGGACCTATATAGTAGGACCAATGAGAGTAGGAGAACTGTATAGCATGACCAATGAGAGTAGGAGAACTGTATAATACGACCAATGAGAGTAGGAGAACTATATAGCATGACCAATGAGAGGGGGGAACTGTATAGTAGGACCAATGAGAGTAGGAGAACTGTATAGTAGGACCAATGAAAGTAGGAGAACTGTATAGTAGGACCAATGAGAGTAGGAGAACTGTATAGTAGGACCAATGAGAGGGGGGAACTGCATAGTAGGACCAATGAGAGGGGGGGAACTGTATAGTAGGACCAATGGGGGGGGGGGGGGGGGACTGCATAGCAAGTTACGAAAGGGGAGTGGAACCAAAGAAAACACAAAGAAGGAAACACACAAGAGCACACTGGTGTGTGGGACATAACAGTAGAATGGTTCTTAGTTGTCCATATCCAAAGTGTTGATCAGTCATATTTCAAAACAACGGCAGTGAAATTGACTTGTTGGTGTGACAAGGAGTCGCATGTCATACTGTTACCGAAGCTGTTGCTTTCAAGGTTTTCGAGGAACAAAATTAAACAAAATAGAATTATACAAGACCCACCCACCCCACCCCCCACCACACACCACCCGCCCCCCCCACCCCCCCCCCCCCCCCCCCCCCCCCCCCCCCCAAAAAAAAAAAGGTTTCCAAGGACAGACTGAGATACATTGAGATATTATGTCTGTATTGCTGAGCGATCGAGCATTGTTGTTGGATTCATCTTCGCAGGCTTTCTTTTCCTATTCAAACATCAGGCAGAAAATAATGGTTATTGAAATTTAATACTGAAGCAAGCTTGATCACAATCCCATTTTCTATCAAAACAGTTTTCTTGCCCAAACACACAAGAAACAGAAGTGAATAGGTAATCAAAACTGGTACTTGGCAACTGGCACTAAACTGTCTTTTCACTGAGAAGCAAAGAAATCAAGTTTGAAAGCCTCTCTCTCTCTGTTCAACTCATTCCCCCAATCTGATCTCTGCTTAAACGATATGTGTTGGACATGTCAGTTGGGATACAAAGACTTACAGGCGCTCTCTAAGGAGGAAATTCCACATGTTCTTGTACAACTGATGCAGATAATGTACAGTCACCTGTGTGGTCTGTGTACGGACGATTTGGCAACCACCGCGTCGACAGGTTTACACGTTTTGTGCTGCTGTTGGAAGAACAGGCCGATCCTCTGAGTCTGTAAAATAAAGCAGGTCAGTGAATCAAAATGTACTCTTTATACCTTCAACTGTTGACCCGCATGACTGAAAGTACTTCATTTGGAAGCACTGTGCTATCGAGATATGAGGTGAACTTGTAAAAAAAAACAAAAAAAAGAATGAATTTATAGCTTAATGCCGTGCGAACAACGTCATGCAGGACTATCCGCAACAGCCATTACCCGCGTTTCGCTGTACCCACAATGCAGCGCTTTAGATATCCTTGCTGCCGATCTTCTATTTAGCTCTCGTCTCCCGACAGCAATTACGCCATTTGATTTAATCTAGAATTTGCGAGGGTGGTCTCCCCCAGCCACGCAGATTACTCTGGTGGCAGAGTAATAGCCCTAGCGTGCGCTGCTGATATAACGCCCCGTCTGGTGTAAAAGGCAAATGTCACGTTTGCGTAGAAGCTCTCCAGAAAAGCCCAGAGCTACTGTAGGGATGAGATGAAATCCTCACCAAAAAAAAAAAAAAAAACAATAACAAAAAAAAAAAGCACCTGATGTCCTTGGGTAGTTATAATGTGACCTTGATATGCACTTTTGTATGTGGCTTTGGATAAAAGCGTCTGCTAAATACATGTAATGTAATGTAATGTAACCTGCAGGTAATAAAAATGCACTTACAAGATGGTAGAGACAGAGAAAAAAAAATTCTTTAAGAACAAACGGCCCTGCACTACCTATTCAAACATCAGAGGCCGGCATAGGTAAAGGCTACTGGGTGTGTTGAGAAGTTAAGCTTCTCTTTCTCTTTCTCTGCCCCCCCCCCCCATTGCCCTCCCCAGCGATGGACAAAAGGGATCTGGAGAGGTCTAAACAGCACTAGACACTCATAAAAATGACAAGAATAGGCCAAGGGGGTCCATTGTGCTTTCCCATCGAGCAGCGCTTGCTCCTGATAAGAAGGGCACGGCGAAGTCACATCCAAGTACAACTGGACTCAGTGGCGCATTCATGCTTTGCTTTGTATTACGCGGTGGAACGAAAAGAGTTTAAGAGGAACTTCGCTGTGTTACAGAGTGCCGACGGGCTTCACGAGGCACGAGTTTGTGTTTCCTCCTCTGTGAGTTTTAGAAATGCATGTCGGTATGACCTAATCAAACGAAAACTGGACTTTAGAACAGAAAGGAAACAATCTCTGACACCTGTCATTTGAGGTGTTGAAATAGTTATGATAGGCGCAGTACTCCCCCTCGACACATGTACCTATACACAGTCTTTCTCTTGCGCTCTCTCGCACAACACACACACACACACACACACGCATACACACACATGCACTTTTCAGTACTATCAGGGGGTCAACTCACATCCTCTTTCTCACAAAGCACGCACGCACACACACACACATACATAAGCACACACATGCGTGCACGCACGCTCACGCGCACGCACACTCGCACGCACGCACACAAACACACACACACACACACACACACACACACACACTCACTCACTCACACACACACACAGACACACACACACACTTTTCGCTGCTCACAGGGGGTCAGATCAGATCAAAGCTGCTGGTCACAGCCATTAGGCTCAGTAGTGAAGAACCAAACATGAAAAGCTTGTGTTTTCAAAAGGAGGGCAGAGAGAGAGAGAGAGAGAAAAAAAAAACAACAACAGGGCCCTCTCCATTTAAAAGGCAAGCAAACTGTGAAATAATTGAAAAGGTATGTCAATCAAGGGCAGGCGCCCAGCAGGGGCACCGAGGTTCCCAGGCTTTCCTCTGGTAGAGCACCGGGCCGAGGAGAGCTGTAGAAGGGGGCTGCCCGGCAAAATTAAAGGGGGGGGGGGCAAGAGAGAAACTGAATGTTTGCTTAGTTGCTTAGTCTTTCACTAATTTCTTGCCCCACTCCCCCACCCCCCACCGACCCTCTTCCTCATTTAATTGTGGTGGGAGGGAACTTTTTTTTTTTCCCTTCTCAAAAAAATAAAAAATTAAATAAAATAAAAAATGCTCAGTCATTAATAAGATCCTGTTCCCTCTTGTGCTGCTGTTGCTCCCTCACTTCTCAGGTGAGCAACAAAGCTTTTTTTTGGGGGGGGGGGGGGGGCAGGAGCACAGTTGGGGGCAACATAATTTTATGACCCCCCCCCCCCCCCCCCACCCCCCTGCTGCCCCTCCCCCATCCTTATTACCACTGAACCTACACCCTTGTGCCCCCCCCCCTCCCCATCCCAAACCACCATTCTGACAAAAGAGACCCTGTCAGACTCCTATTTTTCTCTTTCTTTTTTGCTTTTTTTTTCTCTCAAGGTCAGAAAAGACTGAATGATCTGACGATGGGCTCACTTCCAAAAAAAAAAAAAAAAAGGAAAAAGAAAGAAAAGAGAAAGAGTAAAAAAAAGAGACCGGTCAAAAGGGCTTGTTCTGTGCTTTTTTTTTTTATAAAATAAAAAAAGAAATCCCATAGAGGTGGTCAATCCACACTTGACTAAACGTGTATAGACCGGGATTTCGGTTGTAATAGCTGCTTCGTCTTACGGACGGCTTAGGCCAAAGCAAGTCAAAGGTTAACAGATTTTTGCCAAGGGCCACAGGGGGGAGGGAATCTGCTTTCATCCTCACCTTATTGAATTCAAGAGCAGAATATGAAAATGTTGTGTTTCTGGGCAATCCGTGGTACCCTTGAATAGTTGCTTGTCCTCAAAGTCCAATTTATTGCTGATACAGTAGCAATTGAAAGCTCTCTCACATGATCAAGAACTTTACAGAAATGTAACTGATGTTTGGCATATTTGAACATATTTGGTACATCAACGAGTAATTATCTATTTTTATTACACACATTTTATGTAATGTGTCCCCTTCGATTTTTTTTCATGCTAAAACATTATTCTTTCATTTCAGAAAAAGCTGAACTTGCACTGTTACATGGTGTGACAGTCAGAAATGTGATTTAAGTTTAACTTGGGTTAGAACAAAACAAATCAAGGTTAGATTGAATGGTGCATTATGCATACACTCCAGGTTTTATATGAGGTTTATTGTACATTGCATTGCAAATGTAAGTAGAAATGTTTCTCAACCTCAGTCAGCAATGCAACTGTGCGATCTTGAGAATTCAGTCTGCATAAGGTCAGATAGCCACCTAGAAAATTACCTTAATGCTTTAAAAATACCTTACTATGCAATGATCTTCCAGCACAATGGGTTGAATTTTCAAAGGGGACGGGGAGGTTTAGATTGGTGCAACTCGCCTTTATGGATGTGTGGTCAAGCGTCTAGGGTTGGGGCTATTTTTTTCAAAGGAACGTAAAATCCCCACCTCAGACCCCTCAGACCTTTGTCCGTTCCCTATCTATTCAGTTTTTCGACGCCAGGATGTATGGGAGAGAAGAATGGCTGATGCGGGCCAGGAGTGGAGGAGCCAGTTGCACGACGGCCACCGGATCAACTTCCAAGAAAAAGCAGCCGTTTCTGCTCCTGCGTTTATAGCAAACGTAGAGCACACGAGCCCTTAGTCAGCAGACTTCAGATACGAGCACAAAACACTGAAGCTCAGATTCAATCCCGCCCACAAAAAAAAAAAACAAAACAAAACAAAACAAAAAAAAAACAAATAAATGAGTAAACAAAAAAGTTTGGCATTTTTTTAGTTGTGTCGCGCTTGTTAAACAAGACCAGCGTGCGCTCAGCTCTTAAGGGTGTTGTGTATACGCGGCGACGCGTCGTCTCCACGGACACTTTGAAAGCCGCCGAGGGTGAAAATTAGAGGCGACGACACTTTCGGGCACCGGCGGGTTTTCGTTTGACTCGACCGATCCCTATAAACGCGGCGTGAGCTCCAGCCGGGAAGGACGCGGGCCGGGCCTAACCGCTTACGAGCCGCTCGCACGCTCCCGGCGTCGGTGCCTCCCCTGTCTGTCCCCCGCTTCCTGTCAACGGGGCGCGGTCGCCAGCCGCGGTCCCCCCCAGAGGCCACCTGGGTAAGCGTCCCGCTAGGACCCGGGGGTACGAATGAGGTGTGCCTGCGTGTGCAGCGGGGGGGGGGGGGGGATATTTACCCGTGCGTGCCAGAGAAGAATGGCACGCAACGGCAACCGTGTTTATTTAGCCTCTCTCTGTTTCTTTGTGGAGGGTGACCTCACCCTGCACGTGCGGGCTAAGCTGTCGTTGGGTCCGCACTCTCCGCGTTAGCAGGGAAACCCTACCTGGGGGGGCTACCTGGTAGGGGTGTAGCGATGGGGGGGGGGGGGGGGGGGGGGGGGTAACTTTGCGCCGGTGGCGATAAATCCGAAAGATCTGTAAAAGTTCTTTCCAGCCAATCGCACGCTGTTCTGAATCTCGTCACACTGGTCGCGGCAGTCTGCCCGCGTGACATGCCGTCATCCGCGTCTTTCCTAAAACCTCGAGCGCGGGCAGACGTCTGTCGCGGCTTCTCGCCGATTCCGCTCCGTTTCCATCGCCTCCGTCGACGGCGAGGCTTTGAAAAACCGGGCCGAGGCGCACGCGCGCCGTCCAAAAAAACACGAACTGCGCCTCCGTGCCACAATTTTAGCCCGCTTCGTGTTTTTTTCTTCCTTCGAAGCGAACGTTCTGGTTCACGTAAAAGTAAACAGGGGAGCGGCCGGGGTGGAAACCCGGGCGCAAGTTGCACCTGTTCAACCCCCTGGACTGCGCGTTTATTTTTCATCTCAGAAAAAGAAAAAGCTCTTCGCCGGCTCGCTGGCCGGGAAACCTGCTCGCTGCCGGTGCCACCTGGAGCACGCTCGGCTCTGCACGAGAGGCAGTGAAGTAGCCGGCTTTGGGCGGCTCTCACGCTGTACGCCCTCGCCTCATTTCCTATTGGCCGACGGCCGTGCGCACACGTCTCGTTCGGCACCCCCGACGCGTTGCCGTGTTTGCCGTCTCCGTCCAAGGGCAACACTCGCGTTATTAGCCTCGCTTCCTGTTTCGATTACGTAAAAAAAAAAAAAAAAAAAAGGTGAACAGCAGTGGAAAAAAAATGTTTTTATTTCCACTCGAATCTGTTTCCACGGCCAGGCTGAAGGATGCGCAGCGCTGAGATCAGATAGCGTGCGGCATCTGGGTGCCTTTGAAGGTGCGAGTCTGCGAATAAAGTCGAGAGGAGTCATTTAGGACGGCCGCTTATCCTGCAATTATGTTCCTATTCAGGCCTCCGTGGTAAAAAAAAAAAAAAAAACACTCAAAAAACACTCTCATTGTCATGACGACAGAGGAAAATGTTTTTGAGATGAAATTGTGTTTTTTTTTAAAAGTTTTATTGTGGCCTAAAAAAGATAGAGATCCAGCCACATTGCAATGCAATCAGTACCTGAGGGAAACAATCAGCCCACAGCTCCTTCACAGGCGAAGTGAGCGAAGGGGCATTAAAGTGGCTATCGAGCGCTGTTTTGTGTCCGAAGGTAAACAAACCCGGGCGACATCCGGGCGGACTGTCAGGCCTTGGAGCGATTCGTTTTATTGAGGAGTATACCTTGCTCCATCTGGAATGCCGCAACACCCTCCGAGCAATGCTGCGGTCTTGCGTAGATCGTGAGAGATACACACGGGCAAAGGCGAACCCAGGACGGTCACGCACGCAGGAAGATGTCTGTCTGGCTCTGAACGTTCGCGAAGGAGGCGAATCTCAATTCCACGATAAAAAAAAAGCAGTTACATTTCTGTGAAAGGAAGGGCTGATTAAGGAAGAATTTACTGACCCCATCCTACTGCACAATTTATTATTATTTTTTTTAATAGTCAGAACATTGTTATTGCTGGATCAATTCCAATCAAAGGTGTATTCGTATTTGCAATAAAATATAGACAGTATCCAAAGTAATGTACAGTCTGTGCACAGTAAAAATTCCCAGTTTAACAGAGTACACATGTGAGTCCAGCTGGGACCACATTTACTCTGTGAGAGTTGATTTAACACCGGACATTTTGCTGTGTAGTTCTGCAGCGCCGTGAAGAACATAGCTTACTTCTTGCCATCTGTCATTCAGTGGCACGTCTCATTTTTTTTTTTTTGAGTCTGTGCCGGTTTCTCTAAGTCATCCAAACGGCCCGTAGTGCATATCCTGTTTTTCTTTTGTCTTGTGGGGATTAAAAAAAAAAAAAAAAAAAAAAAAAAAAAAAGAAAAAGCCTCCCAGGAGCATATGGATGTCTGCTTTCCTAATCGGTAATGATAGAGAGGCTTTTGATGGGGAAACACCCCTCCCCTAACCCAGCGCCCCGTTCCTTCTCTTCCAGGTCTGATGGAAATCCGATCCGTCAGCGTGGGGGTGGTGGCCATCAAGTCTGTCAGCACCGGGCTGTACTTAGCCATGTCTAAAAAAGGGACGCTGTTTGGATCGGTAGGTACACCTCGCCTTTTTTTTTTTGTTTTTTTTCCCCCCCCCCTACAGGCTAGCTGGGCGGTCAAGCTCAACTTCAGAGGGACGTCAGCCTTTTTCAGGTCAACGATCACAGCGGTGTCGGGAATGATAAATACGGGGACGGACAATGACCGCTGTCATCGCAGAATGCTCTTGCTGTCACCGGCGTTCGAATGTAAACACGGGAAGAGCTCCACCAATCAGGATGCACGTTAGTAACAATAAATAATGTTGATAGTGATTGGTGGATACTTAGTTCGAAGGAATCCTGCAGAGCAAGGTGACATCATACCTGTCTTATCCCTGCTTCATTATCGCTGAGCAGTGTCTAACCTTTAGAGATGCCAGAAGTCAATGTTTTGTTGTGGGTTCTTTGCCAGGTAACTGCACAGGGACAGAAATCCTAGCTGGGTCATAATGTAGTTGTAATAGTTAGGGATCTGGGTCCCCAGAATTAGATTCCCAAGTGGGGGTACAGCTAGTGTATCCTTCACCTGAATTACTTCAGTAAATATCCAGCTGTATAAATGGACAGCATGTCAAAAAAAAAAGAAAAAAAGTTCAATCTGCATCTGTATCTGATAAACGCATAAATGTGTACGAAGTGGCATGAGGTTAACCTCACGCAGGTGTCCCTCCCTGGTCCTCGTCAGGTAAACACGAAGTCCAGGCAACTGGGAGGAACAAAGCGGCAGAAGGGATTTTTGGGAAGCCGCGTTGCGTGCCTTCCAACGGTTGTCGTGGCACGGAGCTGCCGTCCCCCTCGTGTGTAATAATAAGCCCGCCCCTGGCCCGGTGTCTGGGTGTTTTACAACTCCGAGAAAAATCTGCCTCGGCGATCAGTCCTTCCCTGTGCTGCGGAGTAAACAGGGACGATCTGGGGGGGTGGGGGGGGGGGGGGGTGAGATGAGCCGAGCATCGGAGGGGGATAAGAGAAAGCGTTTTTTGCCGCGCCCTCTCGTGAATCGCACCTTAATGAGCGGTTGAAACGCGGGGGGGCGGGGCGATGGGCTGATGCTATCGCGGTGAGGGCGCTCGCTGATCGCTCGCTGATTTCGTGAGCGATTCCCCTTCTACCCCCCCCCCCCTCCCCCGTCCCGTCCCGTCCTGGGTTCCCGCGAAGGTTGCGCCTCTCTGTCTGATCTGGAGTTTCGGCAGTCCGTGACGAGAGTGAAGAAAAAGCCCCCCCCCCCCCCCCCCCCCCCACCACACACACACACCTTTTCTGAGTTATTTTGTTGACGTTGTGGAGATGTGGTGTCCAGTGACTTTCTTGCTTCTGGGGACGAGACCAATGAGAGACAAACGGCTGCTTAATGCAGTGTGGTTAGTAGACCACAGCGTGTGGCCATGTGGGTTAAATTCAAAGGCCAAATCTTTTCTTTTAGCAAACCATTGCAGAGATTTGCATTGCTTTTTTTTCCCACAGTTAAAATATCAGATGCAGAAGCACTTGATGGTGTTGATATTATTCGTTGATACTGTATGCTGGAGAGGAACGGTGGCGGGTTCTTGCTTCGGCTCATCCCTTTGGGGCTCAGCTCGGTTCCGTGCCCTTTGACCTTTTCCACCGCAGGGCCAACGGTCCTTATTCTAACCGTCAACTGTTCTGCCCCCTCCCCTCTCCCACCCCTCACCCCCCCGTCCCCTCCCACCTAAACACGCCACACCACACCCCTCCCACCCACATCCCCCACCCCCTCCCACCTCACCCACCCCACCCCCTCCCACCCACCCCACCCCCTACCCCACCCTCCCCTCCACACCCCATCGCCCCACCCCCCCTCCCCCCTTCCCCCTCCAACCCCCCAATCTATCCCCCCCCCCTCCCACCACTCCACTCCACCCCCTCCCCCCCATTCCTCCATCTATCCCCCCGCACTCCACCCCTCCTCCCCTCCCACCCCACATCCCCCTCCCACCCACCCCCACCCCACCACACCCCTCCCTCCCCTCCCATCCCTCCCCACCGCACCCCACCGCACCCCACCCCTCCCCCATCCCTCTCCCTCTCCCCCCCCCCCCCCTCCTCCTGTCCCGCAGGTGAAATACAACCCGAGCTGCAAGTTCAAGGAGCGGATCGAGGAGAACGGGTACAACACGTACGCCTCCCTGCGGTGGAAGCACGGTGGGCGGCAGATGTTCGTCTCGCTGAACGGGCGGGGCAAACCGCGGAGGGGGCACAAGGCGCGACGCAGACACCCCTCCACCCACTTCCTCCCCATGCTGCCCTCATAGGGCGACCCGCGCCCCCCCAACGTCCATCCGTACCAGTGTCCCGTCACTATCATCATTATTATTATTATTATTATTATTATTACTACTACAAACCCTCCTCCATACGTGTACATTTGTCGGGGATTATACACCATTTTGTTTGCCGGAGTTGCGGGGGGTGGGGGTGGGGGTGGGGGGGGGGGGGGGGAATTATCCTTTTAAGTTATTTTGATCTTCCTCTCCTCACCTTAAAGGTCCAAAAGAAAAGCTGCTAACGTTGTGTAAATACAGTATGTCTTATCGCGGCTATCGATGATGGCGAAGCTGAACGAGGACGATGACGGTGCACGTCCGCCACTTCCTGGCGATGCGAGGCCTTGGGACTGTACGGAAGAACATTAGCCTCTTTTAAAGGGAGTGATTACTACCCCTGTTATTATCTTCGCTGTTTTTGCTCTTCCCTGCCGGAGACGATGCTTTTCCTTTTTTCAAACGGCCTTACCGTAGACGGTTTAGGGGAAGGCTGACGACGTGCTAGGCCCGGCCCGGGACAAAAAGGGAACTGAGGACGCTGGTTTGAATGACCCGCGTTTGCGGGATGAGAGACCCGGCGAAACGAACTGTAGGATTTTGCACAAGCCTTCGTAAAAAAAATAAGAAAAAGAAAAAGAAAAGTGGACTTACTCCTCCAAGGCAGATCGGAAAGGTGAACGGAAACTTAGGGCCTGTACAGTGTCCTGGAGCGGACTGAGTGCTTGGTTTGGAGTTCGACGAATAGCTATTTGAGGCACCGTTTGGATCCTTAGACAAGAGACATTTAATTTGTAATTTTTTGGTTGTGTGTGTGTGTGTGTGTGTGCGTGTGTGTGTGTGAGAAAGCTCGGATCAACATTTCCTGCTACCGGACTGGCCCCTGTTGGACTTCTTTTTCAGCGTCTCTTGCTCTGGTTGTGGACATATCAAGCGTTCTGGCCGAGCTGGTCACCTACTCTGCATCCGAATCCATGGACTCTGGACACCGTGAGCTTGGACTACGAGAGAAAGTTCGGGTTTCTTCCTTGCACCCTTTTTAGACCCCTAGACTGCAGGCTCAGAGGTCGTTCTTTTTTCTGGCTTATAGGCTTTCACTCGCGCTAATTATGTCAGCTCATAAGGGATCAAACACACAAAAAAAAACTGGTCCCCCATTTTTGAGCACTCCGTGTACTCGAGACTGTCTTCTGGGATCCCCTTTTCAACAGGTCCAGGACTCGAGATGGACCCTGTCACTCTTTTTGTAACCGATTGTCTCATACCGTCCTGTCTTATTGTGTCTCGCTAACACTTTCAAATGCGTGTTGCAAATAGAATGTTTAATATATTTAAATCTTTTTTTTTTTGTCGTTGTTGCACTGTGCTGCATTTTCATTCGTCGTCTCTGCCTCCAGTTTCTGCCTCACAGACTCACTCTCATTCCATTACCTGGCAGCGTTTTGTGCGGCCAAGTAAGTCAGCAGGACCTACAAAATTCAATGTCTGTAGATTGCTGAGATAAAATTTGAGTTGTGTTGCATTGCAATTAACCACAACTGCGATTAACCCGTTGAAGAGTAGGTTATTTGGAATGTTTTGTTTTTTTCCCTCCAAAATCTATGTCAGTGTTCTAGAACTCCATTGCTCTCAGTTACCAGTGGTGACCTACATCAGCATTAGAATGTTCTGTTGAGAACATTCTAATCAGATATTTGTGATCTTACACCTTAAAGGGTTAACGTACTCCAACTGAACTCATCATGCTGATAATTTCCACTGATAAATATCTTGTTTGTGGGTGCCATAAAACCCTCTCTTGGATAATGCCCTCAGATAATACTGTAAATAACAATTAAACCATATTGTTGTTACCTTTCCCATAGCAACCCCAGGCAATTGCTATGATAAAGCGATTGGTGAATACTTTCTTTTTATTCTACCAGTGTCCCAGACAGTATCTAAGAGGTGTATATTTAAAAGATATCCTCCGGTGACCTATTTGCCGTTGCCAACGTCAAACATCTATCCACAGTCCAATAATTCAATATTCCTCAACTGTTCTTAAAAACAACTTTGCTTCAGTTTGAATGAATTTACCTCATCAAATAAATCCTATGACATTGCCCCATGCTTCTGTACTAGGTGTAAGAACTGGACAGTAAGTGTGCACGATGATAATCTGAAACATGCTTTTACAGACCATATCCACAAAATCTGATCTTTTTGTGCGCTGTGCAGTAGTCAGACACATTCGAGACGAGACTGCACACATTTAATACGCATTTTAAGTCCAAGAGAGAGGTAAATCAAGCTAGTTTGTCGGTGGGGTTTTAGAGATGAAGGACATTACTTACAGTATCATCCACTCAAGCTGGCTTGCACAGAAATATAATACAAGGTCATAACCTCTCTGCATTTCCTTGCTATGCAAAATCTGTCACACTTTACCCGTTATGAATACACTGAACACCATAAATGAAAGGCATGTTATATTATTGGTATATATACAGTGCATTTTTTGTGTGTCTGCACCAGAAATATTGAAAGCATAGGAATCAAGCTATGGAAATAAAATAACTGTCTTTTGCTACAAACAAACCACTGAATCTTCCACAAGTGTGAAGAATCAACGGGTTAAGACCAACCACCCCCCCCCCCCCCCCCCCCCCCCCCCCCCCCCCCCCCTCCAACCACCAACATGAATGAATGCGAACAGCACATAATTAACAATTACATTAAACATAAAACACAAGTATTAATAATTTATAAAGTTTAAAAAAAACTCATCAAGCTAATTCGTTACATTAAATGCTCGAACTATAAATTGTTTGTTTGTAACTACTTAAAAATGGCACACCTGTAGAGAAACATTGTGGCCATTCTGCCAGTTAATTTGAGTTGTTGTGAAGATCAATAATTGAGAGTTTGCTGGGTTTCTTTCATGGACATTTACTCAGTGACTTGAGTCCAAATCCAAACCAATAACAAACACCCGATGCAAAAAAAAGAAAGAAAAAAGAAAAATACATTTGTACATTTATTGCACTTTTATCCTGGGGTCCAGTGACCTGAAACATGTGCATGCCTCTGCACACAACTCACAGAGGAGCTCACCTTTAGAGCCGATAATAATCTGAACATAATCCCGACAGAAACATAAATACGTGTAATCCCGGGCATGCATATTCACAAGAGTATTATGTTTGACTTTAAGGACCTCCCCTGTCTTTCTAAAGGAGCGGTGCTTGGGCTGTTCAATGGGGGCATCGCGGCCGTTTGTTCAGGGAGCACATCAAATAATACGGGCGGCCGTAGGCTTTTTCACCGGGCAGAATGGAGAGGCAGAAATGAATGGGCTCCCTTTTGAGGCTAAAAGCTAACCTTTCAGCCCGTCATAATGTGAAATTGCTTTGATGGGAAGCATGCCCAGTCCAAATAGCTTTGTTCTGCGCAGCTTTTCAGTCTAGAAGGGCGGGGTGGACAATGGGATGCGGTTAGAACACAAGGCAGTTCTTCTGAATCTCCAGCCCCCCCCCCCCCCAAAAAAAGGGGGGGAGGGCACAGTAAAAACATTGATTTTCGTTTTTCGTTTACATCATTTAATGTTTACCTGGCAGCTTTTAAAAAAAAAAAAAAACATTAAAAAGGTGACGTGAGGCTTTATCCCAGGTCATTGAGCAGGTCTTTGGCTGGCTGAGTTGCCTAGGACTACATTTCCCTACATGCACGCTTAAATGGCATCAAGCAATTGTCCTTGCCTTTGGTCACACAGGAAACAGCAATACACCATGGCCGGGCCCAGCCAGCATTAACCAACCATCAATTTTTTTGCACTCGACATAAAGTCTGACCTTAAAATGTGGGGGAAAAAAAGAAAGAAAAGACACAATGATCAATCTTCATATCATCAAAGGGATAATCAAAGCTTTGTGCCTGTGAATAAAATGTGTACAAAATGGGGAGCATTTTTCAACTTCTCTTCAACAACGCACACCAGATCTTTAAAAAAGGAGAGGGAAAAAAAAAAAGTGAACCCGTGCATTAATCCCATTTTCTGCCTGTTCTTTTCAATGGTGCGCCTGATCGTCAAAGGGTGTTTTTTTTTCCCCCAACCTTTCTGCTCCTCTAACGGTCTAGGAATTCACCCCCTTTTTTTTCTTGGCTTTAAAGGTGAGTCTGCCTGTTTGTCCTGAGCCGGGCTCCCACTGAAAAGCAGCGAGACAAAATGGGGGCGGGTAATTACCATTGTTCCACCGCTGTCCTGTCAGTTCGCTCGCCAACGAGACAAGAGCCATCCGCTGGCAGCGCCCAGGCCAAAAAAAAAGATCAAAGCAACTGCCTTTGATCAACGACAAACCCCTGAAACGCCATGGAAAATCAAGGAGGAATGCTTTTGGAGAAGAAACGAGAAAAAGTCGGAATGGATAGCTTTTTTTTTTTTTTTTTTTTTGCTGCAAGAAAAGGGTCTTCCACTACCTCTTCTCTTCAATGGCCGGCTCGCCGATGTCACAATGCCGAAAGGTGTCCCTGTCTCTGAATCCGGGGCGTTTTGACCCCTGTGAGCAAAGGGGAAGAAGAAGAAAGAAGAAAAAAAGGCCACCGTGCATCTGGGCTGTTCCCCCCAAACCTCGCTGTGGCCTTTATGCTCGTGCAGCGCGAAACTGCGAAGCTTAGCGGCATAAGCGCCGCCTGTTACTCTGAATCGGCAAGCGAAGCCGGCCTCACTCAGGAACCGACCCTGTGGAAATGGAGCCTCCTCGGGTTTACAGATGCCCCATACTGACTGAGATCCAACATGCCCCATCACAGAACCCTGTGCTGACCGAGGTCCAACATGATCCCCATCACAGAACCCTGTGCTGACCGAGGTCCAACATTCCCCATCACAGAACCCTGTACTGACTGAGGTCCAACATGCCCCATCACAGAACCCTGTACTGACCGAGGTCCAAGTGCCCTGTCACAGAACCTCATACTGACTGACATCCAAATGTCCAATCACAGAACCCCATACTGACTGACGTCCAAATGTCCAATCACAGAACCCCATACTGACTGAGGTCCAAAACGTCCCGTCACAGAACCCTGTACTGACCGAGGTCCAAGTGCCCTGTCACAGAACCTCGTACTGACTGACATCCAAATGTCCAATCACAGAACCCCATACTGACTGACGTCCAAATTTCCAATCACAGAACCCCATACTGACTGAGGTCCAAAACGTCCCGTCACAGAACCCTGTACTGACCGAGGTCCAAGTGCCCTGTCACAGAACCTCGTACTGACTGACATCCAAATGTCCAATCACAAAACCCCATACTGACCGACATCCAAATGTCCAATCACAGAACCCCATACTGACTGAGGTCCAAAACGTCCCGTCACAGAACCCTGTACTGACCGAGGTCCAAGTGCCCTGTCACAGAACTTCGTACTGACTGACATCCAAATGTCCAAGAAAATACACACGTCCAAAAACCCATACTGACTGTCCAAAACGCCCCCACAGAATGTACTGACCGATCACAGAACCCCATACTGACTGAGGTCCAAAACGCCCCGTCACAGAACTCTGTACTGACCGAGGTCCAAGTGCCCTGTCACAGAACCTCGTACTGACTGACATCAAAATGTCCAATCACAGAACCCCATACTGACTGACGTCCAAATGTCCAATCACAGAACCCCATACTGACTGAGGTCCAAAGGCCCCAACACAGAACCCCGTAATGACCAAGGTCTGAATCTGCCAGCTTCTAAATCTATTCATTTCAGTAGGATTTGATCATTTTCAGCCTGTCTGAACTGGTTATAAGCACTTTATTCACAAAGAATAAAGATAGTAGATTGAGTTTACATCACTCAGATTGACGTGTATTACAATTCAACCAGCATGCCTTCAAACATATTTCTCATAACTATATTTTTCTCATGAGGTTTCCTTTGCTTAACAACTTACCAAAAATGTTTTCTTATTGCTTCGATATGATTCATTTACACGGTAGGAAACAATGACTGATGTTCTTAAGATATGGCCCAGAAAACCTGTTATAAAAGAAACCTCTGGTATAAAAGAACAAAAGCTAAATCCTAAAGGGGGCAAAAGTCATGCTGCCTCAGCAACAACAACCCAAACCCCCCAGGGGACATTTGAAACCCTGTGTGGTCATTACACTGAGAAGGGAGGGGTAGGTGGATGGGCGGGTTGGATGGGGGGGGTAGATTTAAACGGGAGGGGGGAGAAAAAAAATCACCAATCATAAAACAGATCTGACGCACGTAGGGTAAAATGGAAAGGGAAGGGGTGGGTGGGTGGGGGGGGGGCAATTATAAAGCCCTTATTGAATAGCTATTACAGGTCCCAGAGGCTAATTGTGGTTGCTGTCTGTTTGGCCGCGGCCCGCGGGGTTTTTGGAGTGTCCCAGCATGCTCTTCTTCAGCGGGGGGGGGGGGGGGGGGGGGGGTTTCTTCAGACGGACCCGGGGACCCTGAAAGAGGCCCGGGACCACCGAAGATCAATGGCGGAGCTCCCCGCTCCTTCCCCCCCCCGGCCCGCTCTAATCCCTCTCTCTCGTTTGTCCTCCGTTTGTTCAGGGCCATTCACGGGGTCCCTGAATTTCGGATTAGCCCTTGTTTTTGTTACAAAAACAGCCCAAGTTATTTGAATGAATAGGTTGAAGGGCATGCAGGAAAGGGTGGGGGGGGGCAGGGGGGGGATGTGTGTGTGTGTGTGTGTGTGTGTGCGCATATGTGCATATGTGTGTGTATGCGTGTGCGTGTGTGCGTGCGTGCATGCGTATGTGTATTTGTGCATATGTGTGTGTGTTTTTTTAATGCCATGTATTGTTTTGTATGTGTGTGTGTGTGTTGCCAAATAATACCCATCTTCCAGTCATTTTATCATTGAACTGTCACCTAAACTTTACATTTTAAGGCCATTTAATATTCATAAGCGTTTATGAACATATATAAGTTAAAACTACACCCCAGGTTTGATCTAAAGATATTTTGAATACAAAGCAGTGTCACATCACCAATGGGGTAACCACCAATGACTGATAAAAGCACCACAACCTGGGCTTGTCCTTTCCAGTGGTGCTCCAATAGCTTCTGCAAGTCATGTCTTGGGTGCGCCGTGGAAAATATTCATGCGGCCACAATGTCTGTGACCCCTCGGTGTAATACGCTAGCTTTTTCAGTGTTTCCCATCTGTCTGCAGTCTAAATTGTTCCAGGGAATGCCATGGCCATTACTTTCTGTGCCAGCTTTTTGATTCCATCATAAAAAAATGAAAAACAAAAATAAAAAAAGAAGCAAGGTGCTTTTTGGTACTTATGAAATGCTGGTGCTTTAATGGCAAGGTAAAATCCATGTTAAAAAAAAAAAAAAAAGAAAAAAACATTGCACGTTCCTCTAAATTGTTTTGTCTATTTTAAGCTTTTAATTTTTATTTTTTGTCCCGCTGTCTGGCGTAGCCCTCTGGGGATCTGGGGCTGCAGCGGGCTGATCCATCAGAGTCGGCACTTCTCATCGCATGATTGGGGGGGTGGGGGGGGGGGGGGGGGGGGGATTAGCCTCCTCATCCCAAAAACCGGCTGGACACACATGAGACAGGGATGATGGGGGGGGGGGGGGGGGGCACGCGCGTCACCAGCAGCAGGACGGGGCGGTACGTGGGGGTATGCGGCGGTATTTCGTGGTCGCCGTGGGGAGCTCTGTCTCAGAGTGGCATTCCCAAGATTTGTAGGGTGCGGGGGGGGGGGGGGGATTGGGGGGGATTTGGGGGGAGAGGGGGGGGGGATTTTGGGGGGGGGAGGGAGGTCATTCTTCGCCAGAGAGCTTCGGCCAACTGAAGCCGGCCGGCCAGACATTGGACGACTCCCAGTCGACATCACGAGGTTGTCTTTGGCACAGGGAGGCGGTAGGGAGAAAGGGGAAAGTCCGAGCGCGCGGTTCACTGCGGAGCCCAAAACACAAGGCCCAGCTCCTTCCACCCCTTGCCCCTCCGGCGCTGGGGTTGAAGGAGCTGGCAGCAAAGCCTCCACACAACAAGGGCTGGGCAGGCTCTGTCTGTCCTCACCGCCTGCATATTTTCCTAATGCTAATGCTAACGTTAATGCTAACGCTAACACTAAGGCAGCTTGAGCCACCGCCTCTGTTCAAAGGTGAAAAGGGAGGTGAGCCGTCCCTTTCAAAGCCATCCATAATGTTTAAAAAAAGCGATCAGATTAATCAGGCTCTTCTTTCCCTCCTTATAAAGTCTTGCTTGGTTTTGTTGAACTAACACAGTAGTGGCAACGTGAGAAACTGGACTGCATTATAAGGATTTATAGCCCATATTAAGGATCTGCAGCCCATGGGGTGTCAGTTTCCTTTGCTCTGGTTTGTTAACTGCCCCCTTTCGCACTGTAGATAGCCTAACAAAGTTGATGTTGCATGGAGAAGGAATGACGCATGAAATCCACACAGTACATTTTGCGGAAGCCAATTTTTTCTTTCTTTCAGATGCAATTCTGAGGATGAGAAATAAACCTGCATTGTGAAACCTCTCTTTTTCGTCTCTGGAAAAACAGAGCTGGGGACAGACCGTTCCTGTCAGAAGTAGCAAAGACACTCATACAAAAGAAGTGTGCTTTTTTTTTTCCTTTTTGCCCACAGACCGCTTTGAGTCTAGACAAGTCGTGTGTTCAGTGCTCCCTGGGACAGGAGAATGAATCACCTCTCCTCCTGGTCTCCACTCTGCTTCTGCATGCTGACTCTGCCATCTTTCTCCTCCGCGTGCGCGTGCAGTCTCTGCCATCTTTCTCCTCCGTCGTGATGTCACAGCGTGATGTCACACGCCGTTCCTCCCATCGCTGTGATCCTACGGTTGGACTTAAATCTCCTCCTTAAGTAACTAACAAAATATTTTTTTGTTCTAAATCAGAGCTAGAAAAAAAAAGTGGCATACAGTGGCGTAAAAACCTAACTGTGAAGACAGTGCTCAGTCTTTTCCGTGTGCCATCCAAGTCTTAAATGGGGCGGGAGTGTCATATACAGTAGTATGATGGGTGGGTAAGGAGCTGGTCTTGTTACCTGAAGGTCACAAGGTTTGATTCCCGGGTGGGACACTGCCACTGTAACCATGAGCAAGATACTTAGCCTGCATTGCTTCAGTATGTATCCAGCTGTATAAATGGATGCAGTGTAAATGCTACGTACAGTGTAAGTCGCTCTGGATAAGAGCGTCTGCTAAATGCCTGCAATGTAATGTAACGTAACTTAAGCGGTGTCTGTTCGTTTGCCATTGGTGAACGGGCGAATCTGTTCCACGCACCCGTACCCTGCGCCCTGCTCAGCACAGGAGCATTGTGGGAAAGAGCCAAAAAAAGAAAGAGCGCTCCTCGACAATCCGCCTCTGTCCACCTTTCGCGGAAACTCACGGAACTCCCTGCCCCCCCCCCCCCGGACCGCTAGAAAGGGCTGCCGTTGCCGTGGCAGCCGGAGACGGAGCGCGGAAAAGCCTCTTCCCCCCCCCCCCCCCCCAATAGACAGACCAATTATAGCATTAGCGGGGGCTCTTTCGTCTGGGAGGAGGAGGGATGCAGGGAGGGCGGCGGCGGGAGGGGGGGGGGGGGGGGGGGGGGGGAGGTCCTCCCGGAGAACAGAGGGCACCGCAGAGGGCCCGTGGAGCTCGTCCGTCCACCGCGGCTACGGCCTCTCCACTCGTCTGCCCTGCAACAAGGGCGCCTGGCGACACGGCCGCCTGGCAACAAGCCCGCCCGGCGACTAGGCCACCCGGCGACACGGCCGCCCGGCAACAAGGCCGCCTGGCGACACGGCTGCCCGGCGACAAGCCCGCCCGGCGACACGGCCGCCCGGCAACACGGCCGCCCGGGAACAAGGCCGCCCGGCGACACGGCTGCCCGGCGACACGGCTGCCCGGCGACAAGCCCGCCCGGCGACACGGCCGCCCGGGAACAAGGCCGCCCGGGAACAAGGCCGCCCGGCGACACGGCTGCCCGGCGACAAGCCCGCCCGGCGACACGGCCGCCCGGGAACAAGGCCGCCCGGCAACACGGCCGCCTGGCAACAAGGCCACTCCCCATGCCTCCCCACCCAACTGGCAAACTGGCCACACATGCAGCCATGCGTTGCGCAAGGGCGAATTTTACATATTATTATTATTATTATTATTATTATTATTATATGTATTAAAAATGAGACAATGTTGTGAATAAAATAGGCATTACAGGCAATACCCTTTGGCATTCATCAAATCCGACCGAATCCCAAAATTAAACGTAAATGATGTATATCTCGTATATCTCTGAACCCCTGAACATTGCAATAAACAATGATATATGAACTTAATCAGAAGGTATGTCTTGCCCTTCAAGACATGAACCCTCTGAACTGTCACATTATAATGACCTTAACATAGGATGACATAGGATTTCACATGTATTTCAGTGAGCCACATTGTTCACATCAAGGGTATAGGGTGAGGATAGCTGTTGTGGAGGATATTATAATGTCTTGTGAGGAACGTTCACTGAAGTGTAAGGGCATTGTTCAATAAATTACATGAGTAATCAATCATTTTTGAGCCAACGTTGCCCCTGTCACAAAAGGATTTCCCCAAAGCTTTTCAGTCCCTGCATTATAGAGAAATGGTGGAAATCAACTGGCTGTGAAAACAGAAGAGGTGCAATGGTACTCAATCTCAGACTATTAAAAACTGGGAGCAGAGTAGTATAATGGGTAAGGAGCTGGTCTTGTAACCAAAAGGTCACAGGTTCAATTCCCAGGTAGGGCACCCTTGCTGTTGTATCCTTGAGCAAGGTGCTCAACCTGCATTGCTTCAGTATATGTCCAGCTGTATAAACGCACGCAATGTACATGCTGTGTTAAAGTTGTGTAAGTCGCTCTGGATAATTACGGCTGTAATGAAATGTAAAAAAAAAAAGAAGAGAAAGAAGCTGACCCACTTGTGTACTCGTTTCGCAACAAACTAACGTGTGATTTTTGCAGCTTGAGTAATCGGTGCTGCTTAGCAGAGTACATGCTTCCACCAGCTTTTCCCACAGAGTCACGTTCCAATCCACTGTAGCACACACCAGGTAAGCAGTGTAATATAAAGGTTAGGTAGGTTTGATTCGCTGGTGAGGCAATATACTTTAAAGGATGGTGTTTTACCTGAATTTCTTTTAGAAATATGGACGAATGGATTTCATGCAAAACAATGCAAGTTGTCAAGGCTTGCTTGTGATAACATCGCCTGCTGAATGCTTGAAATGAAAATGACATGATCGGCTTAGTTCAGAACAACTGCAGACCCTGTGCTCCCCCTAGTGGTGGTAGAGGTAATAAGCAATTGGTGTAATGCAGGGCTGCCAAAGCCTGTTTCTTGAGGTCTGCCGTCCTGCAGGTTTTCTGCAGGTTGACACTGCTTTGGCACACCTGATTCTACTAATTAAAGCTAAGTTAGAGGAATCAGGTGCATAGAATCAGATCTCTCGCTGTTGAATGGGGCATGGACACAGTGGAATGGAGTGCTTTGTTTCCTGAGAACGTTCAGCCTTGTCAGAATGGTGGATCGTGCACCAGCCAATGGCTGCAGGGCACACGGGGACTGAGGGCAAGCGCTACGTGGTCCTCACTGAGCATGCCCCGTGTGATTTACACAGGCCAGAGGCTACACCGTGACTTCACCGTGACCATCGATCACCGCAATCAGATTTAATTGAGCGGTTTTAAGTTTCAGGAAATGGGGCTGAGGGAGGGATGCAACCGGGCAAAGAGAAAAAGGACACTTTGACGATTTTATCCTGGGTGACGTATCCTTGGTCTTACCTGTGCTGAGCTGTTTAAGCTGTAGTGCTGTTTACCACACTATGGCGACATGTATTACCGTCAAAACTTTATTTTTTCAAACTATGCTTGTTCCGGAACTACGTGGAGTGAATGTGTATACAAAACCGCAAGGAAAATGCTAAGATTCAAGAAGAACCTCGCTGTATGAGTTAAAACCAAACCACAGCCACTAAATACCGTAGATAGCATTGCCTTTAATCTTAACCAATTTGAGATATTGCAGCAAACCACAAGCCACTGATATAACCGGAACTACACACCGCTGCCAAATTTAGATCTGTGTTGTGAGTGAACCTGACTGTGTGCTTGTGTTTCAGCTGAGGTGACTGCTGTACCGAGAAATCATCTCCTGAGGTGACCTTTCCCAATCATCACTTTCATTTTTCTCAGCAAAGTAGGTGATGGACTCAGGTTTTTGCAAACTCACTGGAGAGTTTCCCTGTCCATATTCTTAACATTTTTTTAACACCCCATGCAGCTGTAATTGTAATTATTCAGATGTTTTATTTTTATTAAATACTTATCCAGGAGTTCTACTGCCAGTGAAAATACATTATTATTATTATTATTATTATTATTATTATTATTATTATTATTATTAATAATAATAATAATAATAATAATAATAATAATAATAATAATTACACTGTTATGCTTACAGAACAAATAAAAACATCATATCATGTCATTCTCCTCTCATGTTTCAAATCTAAAATATTTCCAGATATTAATAAACCACAACATGTACCAACCCAATTAACTGTTTACAGTAATATAATCAATTAACAATTCTGGACAAGGTCAAGAGCAGGAAAAAACGTTTTTACGCAGGTCTCAAGTTCCGTAAATTTGCGCCATCTCCTGGTTCTCTTGATATATTGCCGGATTCAATTTAAAATGACTGTATAAATAAAAAATGCACATAGATAAAAGTGACAAGTACAGACCCAAAACTGTTTATTTTTTTTTTTTTGATTTGGTTGAATTATGTTTTTGGTTGGATTTATAGTTTGGTTATTTCATGCTCCTGGTCAGAATAAGGATCCAGGATGAGGGAAGTATGGGGGAGTGTTCCTGGAGAGAGGTTTGTGGAAAACCATCATAAATCCAGACTTCGATTTGGCTGCCTATTTCTGAGTGGTATATTGGCTCACGGCCTATAACAGAGAGAGACAATCTCAAGCGTTGCAATCTGACACAGAGTGAAACTAGAGGCTTTTTCGGATTTATGTTCTGTGCCTTTGCCTCCACTGCCATTAAAAAAAAAAAAAAACTGCTGATGATCAAAAAGTGCTGACCTTTGTTTTTCCAACCGTCTCTGCTGTGTCATTTCTGTCTGAGAAGTCGGTTACACGCGGTATCTCACTGCTGCAGCTGCTCTTCCTGTGGATGAGCAAGGGGGTCTGATAAACCCTGGCTGCATCGGCGGGGTGTTCAGCATAGCTGCACAAAGCTCTCGCCGACACCATGCTGGATGTACCTCTGTTCCTGCAGCTGGCTCTACTGCCCTCGTTGGTACGCACAGGTAAGACACTCTGTCTGTCTCTCTTTTCTCTCTCTCTCTCTCTCTCTCTCTCTCTCTCAGTTCAATTCAATTCAATTCAATTTGCTTTATTGGCATGAAATACATACAGTAAATATTGCCAAAGCATTACATAAAAAAAAAAAACACAAATACAGAAATTCCAAATAGAGAGAAAAGAGAGAGGAAAAAGCAATAAACTATTTATACTAGGATTTCATTAACTAATTGTATGTACAAGTTGAACAGGTAACACATACCTTTTATCTGGGTATTTTCTCACTGTCCCTCAGGTTGTGACAGGCTGAAACATATTCTGCTGCGAGAGGGGCTGTTGACCCTTCTCCCAGAACTATTTTTATCTTTTCTGTGTTTGTCAGAGAAGGAAATGATTTTATAATTTTTGAAAATTTGTTGAAATATGTTTTCCTTATTTCAGGATATTTTTCACAGTCTAGGAGGAAGTGCATCGCTGTCTCCACTTCTCCTGTCTTACAGTGACCACATAAACATTCCTCTTTTGGCAACCATGACTTTTTATGTCCTTTTTCAATTGTTAAGGCGTGGTCACTGAGCCTGTACTTGGTCAGGATCTGTCTCTGCTTCATATCTCTGACAGAGAAGAGATATTCTGCCAGTATGTATTCTCTGTTTAGGGCCCGATAGCAATTCAGTTTATTTTGGAGTTTGGTACAGGTCTTCCAATGTTCCAAATATATGTTTTTGATTTGTTTTATAGTTTGGTTAACTCTAATTGGCAATTGTGAAGCAGTGCTGATCTGAAGCTGGTTTGTGTTAGTACTGGTTAGTTTAGATAGGTTCAGAACCAGCTGACTGAGGGGATACTTTCCTGGGCTTTTTAGATTAGTTTTTAGAGCCTTATATTGTAATGAATTTTCCGGGCTAGTTTTTAGATGCTCGATAAAATTGTGCCCTTTTCTGGATTTGAATAAGAATTGGATATCTGCCTAATTCAGCCATGCATGCATTATCTGGAGTATTTCTGTATACCTGTAGGATATTTTTACAAAATTCTGCATGCAAAATTTCAGCTGGATGTTTTTCCCATCTAGTGTAGTCTTGCTGACTGAGTGGACCCCATATTTCACTTCCATATAGCACAATTGGCTGGATAACGCTATCAAATATTTTTGTCCAAATTCTAATGGGAATATTTATTTTATGGAATCTTCTTTTGATCGCATAAAAAGCTCTACGGGCTTTTTCTTTTAATGCATTCACTGCTAGACCAAAGCTCCCCGATGCACTGATTTTTAGTCTAAGGTAATCATAATCTAGTGTATGTTCTAGGTGTCAAGGCACAGGGTTTAGGACCCAGGCGCAGAGTGGGGAAAAAACACGAAACTCAAAAATGTAGATACAAAAAAAGACTTTACTAACAAAAACAGAACAAACAAAGAGCCATGATGGGCAAAAATACAAACTCCAAAAATATCTAAGGAAACAGAAAAACAAGAGGAACTCAAAACACGGGCAGGGCAGAACACAGGCAGGCAGACTACACGGGTAACACATACGGTCAGGAACTAACACAAGTCGGAAACAAACACAAGGAACCAGCACCCGAGTCAAGGGGACAAAGAACTTAAATAGACAGGGGGTAACAAGACACAGGTGAACTCAAAAAACAATCAAACCAGAAAAGGAGGGGATAAAAAGACACAGGTGGGAACAATGATAGAATAACGAGACAATAATGGAAAACAATAATACAATTAACAGGGGAACGAGCAGGACACAAAACAGAAGTGCCGCCATCTGGTGGCCCAACAAGGAAAAACAGAAACAGCAAAACAGAACCATGACACTAGGGCGGTGTTTCCTAGAGTAAAGCAGTATCTGCTTTCCTGAGATCTGGGTTTTCTTTGGAAGACCATCATTTTGGTCTTTTTCAAATTTACTGTCAAGGCCCAGTTTTGACAGTATTTCTCCAGCAGGTCCAGATGCTGCTGTAACCCCTGTGCAGTGGGGGACAGCAGCACCAGGTCATCTGCATAGAGCAGAATTTTACATCTGTATTATTTAGAGTGAGGCCAGGAGCTGCAGATTGTTCCAGTAACACCGCTAACTCATTTATATAAATATTGAACAAGGTAGGACTCAAACTGCAGCCCTGCCTCACCCCACGCCCTTGAGTGAAGTATTCTGTTCTTTTTTTGCCAATTTTTATCGCACACTTATTTCGCAAATATACTGATTTAATTATATCATAAGCTTTACCCCCTACACCACTTTGCAAAATTTTGTAATAGAGGCCCTCATGCCAAATTGAATCAAATGCTTTCTTGAAGTCTATAAAGCAAATTTTTCCTTTATTTTTTTGGTGCACATGTTCATTAATTAGGGTGTGTAGGGTGTAAATATGATCACTAGTGCGATGTTTTGGGAGAAAGCCAATCTGACTCTTACTCAAGACATTGTGCTCGGTAAGGAAGGCCTGTATTCGGGCGTTTAGAATGCTGCAGAAAACCTTCCCCAGGTTACTGTTCACACAATTGCCTCGGTAGTTGTTGGGGTCCAATTTGTCTCCGCTTTTGTAAATTGGGGATATAAGCCCTTGATTCCAGATGTCAGGAAAGCATCCTGTCTGTAGAACCAGGTTGAATAATTTAAGTAAGGCCTTCTGCAGTTCAGAGTTACTGTGTTTCAGCATTTCTGTTCTGATACAGTCAGGGCCACATGCCTTTTTAGGTTAGATTTTTTTTAGTTGTTCTTTCAACTCTTTTATAGTAATTGGATTGTCTAATGGGTTTTGGTTGTTCTTTATTGCTGATTCTAATATTTCTAATTTTTCTTGGATTTGTTTCTGTTCAATTTGAGATTGTTTGGAGTAAATTCTTCAAATAGGTCTTTAAAGTGTTTTTTCCAGATTTCATGATTTTGAATGGCTAATTCATGATTTTTTGTTACTTAAATTATTCAATTTTTCCCAGAATTGGTTTTGGTGAATAGAGTCTTCAATTTCAATAAGAGTTTTCTGAATGTGGTTTTGTTTTTTCTCTTCTAGAGTTTGTTTATATTTTTTAAGCGTTTCACAATATCTATAGCGTAAATCTGGGTTTTGTGGTTGGTGATGTTTCAGATTTGATAGACGTCTTAATTTTTTCCTTATTGATTTGCTTTCGTCATCGAACCCTTTTTCTTTTAAAGTTGATTTTTGATTATTTTTCTGTTTAATTATTTTGAGGTTAGCTTTAATTGCTGATTGATGGAAAATGTCATTTATCATTTTAACTGCCAGATTTACGCCAGTTTGGTCAGGTTTAAACTGTGTTAAAATGAAACTGTTAATATGGTTAGTAATTTCAGTGGAACTGATTGCTTTGGTGAATTTGTCTATGCTGTCTGCAGCCCATCTGTATGTCGGATTGAGATTGTACAGTTTGGAGGACTGTGTTTCAGTATTCCTGGGTTGTCCAATTCTTTTCAGGTACACATTTATTTGACAGTGGTCTGAAAATGGGGTTTGTGGTCTAACAGTGAATGCACTGATGAAAGAGGGGTCCATGTCAGTGATGGCATAGTCGACTACACTAGTCCCAAGAGCTGAGCAGTAAGTGAACCTTCCTAAAGAGTCCCCTCTGATCCTGCCATTAAGAATGTACAGGCCTAGGGCTCAACAGAGATGCACTAACTCCCTACCATTTTTATTCACAGCACGGCCAGGGTTGTCTCTCTGTATTGGGGTTGGTATTAAATTTAGAGGGGTTTGTCCGAATATATGTCTATTTCCACTGTTATTTATGCAATCTGGCTCTGTTCCAGTCCTAGCGTTAAAATCTCCACACAATAGCACATGTCCCTGGGCCTGGAAATGGCTGATTTCTGTGTGGAGGTTATGGAAAAATTCCTCATTATAATAAGGGGATTCAGTAGGGGGGGTGTAGGCCGCACACAGGTACACATTACACATCACTATTTCTGTTTCAATCTTTAGCCATATGTGTGCTGGGCCTCGTTTTACTGGGGTGATGTGTGCTGCTAGGTCTTCCTTAAACCATATTATGGGTCCCCCAGAGTCTCTGCCATGCTTGACATGGTTTAATTTCAATGATGGCAGTATGATTTCCCTGTAACCTGAGGGACAGTGAGTCAGTGCTTCCAAACGACACCATGTTTCTAACAAAACAATGACATCATAACTATTTACATTATTGATAAAGTCGGGGTTTGTGCTCTTGAGCCCAAAGGCCGAGGAGCACATACCCTGACATTCCACAAACTGATTGGAGGGATTTAATATTTAATTTAAACTGTTAAAAGTGAAACAAATAATATATATATAACAACAGAATTATCCTTTCTTTTTCTGTTTAGCACATGTAATTTTATTTATTATTATTATTATTATTATTATTATTATTATTATTATTATTATTTTGGGACAGTAAGTGTCCCTCCTACCCGCTCTGGTGACCTTTAACCCCATCAGGAGGCTGAGGAAGCTCTTAATCTCTCCCAGCTCGGTGGTGGTGGGGGCGAGGCCGGGAGCAGGGGGCGGAGGGTGTCGGCAGGTCGGCTGGCTCAGGACTGCAGCATAGCTGAGCTGCTGCTCCTGGTGGGCTCTGGGCCTGTGGATGGGGAGGCTGGGGGGGTTGGGATGGGCGGGGCACTGATGGGCAGCAGGTACCCACATGTTGCTGCGCTGGTGAGGTGGGGCTGGGAGAAGGGGGGGCCTCCTGCTGCACTGGGCTCTGCTGGGGGGGGGGGGGGGGGGGGGGGGGGGTGCTGGTGGGGCTGCGGCCTCCTGCTGTCTGGGGCACTGCTGGGCAGGAGGTGGGGAGTGCTGGCGGGGCTGCGGCCCAGGCGATGTCCTTTAGGGACTTGGCGAAGATCCTGACTCCTGGTCTGTTCAGGTGCACAGCGTCATGCAGGTGCCAAGGGCCCAGGGCAGGGTGGTGTACCAGGTGTACACCGGGTAGGGTGGCACATCCTCTGGTGATCTCGGCATTGATTGCTGCAATGATGTGTGGGGGTGTGTCTGCTCGGGGCAGCAGTGTGGAGACCACCACTCTGGAGTCGGGGAACTCCTGTGGGGCCCTCACTGCCACCTTCCTCACGGCGCGGGCGGTGTGCTGCTGCAGAGCTCGCAGGTCGTTGGTGCCGGTGTGTATCACGATGCAGGCCGGGCTCCCCAGTGTGTCCCTCTTCAGCTGCTGCAGGGCCTGTCCTGTGCTCGCACAGCGCAGTGCGCTGACCCGCCGGCCTGGGAACATCCTCTGTGTGTCTAGGTACTTCCGTTGGAGTCCATTAATAGGACCACCTCGGCATTGGGGTGCTCTGTCTGTGTGTCTGTAAGGGGCTGTGTGTCAGTGAGGGGCTGTAATGTAAGGTTTGTGGTTGTGTTACGGTGTGTGTGTGTGTGTGTGTGTGTGTGTGTCAGCAGGGGATTGTGTTATGGGGAGGGGCTGTGTGTCCGGGACGTGTGTGTGTGTCAGGGAGGGCTGTGCTGTGTGTGTACCTGTGGGGCTGCTCTTTTAAGTTCTGCAGCTCCATGTTGTGCACATTGTCCCTGTGCTTCAGGTCCTCTTCAAGGCTGGCCAGCTGCATTCTAAGAGCTTCATTGTCCTGCTGCAGCTCTTTTAATTCAGCCATTGCCTCACTCACTGCCATCCTGCACTCTCTCTTCACCTGGCACACCTCATCCTGTAGCTCCTGGGAGAGGCTGTGTTCACACAGGCGGGCCATGGTGAATTCTTTAAATTCTGTGAAGTCCTGTTCCAGCAGGGCCAGGGTCTCCCACATTTGCTCCATGTACTTTGGGCTCTGTACTGGGCTGGCGTTGGCAGGAACAGGGGGTGTATTGGGAGGTTGGGTTAGGTGGACAGTGCTGTTGGTGGTTGGGGAATAATTGGAGTCAGGGCTGATAAGTTCAAGGGTTCCCTTAATTTTGTCTGCCTCCTCTTTCAAAAATAAAAATATCTCCTCAAAGGAGTCCAAGCTGGCCTCACTGCCTTGAACTAACACTGTCCCACTGTGGTATATGTTGATGGTTAATATTGTGGGGCTCTCATCTGATTGATCCCCAATAACGATCTGTCTCCCATGGCAGATGTCTCTTTTTAAAATATTTTTAAAGTGCTTACACAGAGCTGTGTGCCAGGCTGTTGGGTGTTCTGTGTGGAAGATCAAGTTGTTTTTGATCTTCCTGTCCTCTGTGTAAGCATAGTCACAGTGCAGGGACTCAGGGCTGTTCTTCAGTACAGAAAGTTTATACTGCTTCCTGGTCTGAGCATTTGTGACTTCTGCAGGGTACTGAATCTTTGTGCTGCTGCCTGCAGGCTGCTCCGTTACCATGGTAACCGTTGCCATGGTAACCAAAAATTGTTACAGTGTGGAGGCACTCCAACTGTCACTTTCTTCAACTTTTCTTCAACTGACGTTTGGCTAATGTTGTTTAGCTTGCCAGCTAACTTTTTTTTTTTTAGCCTTTTGTTTGCTTAGCTACTATATTGTTTACTGTGGTATTTATTGATAATATAGTTCAGGCCTACCTTCTATGTTCTGTTCTTGTTTTGTTCCGTTTTTATTTTTCCTTTCTTTACTTTTCAGCGTTCCAGTCCAGTTAGCTTTGCTTACTAATCTTTGCTTGCTAATTTATGCTAATTTGGTTTTATATTGTGTTCTGGGCTGGTTTTTCCAGTTTTATAGTAATTTTGCTGTTCTGCACTTGTTCAGTGTTCTTTTCTGAGGTATTCTGTTGTTAAATATTTATCTTGTCTCATCAATTACTTAGTTAAAAGATAACACTTTTAAGAGCTCATCATTAGTGTGTCACTCTTCAGAACGTCTCTCTCTCTCTCTCTCTCTCTCTCTCTCTCTCTCAATTTTCAATTTCAATTTCAAAGTGCTTTATTGGCATGACAAATATAGGCACTTGTGTTGCCAAAGCAGTGGTTATAACATACAACTATATACAATTAATCTGTTATACAAAAAATATATACAAAAATATCAGTAAGTGATGTTAGGTGTGTGTGTGCGTGTGTCTGACTATCTGTGTGTTGTGTGCATGAGTGAATATTATGTGTCTGCTTGTACGCGTGTGTGCTGTGTGTAAATGTGTGCATGAGGTGGTCACACATTGTCCCTCAGAGTATGGCAAGAGAACACAAATTGTGCTGCTAGTATGCAGCAACCTTTTTCTTCTCCTAATAGGTAGGGTAATCTATCGTCATTGGGCATATCATTGAATTGGGGACATTTCTGGATTATTTTTTGGTAGAATTTTTGGCGAATTTGGTCAAATTTTGTGCATTCCATTAGGAAGTGTTTTTCAGTCTCTCTCCCTCTCTCCCTGTGGCCTCTCACTCTGTCTCTTGCCTTGGGACTTGCTGACCTAGAGGGTCTCAGCCAATGTGCTGGGCTGTGAAACACTGTGTTATTCACACCGTGTTTTGTCCACCTGTCTCAACCGGATATCAAACCGAGAACTGAGAGAGAAGGGCTCTGGACACCATTCTGTATCTTTCAGACAGTGAGGACCTGGTTGAGTTCAATGTCACAATGCCTGCTTACGTATAAAATATGTATGGTGCACCTAATTTCCATTCTTTCAATTTACTTCATAACTTCATAATAAGGTCCCAGTATCCAGCAACTGGGTGTTTTATTTACACAGTCAATCGTGTAAACGTGGTCATCTTCAATGTAGCGTTTCTTTCATTTAGTAACTTATAAAGGGTGTGAGGAAGTATGAACATGCTCTGGTCGGCTAAAATCTCTTTCTGTCCCAGCCCAACAGGACTCAGGCATTGTGAATGGCAGGGAGGCTCAGCCACACTCCAGGCCTTACATGGTCTCTGTGCAGCAAAAGAACAGGCACGCCTGTGGAGGTTTTCTGGTGTCCAACTCCTTCGTAATGACGGCAGCACATTGCCTGAAGTGGTAAGATCTCACATTGAGCTCGATTAGGATTGACAGCAATGTGAACAAGAGTGTACAAGTCTCAAAAAGTGAAGAAAAAAATAATGCTCATCCTATTGAGCTCTGAAAAGTGGTAGGGTCTGGCACAGACTCAGGTACGTTTTTGTGAGGCATTGAAATATTATGACACACATAAAGTATACATGTGTGAAAGGTTAAGTTAACATTATGCTGCTTCTTTTTTCAAAGGGGAGAGAACCTGACAGTTCTGCTTGGGGCCCATGACATTTCTGAGAATCGAAAGTCAAACCGGGCTGAAGTGAAATTGTACCACATCCACCCTGGGTTTGATGCGCACACACTGGAGAATGACATCATGCTGCTGCAGGTACAGGAGAATACGAGTGACTGAGTCAGCAAAAAGGCCCACCATGAGTGCCGACTGGGTCATACGGCCAATTATGACACGCCGACTCCACTGGAGTAGGCAGAACAGGCCTTCTTGAGAGGTACAGTGGGTTTAGGTTAGCCGGTGTCCCTACTGCTGAATCACTTCCTCCAGACGAGTCCTAGCTGTCACAGAGAGGTTTGCATGTCACAGGAAACATCACAGTGAGCTAAGGCAATAGTCATCTTTCAATGAGAGTGAGACATTTACGTCAAAGAAGCATTTCATCCGTCTATCCATTATCTATACCCGTATATCCTGAGCAGGGTCACAGCGGGTTCTGGAGCCTATCCCAGCATTCATTGGGGCGAAAGGCAGGAATACACTCAATCTATCGCAGGGCACACACACCATTCACTCACACACTCATACCTATGGACAAATTTAGGGTCTCCAATCGGCCTACCTGCATGCCTTTGGACTGCGGGAGGAAACCGGAGTACCCGGAAAAAAACCCACGCAGACACGGTGTAAAGAAGCACTGTACAGGTGAAATTTAGGATTTCGGCAAACAATACCACATCTCTAGCCCAATAATGAACAAGAAAATGGCCCACAGTCCGAGTCTTTAGACCCAACTCTGGCTTTAATGTGTGCGACTTCATTGGATATAGAGCTCTGACTCGTGTGCCGGGCAAGGACTCTGATTGGCTCTGTTTCTGACTTGTGTGCCGGGCGAGGACTCTGATTGGCTCTGTTTCTGACTTGTGTGCCGGGCGAGGACTCTGATTGGCTCTGTTTCTGGAGCAGCTCAGGACTGCGGTTCGGAAGAGCAAAGAAGTGCAGTGGATCCCCCTGCCTAAGAAAGATAAAGACACCAAGCCCAAAACGCTCTGCAGTGTGGCAGGATGGGGGGCCATCAAAACGAATGGGACCTCAAGCCCACGCCTTATGGAAGTCAATGTGAGTGTCGTGGACCGAGCGGTGTGCCGAAAAGTTTGGAGGAATAAACCGATCACACCCAGGATGATGTGTGCTGGGGGAAGTGCCGACAACAGAGGCTTCTGTCAGGTCTGTGAAAATTTTTTTTTCATTGAATACAAAAATCAATTAAATGATAATTTGATATTTGCTTCAGCAATACTTAATTTTTTCTAATGACAGGGGGATTCAGGAGGTCCTCTGGTGTGTAAGGACACAGCGGTGGGCATTGTGTCCTTCAATGAAGCTGGAAACTGCAACACACCTAAAAGACCGAATGTTTACACTCAAATATCCAAGTACCTGCCCTGGGTCAAGTGTATCATAAGCAGTATAAAGTGAGCCGCTGACAAAATGCTAACCCATTGTTGAAATTATGCAAATTATGCACATAGTGATGAATAAATTATACATGATACTGCATTTGATTTGGTTGTGTATGTTTGTTTGGGGGAGATGGGGAGGGGTCGGGGGTGCAATGATATCTGTATATTATTTTTCATGGTTCAAGGAGCAGAAACTAATCATGTAAAGCAGTTGTTTCATTTTGAACAAGTCCCCCCCCCCCCCCCCCCAGCCCCCCTCCCTCTCCCATCCAGCCTTTTGCATCTGACCACATCATTACTAATCTGCCTTTGCTGGAAAACATGCAGCAAGCTGCTGGTTTTGTGAAAAGTGCACGATGCACTAAAGTCACGACCACAACTGATGAAAGACAAGGGTCTTCAGACGGAAAGAGCGATTAGCACTCATTGCTGCAGGGGTGAGAGGGGGCAGGTTCTGCTGCGGATGAGACAGCTAAAGAAAGAGAGTCTGCAAAGACCACCTGGCATTGCTAAGCACTTGCAGCAGGCTGTAGCACAGGACACCATCTCCATCCGTGCAGCTGAAACAGACAGAACCAGAAAACACAAAACACCAGGTTCCCACCAAGAAAATTACAGCGATTAGCCAGCCGTGTTCCCTTGCACTGACACCTTATCAAGCTATTTTAATTTATTTGGAAAAAAAAAAAAGATAAATCCAACAGTTCAATAATGATAATAAAGCAAGGTCATAAAAATGCAAGGATGAGATGTGGGACTTGCCATCTGTAAAACATTAAATGAACGCAAAAATACATATATTTTAAGAACAAAACCAATGTTGATAATAACTCCACGAGTGCAGAAAAATCTTTAAGTGCTGAAAAGTTAAATTCCTGTGTTAATCAGTCCAAAATTCTTAATTGGATTTTACTCTTTATAGTTGTCTGTTTTCACTTTTCAATCAAGGCAGTGCAATCAATCAATCAATCATCAAAATTATTTATATAGCGCATTTCACACAATCGTCACAATACGTTTCACGACGACCCTGGCCTAGACCCCCACAGGAGCAAGCCTAAAGCAATGGTGGCAAGGAAAAACTCCCTGTGGCAGATGGGAAGAAACCTCGGAAGGCTCAAGGGGGAAACCTATCCTCTTCTGGTCGGCTCAGGGTGTAGATTGGTGACCAACATGGTCAGTCAGTCAATGTTTCATTGGTCGATCAAATTGGTGGCAGCTAAATGACAGTCCTGAGGTAGAGGCTCAGATGATGGGCGGGGCCGGGTGGCGGTGGTGTGGGGAGCAGCAGGTGGCGATGGATGTGGGCAGGGTGTAGGCAGCGACGAAAGAGGGGCTGTTGAGTGCTGCTCATTATCTGATTGTCTGCTGTTTGTCATCTAATCTTTCAGCATCCGAAAATGTCGAGTCACCATTTGAGCGTGAGGATTTGAGCGTGGCAACAATCTATTTCACTTTATTATACTTGCACTCAGTTACACATACTATGAAGGAAACCTCAGAGAAGCATTTCACTGGAGCAGAATTCTGACCCTACCATCATTCCATCTGCATGTTGCAGCAGAAATAGATTCGCCAGACTGGGCAATATTTTTCCCATCTTCAAATGTACAGTTCTGATGATTACATGTCCACTGTAGCCTCATCTTCCTGTTCTTAGCTGAAAGGATTGGAACCTGGTGTGGTTCTTCTGCTGCTGTAGCACGTCTGCTTCGAGGTTAGATGCACTGTGTGTTCAGATGTGCCCTTCTGCTCACCACTGTTGTAAACAGCTGAGCATTTGAACATTTGTGGCCTTTCTGTTAGCTTGAATGAATCTTCCCATTCTCCTCTCACTTCTGTCATTAAGAAGATGTTATCATGTTTTCACTTTATCAATCAAGGCAGTGCAATCAATTAACAAATGAATCAATCAAAATGTATTCATATGCATCATTTCACAAACCTTTACATATCTTGTCTTGTAGCCAAATGATTTGTTTGGAGGAGCAGGTTATTTGTGTTAATGAACAGGTAGCGTATACTTGATAAAGCTGCCACTGAGTATAAATAAAGTAAGCTGGTGTGTGAAATTAAAATGGGCCGTCTCATGTGTCTCTGAACTAACGGAAAAGCTGAGGGAATGCTTAACACCTCTGTCCCACACTGCGGTTTCTGAAACAGACCAAAGGGTGTCTTCTTTGAAGAAATGTCAGTGGTTATAAAGACAGAAAAACCTCTCACAGATATCTGCTGCATCCTGTTTGGCATCTATAGGCTAAAGGTGCAGCAGTAAACGACTCATTGTGCACATCAGCGATCTTTGGCCCAAAACGTTTGAGAGCCTCTCTGATGCCACGTCTGCACCTCTCCTGACTCCCCTGGTAGTGGGTCTCCTGATTGCCTTGGCACAAGCAAGGAAGTCCCAGCACTACAGAATGTGTATCTGTCTGCAGTGAGATCATAGAGGCCGCCTCTCTCTCTATCTCTCTCTCTCTCCCTCCCTCTCTCTCTCTCTCTCTCTCTCACTTGATGATTTGTGGTCCCTTGTGTGTTTTCTTTGCAGTTTTCATACCTTGTCATTTTGAAAGTCGTTTTTCTTTCATTTTCGTCCTTTGTGTAACTGTTAAATGTTTTGATGTGGGGTGATACCAAATGTGTGTAAATGCAATGAAACTGGGAAAGTGTAAACACACTCTCCGTGGTTAAAATCTCCTTCTGCGCCAGCCCAACAGGACTCAGGCATTGTGAATGGCAGGGAGGCTCAGCCACACTCCAGACCTTACATTTAGGATAACTTTAGCACATCTTAGGCCCAACAGTCTAAGTCTTCAGGTGCAAACTCATGATCTTTTGGCTCGATCTGGCTTTAATGAGTGCAACTCCATTTGATGTAGAGCTCTGACTCATGTGCCATATGAGGACTTTGGGGGGGACACATTAAGGGGGGGTCTGGGGGTCCTCCCCCAGGACATTTTGAGCGTCAAACACTTCATTTCCTGGTAAATTTTTATGCACCAATTTCTGCCTTTTCTGCATCAATTTATGGTGGAAATGTAAAGGAAAACATTAAATTCAGGGGGACAAATGCACATGTTCTAAATACTATAATATAAATAATTTCACAAGACGTGTCCATAACGTTACACAAAACATTGGTTAAAATACTAACACTGCAACATGGGGAGTCACGTTAATTCCCTCCTTAGCAATCGAGTACAACTATCGCCAGGTAGTTTTCTAAGTTAAGTGAACATCACATTCAGACAGTGTACCGACAGCTATTAACTAGCTAGCTACTTATCATACTATCAGATATCATAGTTCATTCATTGACAACTAGCTAGCTAACAATGACGTTAGCTGGCATATTGCTAGGTAACGTTACAAATATAAGATTACCGTTACCGTTCTTTCCAACCGCTGTGAGTCACTGACTTTAGCTGACGTTGTCATGAAAGTTTTCCCGACCGTGAAAACTGCCTGGCTTGTTTACATTTTGGAAGATGCTAGTGGGTAAATCTATCGCTGTTTCCGTCGCAGAACTTTTGACACAAGCAAATTCGGAAACGCTATCCAAAAATTTCTTCTTACCATTTTTATTTCTATAAGGGTTATGGGAAGTGAAGTCCGTAGTATGATCGGCTTGAGCATTCACCTCTAATTGTTGACTACATATCCCATTTGTGCTTTCGTAAACTCAAACTTTTCGTGGCCATGGGGGTAAACCACTGCTACTGTGTGAAGAGGGGAGTCAATAATTCACGTTATGTTTACAGGTGTTACAGTCCTTTCGCATAATTTTGAAGTCATCATTTATTGCTGTTGCAGCCTTTATTGAAAGCTTTACATGGGAGAGGGATCAGTTATGGTTGGGGGGACAATCAGATTCTTTACAAAGATTTGGGGGGGACACGTCCCACCTGTCTCCCCGGTTCCTCTGTCAATTTCTACAGCAGTCATTTCATGGTGAACTAGGCCCCCAGCCTCCTCCACCCAGAGTAGGCCTTCCACATCAGACCACATCATAATTAGAGTAGCGCAGAGTAGAGTAAAGCTTTAATGTCCCCGAGGGGTAATTTGGCTTGCAAACAGCAGTCAATAATAAGTAAAAATGGAATCGATAAAAATACAATATAAACATACATACACACATAAACACAAGCACACAGTTAGCGCCAACGTCACTGTTGTCATTGTCACTTGTCACCAGAATCATCAGAAGTAGCAGCAAGAAAGAAAGAAAAATGGGGGAGGGGGGGGGTGGCACCGTATCACATCTACGGATAGTCACAGTCCCATTTTCTTTAAAAAACCAATAGCTGACGGAATAAAAGACCTCATATATCTGTTAGTGTCACCTCAGGGGGGGTAAAACCTCCGCCTTGAGGGGAGCAAATTACACTCCCCAAAAACTTTTTTACTAAGCATCGTATAGCGATAAAACGTGGTGAGCACTGAAGTCACACCTCAGCTGAAGAAAGACATGGGTGTTCAGATGAAACGAACGATTAGCATTAACCACTGCCGGGGGGGGGGGGGGGGGGGGGGGTGGAAGACACTGCTGTTGACGAGACCGCTAAAGGAAGGGCCTCTGCAAAAGACCCACCAGTCTCTACTCAGCACATGCAACAGGCTGTAGCACAGGCCACCATCTCCATCCATGCGGATGAAACAGACAGAACCAGAAAACACAGAACACCAAGTTCCCACCAAGAGAATTAGAGAATTAGGGCGGAAGACCTTGCTGTTGACGAGACCGCTAAAGGAAGGACCTCTGCAAAAGCCCACCAGTCTCTACTCAGCACATGCAACAGGCTGTAGCAGAGGCCACCATCTCCATCCATGCGGATGAAACAGACAGAACCAGAAAACACAGCACAGCAAGTTACCACCAAGAGAATTAGAACGATTAGCTTGCCCTATTCCATTGCACAGACATGTCAAGCACTTTGCTTGTTTTATTTTAATTAATTCACACAGAATAAACAGCTAAAACAAGCAGTGAAATGTAAATAATAAAGCAATATTATAAAATGGAATGTGTGAGTGAGACAAGGAGCTCATAATAACCCACACCATGAATACATTTCAGTAAGAACATCTCACACATTTAGATTAAACAGTTCAATGAATATGTAAGAGCATTTTTTTGGTTTTGCACTGAGTGGATCTGCTTCAGGTACTACACTGCACGCACCAGCGTCCACTACCCTATCGAACCCTACTAAACAGGAGGAATACCATCCATCCATCCATTATCGATACCCGCTAAGCATCCTGGGCAGGGTCGTGGGGGTTGGTTTTTGTTCATCACATTATTCTCAAAACTCTAGAGGCTGTAGTGTGTGAGTATCCCAGGGTGGCAGCTGTTCCTTGAGATGCTGGAACCACCACGTCTGTCACCAGCAATCATACCACGTTCAAAGTCACACAGATCATACAAAAATCAGCCCAAGCTTAATGTTTGGCCAAACAAAAACTACACCTCTTCACCATGTCCACATGCTTTACACATTGCCTTGCAGCCAAATGATTTGTTTGAAGGAGCAGGTTATTGATGCAGGTACTGTATACTTAATAAAGCTGCCACCGAGTATAAATAAAGTAAGCTGGTGTGTGAAATTAAAATGGGCGTCTCATGTGTCTCTGAATTCATAGAAAAGCTGAGGGACTGCTTAACACCTCTGTCCCACACTGCGGTTTCTGAAACAGGACAAAGGGGGGGCTTCTTCTTGAAGAAATGTCAGTGGTTATACAGACAGAAAAACCTCTCACAGATATCTGCTGCATCCTGTTTGGCATCTATAGGCTAAAGGTGCAGCAGTAAACGACACATTGTGCACATCAGTTATCTTTGGCCCAAAACGTTTGAGAGCCTCTCTGATGCCATGTCTGCACCTCTCCTGACTCCCCTGGTAGTGGGTCTCCTGATTGCCTTGGCACAAGCAAGGAAGTCCCAGCACTACAGAACGTGTATCTGTCTGCAGAGATCATAGAGGCCGCCTTTCTCTCTATCTCTCTCTCTCTCTCTCTCTCACTTGATGATTTGTGGTTCCTTGTGTGTTTTCTTTGCAGTTTTCATACCTTGTCATTTTGAAAGTCGTTTTTCTTTTCTTTTTCGTCCTTTGTGTAACTGTTAAATGTTTTGATGTGGGCATTGTGAATGGCTGGGAGGCTCAGCCACACTCCAGACCTTACATTTAGGATAACTTTAGCACATCTTAGGCCCAACAGTCTAAGTCTTCAGGTGCAAACTCATGATCTTTTGGCTCGATCTGGCTTTAATGAGTGCAACTCCATTTGATGTAGAGCTCTGACTCATGTGCCGTGTGAGGACTTTGGGGGGGACACATTAAGGGGGGGTCTGGGGGTCCTCCCCCAGGAAATTTTGAGCGTCAAATACTTCATTTCCTGGTGAATTTTTATGCACCAATTTGTGCCTTTTCTGCATCAATTTATGGTGGAAATGTAAAGGAAAACACTAAATTCAGGGGGACAAATGCACATGTTCTAAATACTATAATATAAATAATTCTACAAGATGTGTCCATAATGTTACACAAAACATTGGCTAAAATACTAACACTGGGGAGTCACGTTAATTCCCTCCTTAGCAACCGAGTACAACTATCGCCAGGTAGTTTTCTAAGTTAAGTGAACATCACATTCAGACAGTGTACCGACAGCTATTATCTAGCTAGCTACTCATCATACTATCAGATATCATAGTTCATTCATTGACAACTAGCTAGCTAACAATGACGTTAGTTGGCATATTGATAGGTAATGTTACAAATATAAGATTACCGTTACCGTTCTTTCCAAACGCTGTGAGTCACTGACTTTAGCTGACATTGTCATAAAAGTTTTCCCGACCGTGAAAACTGCCTGGATTGTTTACATTTTGGACAGATGCTAGTGGGTAAATCTATCGCTGTTTCCGTCGCAGAACTTTCGACACAAGCAAATTCGGAAACGCTATCCTAAAATTTCTTCTTACCATTTTTATTTCTATAAGGGTTATGGGAAGTGAAGTCCATAGTATGATCGGCTTGAGCATTCACCTCTAATTGTTGACTACATATCCCATTTGTGCTTTCGTAAGCTCAAACTTTTCGTGGCCATGGGGGTAAACCACTGCTACTGTGTGAAGAGGGGAGTCAATAATTCACGTTATGTTTACAGGGGTTACAGTCCTTTCCGCATAATTTTGAAGTCATCATTTATTGCTGTTGCAGCCTTTATTGAAAGCTTTACATGGGAGAGGGATCAGTTATGGTTGGGGGGACAATTAGATTTTTTACAAAGATTTGGGGGGGACGCGTCCCACCCGTCCCCCCGGTTCCTCTGCCAATTTGTACAGCAGTCATTTCATGGTGAACTAGGCCCCCAGCCTCCTCCACCCAGAGAAGGCCTTCCACATCAGACCACATCATAATTAGAGTAGAGCAGAGTAGAGTAAAGCTTTAATGTCCCGAAGGGGTAATTTGGCTTGCAAACAGCAGTCAATAATAAGTGAAAATGGAATCGATACAAATACAATATAAACATACATACACACATAAACACAAGTACACGGTCAGCGCCAACGTCACTGTTGTCGTTGTCACTTGTTACCAGAATCATCGGAAGCAGCAGCAAAAAAGAAAGAAAAATGGGGGGGAGGGTGGCACCGTATCACATCTACGAATAGTCACAGTCCCATTTTCTTTAAACAGCCAATAGCTGATGGAATAAAAGACCTCATATATCTGTTAGTGTCACCTCAGGGGGGGTAAAACCTCCGCCTTGAGGGGAGCAAATTAAACTCCCCAAAAACTTTTTTTTTTTACTAAGCATCGTATAGATCGGAAAAACGTGGTGAGCACTGAAGTCACACCTCAGCTGAAGAAAGACATGGGTGTTCAGATAAAACAAACGATTAGCATTAACCACTGCCGGGGGGGGGGGGTGGGGGGGCGGGGGGTGGGTGGGCGGCAAAAGACACTGCACTGATGACGAGACCGCTGAAAAAAGAAGGGCCTCTGAACGAAAAGACCACCAGTCTTTGCTACTCAGCTCTAAAACACATGCAACAGGCTATAGCAGAGGCCTGACATGGATCTGCTTCAGGTACTACACTGCACGCACCAGCGTCCACTACCCTATCAAACCCTACTAAACAGGAGGAATACCATCCATCCATCCATCCATCCATCCATCCATTATCGATACCCGCTAAGCATCCTGGGCAGGGTCGTGGGGGTTGGTTTTTGTTTATCACATTATTCTCAAAACTCTAGAGGCTGCAGTGTGTGAGGGTGGCAGCTGTTCCTTGAGATGCTGGAATGACCACGTCTGTCACCAGCAATCATACCACGTTCAAAGTCACACAGATCATACAAAAATCAGCCCAAGCTTAATGTTTGGCCAAACAAAAACTACACCTCTTCACCATGTCCACATGCTTTACACATTGTCTTGCAGCCAAATGAATTGTTTGAAGGAGCAGGTTATTGATGCAGGTACTGTATACTTAATAAAGCTGCCACTGAGCATAAATAAAGTCAGCTGGTGTGTGAAATTAAAATGGCCGTCTCATGTGTCTCTGAACTAACGGAAAAGCTGAGGGACTGCTTAACACCTCTGTCCCACACTGCGGTTTCTGAAACATTTCTTGAAGAAATGTCAGTGGTTATACAGACAGAAAAACCTCTCACAGATATCTGCTGCATCCTGTTTGGCATCTATAGGCTAAAGGTGCAGCAGTAAACGACTCATTGTGCACATCAGCGATCATTGGCCCAAAACGTTTGAGAGCCTCTCTGATGCCATGTCTGCACATCTCCTGACTCCCCTGGTAGTGGGTCTCCTGATTGCCTTGGCACAAGCAAGGAAGTCCCAGCACTACAGAATGTGTATCTGTCTGCAGTGAGATCATAGAGGCAGCCTCTCTCTCTATCTCTCTCTCTCTCTCTCTCTCTCTCACTTGATGATTTGTGGTCCCTTGTGTGTTTTCTTTGCAGTGTTCATGCCTTGTCATTTTGAAAGTCGTTTTTCTTTCATTTTCGTCCTTTGTGTAACTGTAAAATGTTTTGATGTGGGGTGATACCAAATGTGTGTAAATGCAATGAAAGTGGGAAAGTGTAAACACACTCTCTGTAGTTAAACTCTCCTTCTGCACCAGCCCAACAGGACTCAGGCATTGTGAATGGCAGGGAGGCTCAGCCACACTCCAGACCTCACATTTAGGATAACTTTAGCACATCTTAGGCCCAACAGTCAGTCTTCAGGTGCAAACTCATGATCTTTTGGCTCGATCTGGCTTTAATGAGTGCAACTCCATTTGATGTAGAGCTCTGACTCGTGTGCCGTGTAAGGACTTTGGGGGGGACACATTAAGGGGGGGTCTGGGGGTCCTCCCCCAGGACATTTTGAGCGTCAAACACTTCATTTCCTGGTGAATTTTTATGCACCAATTTGTGCCTTTTCTGCATCAATTTATGGTGGGAATGTAAAGGAAAACACTAAATTCAGGGGGACAAATGCACATGTTCTAAATACTATAATATAAATAATTCTACAAGACGTGTCCATGACGTTACACAAAACATTGGCTAAAATACTAACACTGCAACATGGGGAGTCACGTTAATTCCCTCCTTAGCAACCGAGTACAACTATCGCCAGGTAGTTTTCTAAGTTAAGTGAACATCGCATTCAGACAGTGTACCGACAGCTATTAACTAGCTAGCTACTCATCATACTATCAGATATCATAGTTCATTCATTGACAACTAGCTAGCTAACAATGACGTTAGCTGGCATATTGCTAGGTAACGTTACAAATATAAGATTACCGTTACCGTTCTTTCCAACCGCTGTGAGTCACTGACTTTAGCTGACGTTGTCATAAAAGTTTTCCCGACCGTGAAAACTGCCTGGCTTGTTTACATTTTGGAAGATGCTAGTGGGTAAATCTATCGCTGTTTCCGTCGCAGAACTTTCGACACAAGCAAATTCGGAAGCGCTATCCTAAAATTTCTTCTTACCATTTTTATTTCTATAAGGGTTATGGGAAGTGAAGTTCATAGTATGATCGGCTTGAGCATTCACCTCTAATTGTTGACTACATATCCCATTTGTGCTTTCGTAAGCTCAAACTTTTCGTGGCCATGGGGGTAAACCACTGCTACTGTGTGAAGAGGGGAGTCAATAATTCACGTTATGTTTACAGGTGTTACAGTCCTTTCGGCATACTTTTGAAGTCATCTTTTATTGCTGTTGCAGCCTTTATTGAAAGCTTTACATGGGAGAGGGATCAGTTATGGTTGGGGGGACAATTAGATTCTTTACAAACACTGGGGGGGAAACATCCCACCCATCCCCCCGGTTCCTCTGCCAATTTGTACAGCAGTCATTCATGGTGAACTAGGCCCCCAGCCTCCCCCACCCAGAGTAGGCCTTCCACATCAGACCACATCATAACTAGAGTAGAGCAGAGTAGAGTAAAGTTTTAATGTCCCCGATGGGTAATTTGGCTTGCAAACAGCAGTCAATAATAAGTAAAAATGGAATCTATACAAATACAATATAAACATACATACACATATAAACACAAGTACACAGTTAGCGCCAACATCACTGTTGGTGTTGTCACTTGTCACCAGAATCATCAGAAGCAGCAGCAAGAAAGAAAGAAAAATGGGGGTGGCACCGTATCACATCTACGGATAGTCACAGTCCCACTTTCTTTAAACAGCCAATAGCTGATGGAATAAAAGACCTCATATATCTGTTAGTGTCACCTCAGGGGGGGTAAAACCTCCGCCTTGAGGGGAGCAAATTAAACTCCCAAAAAAATGTTTTACTAAGCATCATAGAGCGATAAAATGTGGTGATAAAGTCACACCACAGCTGAAGAAAGACATGGGTGTTCAGATGGAACGAACGATTAGCATTAACCGCTGGCAGGGGGGGGGGGGGGGGGGGGGGCGCAAGACACTTCTGTTGACAAGACCGCTAAAGGAAGGACCTCTGCAAAGGCCACCAGTCTCTACTCAGCACATGCAACAGGCTGTAGCAGAGGCCACCATCTCATCCATGCGGATGAAACAGACAGAAAACAGAAAAAAACACAGCACACCAAGTTCCCACCAAGAGAATTAGAACGATTAGCTTGCCCTGTTCCATTGCACAGACAACATGTCAAGCTCTTTGCTTGTTTTATTTTAATTCATTCACACAGAATAAACAGCTAAAACAAGCAGTGAAATGTAAATAATAAAGCAATATTATAAAATGGAATGTGTTAGTGAGACAAAGAGCTCATAATAACCCACACCATAAATACATTTCAGTAAGAACATCTCACACATTTAGATTAAATTTAGCAGAACGAGAGGGCATAAATGGAAACTGGCAAAGGGTAAATTTCACAGACATTAGGAAATATTTTTTCACACAGAGAGTGGTCAATGTGTGAAATAGTTTGCCTGGACATGTAGTGGAGGCAGAAACACTGGGGGTATTCAAGGCCCGGCTTGATACAGTGTAAGATACTATCTAAACTTTAGGTAAACTAAGCATTAAGTACAGTTTAGTGGCTCGATCTGGCTTTAATGAGTGCAACTTCATTTGATGTAGAGCTCTGACTCGTGTGTCGTGTGAGGACTTTGGGGGGGACACATTAAGGGGGGGTCTGGGGGTCCTCCCCCAGGACATTTTGAGCGTCAAACACTTCATTTCCTGGTGAATTTTTATGCACCAATTTGTGCCTTTTCTGCATCAATTTATGGTGGAAATGTAAAGGAAAACACTAAATTCAGGGGAACAAATGGACATGTTCTAAATACTATAATATAAATAATTTCACAAGACGTGTCCATAACGTTGCGCAAAACATTGGCTAAAATACTAACACTGCAACATGGGGAGTCACGTTAATTCCCTCCTTAGCAACCGAATACAACTATCGCCAGGTAGTTTTCTAAGTTAAGTGAACATCACATTCAGACAGTGTACCGACAGCTATTAACTAGCTAGCTACTTATCATACTATCAGATATCATAGTTCATTCATTGACAACTAGCTAGCTAACAATGACGTTAGCCGGCATATTGATAGGTAACGTTACAAATATAAGATTACCGTTACCGTTCTTTCCAACCGCTGTGAGTCACTAACTTTAGCTGACGTTGTCATAAAGGATTTACCGACCGTGAAAACTGCCTGGCTTGTTTACATTTTGGACAGATGCTAGTGGGTAAATCTATCGCTGTTTCCGTCGCAGAACTTTCGACACAAGCAAATTCGGAAACGCTATCCTAAAATTTCTTCTTACCATTTTTATTTCTATAAGGGTTATGTGAAGTCCATAGTATGATCGGCTTGAGCATTCACCTCTAATTGTTGACTACATATCCCATTTGTGCTTTCGTAAGCTCAAACTTTTCGTGGCCATGGGGGTAAACCACTGCTACTGTGTGAAGAGGGGAGTCAATAATTCACGTTATGTTTACAGGTGTTACAGTCCTTTCGGCATAATTTTGAAGTCATCTTTTATTGCTGTTGCAGCCTTTATTGAAAGCTTTACATGGGAGAGGGATCAGTTATGGTTGGGGGGACAATTAGATTTTTTACAAACATTGGGGGGGACACGTCCCACCCGTCCCCCCAGTTCCTCTGCCAATTTGTACAGCAGTCATTTCATGGTGAACTAGGCCCCCAGCCTCCCCCACCCAGAGTAGGCCTTCCACATCAGACCACATCATAACTAGAGTAGAGCAGAGTAGAGTAAAGCTTTAATGTCCCCGAGGGGTAATTTGGCCTGCAAACAGCAGTCAATAATAAGTAAAAATGGAATCGATACAAATACAATATAAACATACATACACACATAAACACAAGTACACAGTCAGTGCCAACGTCACTGTTGTCATTGTCACTTGTCACCAGAATCATCAGAAGCAGCAGCAAGAAAGAAAGAAAAATGGGGGGGGGGGGGGGGGGGGTGGCACCGTATCACATCTACGGATAGTCACAGTCCGACTTTCTTTAAAAAGCCAATAGCTGATGGAATAAAAGACCTCACATATCTGTTAGTGTCACCTCAGGGGGGGTAAAACCTCCGCCTTGAGGGGAGCAAGTTAAACTCCGCAAAAACTTTTTTACTAAGCATCGTATAACGATAAAATGTGGTGAGCACTGAAGTCACACCTCAGCTGAAGAAAGACATGGGTGTTCAGATGAAATGAACGATTAGCATTAACCACTGCCGGGGGGGGGGGGGGGGGGGGGGGGTGGGTGGAAGACACTGCTGTTGACGAGACCGCTAAAGGAAGGACCTCTGCAAAAGACCACCAGTCTCTACTCAGCACATGCAACAGGCTGTAGCAGAGGCCACCATCTCCATCCATGCGGATGAAACAGACAGAACCAGAAAACACAACACACCAAGTTACCACCAAGAGAATTAGAACGATTAGCTTGCCCTGTTCCATTGCGCAGACAACATGTCAAGCACTTTGCTTGTTTTATTTTAATTAATTCACACAGAATAAACAGCTAAAACAAGCAGTGAAATGTAAATAATAAAGCAATATTGTAAAATGGAATGTGTGAGTGAGACAAGGAGCTCATAATAACCCACACCATGAATACATTTCAGTAAGAACATCTCACACATTTAGATTAAACAGTTCAATGAATATGTAAGAAAATCTTTTTGGTTTTGCACTGAATGGATCTGCTTCAGGTACTACACTGCACGCACCAGCGTCCACTACCCTATCGAACCCTACTAAACAGGAGGAATACCGTCTATCCATCCACCCATCCATTATCGATACCCGCTAAGCATCCTGGGCAGGGTCGTGGGGGTTGGTTTTTGTTTATCACATTATGCTCAAAACTCTAGAGGCTGTAGTGTGTGAGTATCCCAGGGTGGCAGCTGTTCCTTGAGATGCTGGAACCACCACGTCTGTCACCAGCAATCATACCACGTTCAAAGTCACACAGATCATACAAAAATCAGCCCAAGCTTAATGTTTAGCCAAACAAAAACTACACCTCTTCACCATGTCCGCATGCTTTACACATTGCCTTGCAGCCAAATGATTTGTTTGAAGGAGCAGGTTATTGATGCAGGTACTGTATACTTAATAAAGCTGCCACCGAGTATAAATAAAGTAAGCTGGTGTGTGAAATTAAAATGGGCGTCTCATGTGTCTCTGAATTCATAGAAAAGCTGAGGGACTGCTTAACACCTCTGTCCCACACTGCGATTTCTGAAACAGGACAAAGGGGGGGCTTCTTTGAAAAAATGTCAGCGGTTATACAGACAGAAAAACCTCTCACAGATATCTGCTGCATCCTGTTTGGCATCTATAGGCTAAAGGTGCAGCAGTAAACGACTCATTGTGCACATCAGCTACCTTTGGCCCAAAACATTTGAGAGCCTCTCGGATGCCATGTCTGCACCTCTCCTGACTCCCCTGGTAGTGGGTCTCCTGATTGCCTTGGCACAAGCAAGGAAGTCCCAGCACTACAGAATGTGTATTTGTCTGCAGTGAGATCATAGAGGCCGCCTCTCTCTCTCTATCTCTCTCTCTCTCTCCCTCTCTCTCTCTCTCTCTCTCACTTGATGATTTGTGGTCCCTTGTGTGTTTTCTTTGCAGTTTCCATACCTTGTCATTTTTAAAGTCGTTTCATTTTCGTCCTTTGTGTAACTGTTAAATGTTTTGATGTGGGGTGATACCAAATGTGTGTAAATGCAATGAAAGTGGGAAAGTGTAAACACACTCTCTGTGGTTAAACTCTCCTTCTGCGCCAGCCCAACAGGACTCAGGCATTGTGAATGGCAGGGAGGCTCAGCCACACTCCAGACCTTACATTTAGGATAACTTTAGCACATCTTAGGCCCAACAGTCCAAGTCTTCAGGTGCAAACTCATGATCTTTTGGCTCGATCTGGCTTTAATGAGTGCAACTCCATTTGATGTAGAGCTCTGACTCGTGTGCCGTGTGAGGACTTTGGGGGGGACACATTAAGGGGGGGTCTGGGGGTCCTCCCCCAGGAAATTTTGAGCGTCAAACACTTCATTTCCTGGTGAATTTTTATGCACCAATTTGTGCCTTTTCTGCATCAATTTATGGTGGGAATGTAAAGGAAAACACTAAATTCAGGGGGACAAATGCACATGTTCTAAATACTATAATATAAATAATTCTACAAGACGTGTCCATAACGTTACACAAAACATTGGCTAAAATACTAACACTGCAACATGGGGAGTCACGTTAATTCCCTCCTTAGCAACCGAGTACAACTATCCCAAGGTAGTTTTCTAAGTTAAGTGAACATCACATTCAGACAGTGTACCGACAGCTATTAACTAGCTAGCTACTCATCATACTATCAGATATCATAGTTCATTCATTGACAACTAGCTAGCTAACAATGACGTTAGCTGGCATATTGATAGGTAACGTTACAAATATAAGATTACCGTTACCGTTCTTTCCAAACGCTGTGAGTCACTGACTTTAGCTGACGTTGTCATAAAAGTTTTCCCGACCGTGAAAACTGCCTGGCTTGTTTACATTTTGGACAGATGCTAGTGGGTAAATCTATCGCTGTTTCCGTCGCAGAACTTTCGACAAGCAAATTCGGAAGCGCTATCCTAAAATTTCTTCTTACCATTTTTATTTCTATAAGGGTTATGGGAAGTGAAGTCCATAGTATGATCGGCTTGAGCATTCACCTCTAATTGTTGACTACATATCCCATTTGTGCTTTCGTAAGCTCAAACTTTTCGTGGCCATGGGGGTAAACCACTGCTACTGTGTGAAGAGGGGAGTCAATAATTCACGTTATGTTTACAGGTGTTACAGTCCTTTCGGCATAATTTTGAAGTCATCTTTTATTGCTGTTGCAGCCTTTATTGAAAGCTTTACATGGGAGAGGGATCAGTTATGGTTGGGGGGACAATTAGATTCTTTACAAACATTGGGGGGGACACGTCCCACCCGTCCCCCCGGTTCCTCTGCCAATTTGTACAGCAGTCATTTCATGGTGAACTAGGCCCCCAGCCTCCCCCACCCAGAGTAGGCCTTCCACATCAGACCACATCATAACTAGAGTAGAGCAGAGTAGAGTAAAGCTTTAATGTCCCCGAGGGGTAATTTGGCTTGCAAACAGCAGTCAATAATAAGTAAAAATGGAATTGATACAAATACAATATAAACATACATACACACATAAACACAAGTACACAGTTAGCGCCAACGTCACTGTTGTCGTTGTCACTTGTCACCAGAATCATCAGAAGCAGCAGCAAGAAAGAAAGAAAAATGGGGGGGGGGGGGGGGGGGGGGGTGGCACCGTATCACATCTACGGATAGTCACAGTCCGACTTTCTTTAAAAAGCCAATAGCTGATGGAATAAAAGACCTCATATATCTGTTAGTGTCACCTCAGGGGGGGTAAAACCTCCGCCTTGAGGGGAGCAAATTAAACTCCCCAAAAACTTTTTTACTAAGCATCGTATAGCGATAAAACGTGGTGAGCACTGAAGTCACACCTCAGCTGAAGAAAGACATGGGTGTTCAGATGAAACAAACGATTAGCATTAACCACTGGGGGGGGGGGGGGGGGGGTGGAAGACACTGCTGTTGACGAGATCGCTAAAGGAAGGGCCTCTGCAAAAGACCACCAGTCTCTACTCAGCACATGCAACAGGCTGTAGCAGAGGCCACCATCTCCATCCATGCGGATGAAACAGACAGAACCAGAAAACACAGCACACCAAGTTCCCACCAAGAGAATTAGAACGATTAGCTTGCCCTGTTCCATTGCACAGACAACATGTCAAGCTCTTTGCTTGTTTTATTTTAATTAATTCACACAGAATAAACAGCTAAAACAAGCAGTGAAATGTAAATAATAAAGCAAGATTATAAAATGGAATGTGTGAGTGAGACAAGGAGCTCATAATAACCCACACCATAAATACATTTCAGTAAGAACATCTCACACATTTAGATTAAACAGTTCAATGAATATGTAAGAAAATTTTTTTGGTTTTGCACTGAATGGATCTGCTTCAGGTACTACACTGCACGCACCAGCGTCCACTACCCTATCAAACCCTACTAAACAGGAGGAATACCATCCATCCATCCACCCATCCATTATCGATACCCGCTAACCATCCTGGGCAGGGTGTGGGGGTTGGTTTTTGTTTATCACATTATTCTCAAAACTCTAGAGGCTGTAGTGTGTGAGTATCCCAGGGTGGCAGCTGTTCCTTGAGATGCTGGAACCACCACGTCTGTCACCAGCAATCATACCACGTTCAAAGTCACACAGATCATACAAAAATCAGCCCAAGCTTAATGTTTGGCCAAACAAAAACTACACCTCTTCACCATGTCCGCATGCTTTACACATTGTCTTGCAGCCAAATGATTTGTTTGAAGGAGCAGGTTATTGATGCAGGTACTGTATACTTAATAAAGCTGCCACTTAAATAAAGTAAGCTGGTGTGTGAAATTAAAATGGGCCATCTCATGTGTCTCTGAACTAATGGAAAAGCTGAGCTTAACACCTCTGTCCCACACTGCGGTTTCTGAAACAGGACAAAGGGGGGGCTTCTTTGAAGAAATGTCAGCGGTTATACAGACAGAAAAACCTCTCACAGTTAAATTTGCAGATGATACAAAACTGGGAGGTTTAGCCAACAGTTTGGAATCTACTAAAGTAATCCAAGAAGATTTAAACAGAATCCAGAAGTGGGCAGAAACCTGGCAAATGAAATTCAATATAACTAAATGTAAAGTTCTACATTACATTACATTACATTACATTACAGGCATTTGGCAGACGCTCTTATCCAGAGCGACGTACAACAAAGTGTATAACCATAACCAGGAACAAGTATGATGAAAACCCTAGAGAGAAGTACATGTGGGGAATAAAAACATAGGGCGGGATTACTTTATGGGTGATACAAAATTAGATTTTGCACATGTAGAAAAAGACTTGGGAGTAATAGTTGATAAAAGCCTATCAGGGTCTGGTCAATGTGCTGTAGCAGTAAAAAAAGCCAACAGGATGCTGGGATACATAGCCAGGAGTATTGAGTATAAATCTAAAGAGATCATACACACCCTATACAATACCCTTGTCAGACCACACTTAGAGTATTGTGTGCATGTCTGGGGACCGTACTACAAGAAAGATATAGAGGCGCTGGAAAAGGTCCAAAGACGGGCAACCAGATTGATTCCGGGTATAAAAGATAAGTGTTATGAGGAAAGGCTTGAGATGCTTGGACTTTTCAAGCTTAGTAAAAGGAGGCTTAGGGGAGATTTGATCGAGGCTTTTAAATTTATTAAAGGGATTAACAAGGTGAACTACAGGAAATTATTCAAGTTGAGTTTGGTTAGCAGAACGAGAGGGCATAAATGGAAACTGGCAAAGGGTAAATTTCACACAGACATTAGGAAATATTTTTTCACACAGAGAGTGGTAAATGTGTGAAATAGCTTGCCTGGACATGTAGTGGAGGCAGAAACACTGGGGGTATTCAAGGCCCAGCTTGATACAGTGTAAGATACTATCTAAACTTTAGGTAAACTAAGCATTAAGTACAGTTTAGTGGTAGTTATAGACGAGCAGTGTTGGGCTGAATGTTATGTTATTTTATGTTATGTATATTTTAGGTTTCCTAAAGAATTATCTGTGATATTTGGTGTTTCATCTAAATTTTCCCCTTTGATTTCCAGTCCTTTTAACACGCTGAAACACTCTTGCACACAATACAGGCTGCTTTGCGTTTAATGTCGGCTCGGAAAGAAGCATACGTGCATTCTGTCACCTACTGGACGGCTGTGTGCTAGCCACACATGCGTGTTTCAACAGCAGGTAGTAAGTCAGCTGTTCACTCACTCAGTAACGGACAATGACTGTTCTTGGTCGGCCCCCAGGGTTTGGCAGAAATACTTTTTTTTTTTTAAATCATTAAAAATAACCCCAGTGTGAAATTAAAAATGGGGGGGGGGGGCTCGTGTACGTCTCAACTGCCAGAGGATCTGACCACAGTCTGCGACCGCTCAACAACTTTGAAACCACTTTCTCACACTGGGGACTCTGAAATATGACAAAGGAGTGGTTTTGTTTTTTAAAAATGTCAGCGGTCATACTGATAAAAACCTCACAGTTGTCCAGTTTCCTGACCAGCCTCAATAAAAGCACAGCAGTGAACGGCTGATCATTGTGCACAGCAGCGATCTTCGGTCCAAACGTTTGAGATCCTCCCTGACGCCATGTCTGCACCTCTCCTGACTCCCCTGGTAGTGGGTCTCCTGATTGCCTTGGCCCAAGCAGGTAAGTGTCAGCACTACAGAATGCGTATCTGTCTGCCACTAAATCATAGAGATGGCCTCTCTCTCTCTCTCTCTCTCTCTCGTTTCTGCCCCAGGTGATGACTTGATTGAGTTCAATATCACCATGCCTGCTTATGTATAAAATATGTATATGCACCTAATTTACATTTCTTATTTTCACTTGATGATTTGTGAAAAGTGTCAAGTGTTTTATTTGCAGTGTTCATACCTCGTCATTTTGAAAGTCTTTCATTTTCGTCCTTTGTGTAACTTTTAAATGTATTGATGAGGGGTGATAGAGAATGTACGTTAATGTAAATGTAATGAATGTGGGGAAGGATAAAAATGCTCATTGGTTAAAATCTCTTTCTGTCCCAGCCCAACAGGACTCAGGCATTGTGAATGGCAGGGAGGCTCAGCCACACTCTAGGCCTTACATGGTCTTTGTGCGAGGGAATAAGCACGCCTGTGGAGGCTTTCTGGTGTCCAACTCCTTCGTAATGACGGCAGCACATTGCCTGAAGTGGTAAGATCTCCTGTTGAACTAGAATTATTAGTATTTACAAAAATGTGAACAAGAGTGTACAAGTCTCAAAAAATAAAAATAAAAATATGCTCATCCTATTGAGCTCTGAAAGGTAGAGTCTGGCACAGACTCAGGTATGTTTTTGTTTGGCATTGAAACATTTTGATACACATATGGGGAGGTTAACACACCGCTGATTCTTTTACAAAGGGGAGAGAACCTGACAGTTCTACTTGGGCCCATGACATTTCTGAGAAAGGAAAGTCAATCAGGGCTGAAGTAAAATTCTACCACATCCACCCTGGGTACAATGCTTACACACTGGAGAATGACATCATGCTGTTGCAGGTATGGAGAACACGAGTGACTGAGTCAGCAAAAAAGGCCCACCATGAGTGCAGACTGAGTCATATGGCCATTTATGACACGCTGACAGACAGAACAGGCCTCATCTCGAGAGTTACGGCGGGTTTATGTTAGCCCCTATCGCTTAGTTACTGCTGAATCACTTCCTCCCAACTAGTCCTAGATGTCTCTCAGAGGTTTGCACGTCACCGATAACATCACAGTGAGCTGTAGAGAACAAATTGTCTATGGCTGGGGAACAAGTAAATTGGATGAGTGTGTATGCTTCAGATTGCACAGTGCACTGGTGCAGGAGGTGGCTTCCATCTTATATTTTATATATTTTAGTCGCCTCATTATGAGTCATTATAAATAAGATCTAACATTCATTTTGTGCTGTACCCTTGCTGGCCACTTACAATACCAGGGCTAAACTATTACACTGTTTTAGTGATAATCGGTACTGTCAGTAAGTGCTCAGTGAACCACAGAGAAAATATTTAGCTGGGGTATACCAAGCTGAAACCAGTACAAGATCTGTGACCCTCAAAGTATAGGTTAGGTCAGAGTAATGTTTACTGTGTGAACTAGACTTAATGCGTTCATGGCTATGAATAACTGTTACATAATGAGTATTGTACCTTATCGGACCTGGGTTTAGTAGTTATTCCAATGACCTTCGATATGCACTTATTGTACGTCGCTTTGGATAAAAAGTATCTGCCAAATAAATGTCATGTAATGTAGATCTCATTAAAGAACTCATGAGCTTTTGGCTTGATCTGGCTTTAATGCCTGTGGCTCCATTTGATGTAGATCTCTGACTCGTGTGCCGTGCGAGGACTCTTATTGTCTCTGTTTCTGACTCATGTCCCGGGCGAGGACTCTGATTGGCTCTGTTTCTGACTCGTGTGCCGGGCGAGGACTCTGATTGGCTCTGTTTCTGACTCGTGTGCCGGGCGAGGACTCTGATTGGCTCTGTTTCTGGAGCAGCTCAAGACTGCAGTTCAGAAGACCAAAGAAGTGCAGTGGATCCCCCTGCCTAAGAAAGATGAAGACATCAAGCCCAAAACACTCTGCAGTGTGGCAGGATGGGGGGCCATCAAAACGAACGGGACCATAAGCCCACGCCTCATGGAGGTCAACGTGAGCGTGGTGGACCGAGCGGTGTGCCAAAAAATGTGGGGGACTGAACCAATCACAAACAAGATGATGTGTGCCGGGGGAAGTAACGACAACAAAGGACACTGTGACGTATGTTTTGTCATTTTTCAATTTTTCATTAAATAAATATCCACGCATTACATTTACCCTCTTTATCTGTATTATGTCAGAAATACCTATACGTGCCTTAAAGAATAAAAATTCCATGTTTCTACTGTCCTTATTGTGCTATATTGAATAAAAAAGGTAGCAATTTTTTTTTAACTGATCAAAGTAAAGACTGGGGTGAATCAATAGGCTCCTAATTAGGTTGTTGTGTTTAAGGTATTTCATCATTTACTCCCTTAAATTCATTGAAACAGTGCAGGTTTGGCTTCTAATCATTGATGCATGAATTCTACAATATGGTTAGTTTTTGTGACCATGTGCAACACTTTCTCTCCAATTAAGAGCATATTGATTCATCTCAGCCCTAAGTAGAAATCTGCCTACTCAGTCTACTCTACGAAGTAATCTGCTACCATTGTTTGTAAATATAAAGAACAGACATGAAGTGAGGTTTGCTGGAATAATGAGTTGTAAGCTTGAAGTGTTTTCCCACAATTCCTTAAATCCTGAAATCTGTTTCTTGCAGGGAGACTCAGGGGGTCCACTGGTGTGCAGTGGACTAGCAGTGGGAATCGTTTCCTTCAATTCAAAAACGTACAGGTGTGACTACCCAAACCGGCCCAACGTTCAAACTCAGATCTCAAAGTTCTTGCCCTGGATCAAGAAGTACATCGACAGCACTTCTTAGTCTTTCTTGAAATGTTAATGGCCTCACTCTTGTGTAGACAATTACCTCCCTGGTAGCTGAATGGTGAAAATGCCCAGGGACACAGGCTGGTGAAATCCCAGGTATCTTATAATGTGCTTCACCATGCGCTTATCTTTACAGCTAAAATTAAACTAATTCCATTTCAAATATCGTTACTGCATGTTTAGATGTGATCCGCTAAGTTTTGTTCATTAGTCAATTCTGCATTTCCCCCAAGCAAACACTGTGGTTCTGGCATTACATTAGCTTCATTAAAATGCATGCAAATATGATGTACTGTATTGTTGTGTATGTTCTGCTTTCCTTCAATCCGTGCTTACATATGTCATTTATTTATGCAAACATTCAGAGAATTCACAGCATTAAAGAATATCATACATGTGGTGAGAAAATTGAACACACCGCTCTTGATGTGGTGAGGGTTTTGATGCGAAGAAAAGTCATCAAAGCGAACAGCTCTACATTGTGGTCCACTGCACGAAATCATGTGATCAAATTGTTTCGTATTATGGACTAGCTTGGAACGGGAATATTTCAGTGTGGAATTTCAGCAATCTTCATATTGGGCATTCTATTCTATCATAGAACCACCACCACCCCCCTTCCATTTTGTGTAAGTGCCATTGACAGTACATAATACTACAATAGGGTCAATTACTCATTCTCTAACATATTTAGTCATCGTATTTCCTACATTACGATCATTTCTTCCTGGTGTGTGTCTTGCAGGGAAGACACAGCCCACTCCTACCACAGGCTAACGGTATTACCCAGCTGATTATAACCAGTTATTTGACACATGTGACAAGGTCAGGCACACCTAGTTGAGTCAGTCCCTGGGCACTACCAGGGGGGAACAATCTCTCCCCAGAAACTGAAGCGAACGACTTTCTGGCCATAAGTCGTACTGCACCCTTGTTTTCCCACCGGTCCCAGAAGACACTTCCCACCCGACTGAGAGTCAACGGGCTCGTTCTAGTTCACTCCGTGCGTCTCTTCCTTGTGTCCTTTCCTCGCTCCTTAGCTCCACACAAACGTAGGATGAGAGAAAGAGATGCAAGGATGAGATACTTGGACGGAGGAATTAAGGCAACACGTATATGGCTAATGGAACGTCCTTGCTCAGTGAAGCATCAGTTTGAAGCAACAGTTGAAGCACTTTTGCCGTTTGTTAAGGAGGTTTGACGGACATTTTTAGTGCTGCTGACCATAATAAAACTTGACTCTGGAATGTCTGATAAAACAAGTAGCATTAAGAATAGATGTTATGAGTTAATAGCCTACTATTGGCTTGTGTAACTACATCTTATGGCCTCATAGAATTGTGATCAATAAAGGCTGACAACACACTAGTGCTTACTTCTCATAGGCGTTATCACAACAGCAGTGAAGTAAAAACAGTCATGAAACTATGGTTTCTGTGAAAAATGTATTGTCGAGCTCACAGACTCACACTGGTGTCTGCGTTCGAAAGCTCCATTTTGCTCTCCGTTTTCTTAGCCTGATACCACTGATGTAGATATGTTTAGAAATGGCCTGACAAACATTTTGACATTCTTTGAGGAAGGTACCAATTGTCTGGATGGGAGCAGGGCTTATGATATTATATACATAGATTTCCAAAAAGCATTTGATAAGGTACCACATGACAATCTCATTATCAAAATGAGGACAGTAGGAATTACAGGAGGCATTTCAGAGTCGGTTCGGAACTGGTTACGGGATACAGCACAAAGGGTAGTAGTTGGAGGGATCTTATCTCAGCAGGGTATTGTGGGAAGTGGAGTTCCACAGGGATCGGTGCTGGGTCCACTGCTCTTCCTCATTTGCATAAATGACCTTGACACGGACATTGAAAGTACACTACTTAAATTTGCAGATGATCCAAAACTGGGAGGTTTAGCCAACAGTTTGGAATCTACTAAAGTAATCCAAGAAGACTTAAACAGAATCCAGAAGTGGGCAGAAACCTGGCAAATGAAATTCAATATAATTAAATGTAAAGTTCTACATGTGGGGAATAAAAACATAGGGCGGGATTAGCTACTTTATGGGTGATACAAAATTAGATTTTGCACATGTAGAAAAAGACTTGGGAGTAATAGTTGATAAAAGCCTATCAGGGTCTGATCAATGTGCTGTAGCAGTAAAAAAAGCCAACAGGATGCTGGGATACATAGCCAGGAGTATTGAGTATAAATCTAAAGAGATCATACACACCCTATACAATACCCTTGTCAGACCACACTTAGAGTATTGTGTGCATTTCTGGGGACCGTACTACAAGAAAGATATAGAGGCACTGGAAAAAATCCAAAGACGGGCAACCAGATTGATTCCAGGTATAAAAGATAAGTGTTATGAGGAAAGGCTTGAGATGCTTGGACTTTTCAAGCTTAGTAAAAGGAGACTTAGGGGAGATTTGATCGAGGCCTTTAAATTTATTAAAGGGATTAACAAAGTGAACTACAGGAAATTATTCAAGTTGAGTTCAGTTAGCAGAACGAGAGGGCATAAATGGAAACTGGCAAAGGGTAAATTTCACACAGACATTAGGAAATATTTTTTCACACAGAGAGTGGTAAATGTGTGGAATAGCTTGCCTAGACATGTAGTGGAGGCAGAAACACTGGGGGTATTCAAGGCCCGGCTTGATACAGTGTTAGATACTATCTAAACTTTAGGTAAACTAAGCATTAAGTACAGTTTAGTGGTAGTTATAGACAAGCAGTGTTGGGCTGAATGGCCTGTTCTCGTCTTATGTTATGTTAGGTTACCTTACGTTACGTTACGTATATTTTAGATTTCCTAAAGAATTATCTGTGATATTAGGTGTTTCATCTAAATTTTTGTCTTTGATTTCCAGTCCTTTTAACACGCTGAAACACTCTTGCGCACAATACAGGCTGCTTCGCGTTTTATGACGGCTCAGAAAGAAGCATACGTGCATTCCAGTGGCGGCTGGTGACTCAAAAAATTGGGCAGGGCAGGAAGAAAACCAACCCACTGCGTCATGTTATTTTACACTAGTTGGCTACTTATCTCTACTTTCTTATGTTCAAGTTATGTTATTATGTTCAAATGTAGCAATAATCCAACTACCAACCTAATGCAAACTTACTATACAACTAAGGTAAGTAATGCACCCGAAGTTTATCCCCATTTTCCATAAGGAACAAATATCATATTATCATTTATACAACGGCTTGGCTGAATACTCGATTCTGATTGGTCCAAGGGTGGGCATTATTTCTCAGTAAAGGGACACCTCGGCCTTTTAACAGTTCTAAAATCAGTGCGCTAAAAAATCCAGCATTCTAAAGCAGTTTAAACAGCAACATTATTCCTTCGCTTTTGAATTTTTGTTACATCCCCTCCCCTTTTCAATGTCCAATTTCACAATTGATGGCAAGGTTGAATCACATTTCTAGTTACAGTTGCTAACTTTATTTACGGTTGCCAGCCATCGCGCAAATCGGAATCGTCCAGTATTTGGACAGTAGAATAGGCTTTCCTCATTTAACTCATCATGGCTACGGGACGCATTTTCATCCGTATGTGAACGATTGCGTTTACAGTAACCGCTGTTTTGAATACAATTCAATAGTTAGCTAGCTAGCTAGCCGTGATAACAAGCATGCCGCGAGACCATTCTGACCTAAAACCAAGAATTTTAATATTGGCTAGGTGACAAGTGACGGCGAACCTGTCACAAAGCTAGCTGGCATTCAAACCCCGTTTCAGAGGGTCTTCGAAAACGTTATGTCTACATTGCGCGGCCACACTATTTAGGGTAAACGTCCCTATTAAGCCCACGTACCATATAAGCCCACTTGCAACTTCTGAGTCAAATAAAAAAAAACTACATCATCATTTTTTGCTGTGTGATGTTTTTTCAAATGAAGCTGCTTGTTACGTAAATGACACTTTTTATTTTAAGTCAATCACATTTATCGATATTGAGTTATCGAAGCACATGTGTGGCATGTGCCTGCTGATCCCAGAAGAAGTTGCAAAAAAACTTAGGTGATTTTGGTACCCTCAGAAAATAACATTTTTTGTATATTTCTACTCCTGTTTTTTGGAAAGTACTCACTTGTTATCAAAATTTAAGTGATTAGTGTTTTGAATGAGACATATGTTAGAATATTACCTGAATTAGAAATATTGTGTCTTTTGAAATCAAAATATGAGTTTTAGCACGCTAGCAAACAGACCACATGCTGCATCAATACAGTAGCTACATAGTATGGTTCATTGCAATGACATAAAGCATGATAAGCATGTATAGTTTATATTTTTGTATGCAGTTTATATTATTATACTGTTAAATAGACAATAAATGTGTATGTTTATCTTTATTTATTTTTTAATTAACATTTTTACCTGGTGGGCTTAAAGGGGACTCTAGAAAAAAAATCACACTGACTGAGGTGGATGTAAATGAGTATAGCTAATTACTTCTCTACATGATCAATTTATACTTTTCATATTATGTTAGTGCACCATATGTAGATTTATTTCATATAGTTGTTTTTTAATGTCATGTGAGTAGAATAAAATATTCTGTCTTTTAACCATAAATTCACTGATGTTCCCTTTAAGCCCACCTGTTCCCATTAAGCCCACTTTACTGTGTTTCAATGGGGATTTTCTCCCTTTTCACCTTTGAACCAATTCCTCCCTAATTTTGACCTCACCTGATGAATCAGCTCCATAATTCAGATAATTAATACCCACATTTAAATATCAGTGATATTGCATAGGTCAATTCATTCTGGATAGGCCTGTGTTCTGTCTTAACATTAGCAATAATTTTTTAATCTTTACTTTTCAGATGAGTTTTAGTTTAAGATGAATAAAACACGAAAGAACTACAGTTCATGCCCACGCATGATAGAAGCGCAAGTTCATCCTCTGCAAAGCAGGGCTGTAGGGACCTGGACCATTCTATTTGCGCAATCATGAGGTCATTGAAAATCTACAAAAACAAGATAAAAGCCATGAACGACTTGTTAGCGTAAGACAAAGACAACCACAACGTGGGCAAAAGATTGAAACAAACAAATAAAATAAAGCTTAGACCACCCTATAATCTATGTTATGTTACACTACTAAGATGGAGCATGGAGCAAATGATAGCCTTACTAAAACGATACAATCACCTCAAAGAGCATAGGCCTACGTTTAGTCTAGGAGAAAGTAGAAATTGCAGAAATGTTGACATCTTTCTTGTTTATTTTGTTTAAGTTATAGGCTAATGATACATGAGCTTCAATATGTTATGACTGATGTCTCCTCATAATGAACTGTATGTTTTAATGTTACTCCACAATGAACTGAATGGTTTTAAAATGTGCTTTTACAATGTTTTCAAACTACTATCCTAAATGTGATTAACATTTGAAAAGTTATTGTTTAATTGTAAATCCTGAAATTGACTTATTTACTATCCTTAGAACATTAGTATTGAACCTGAAATTGTTTTTCGTTCAGTCAGTCGGTCTTCAGAAATCTTCATAAAAACACCTGCACTTTCAACCAGCTGACTGGACCTGAAATTTTGGCCAATTTCAAATGCCAACAGCACACCATAGGATAGAGATACAGACAAAATGACAACACATATTGAAAGATGAAGTATTGAAGAGTAATTTCCTCTATAGTTTTGATTTTGTTCGTAAATAGTTTTTTGGCTACAATCCACAGAAGACATGTTGTAAGTTTAGCTTTTTCTGTGTTGACAACACAGCAGAAAGGCTGGTCATGCCTATTTCAAATGCCATTTACAGGCCATAGGATAGGAGTGGAGACAAAATGAAAATAGCTATTGAGAGCTAAGAGATTACAGATTTTAATAGAACAAGTTTGTATTGTTAAGATCTTTTAAATATATATTTATTTATCAACAAATCATGAAGTGGGCTTATTTGGAACACCCATGGGCTTAAAGGGTACGTTAGGTACCCATTAAGCCCATGCCAGACTTTTGACATATTTTGACAAATTAAACAATAAAAACATTAGAAATTGGTATAAATGAATTATTGACACTTCAAATGAGAGATTAGACTTTCATTTTAACTAAAATGTTCTCACTTAAATTGGGGCAGTATACATTAAAAATGTCTGAAAAGCGGATTTGGTGGGCTTAATAGGGACGTTTACCCTAATTTGATTGACTTATGGTTTCATACAGTTTTATTAAATAATGTAATGACAAAAATTGGTGCTGACTGTATGGTATAAAACGAGAAGGAACTATTTTTTCTTGATAGAATCATTGTTTTCATAGAATTAACGAATGAGGTTTTTGCTTAACAAGGGTGCAAATGGAAGTACCAACCAGAGTTTTGCTTGACAACGGTAAAATAATATGCCCAAACGCCCGCGAAGAATATTTCACTTTCAGCTGATTAAATCGATAAAAAAATCAATAAATATAAAAGTAACCATATATGGGCATTGTTGGTAACCCGTTGTATAAGTGGAATAAACCCCTCAGAGCTGTCCCGTTATTGTAAAATAGTGTAGCCTACTTCGGGGCTGGTTAAGAGACCCTACATTATTTTCCAATAACGGGACAGCCCGTCGTGGTTTATTCCTTACATATCATATTACAACACGAAGGCATGAATATAAAAAAGGGGTCAGGTGAAGAGAGGGAAAGACACATCTAATCACTGCGGGCTCTGGATGGGAATGAACCTCGTGTGTGCATAATGTGTCACTAGAATTAGCATTTTTTGATCATGGTTATCTGTGGAGCTGGTCGTCCAGCAGTCTTGATCCTCACCTGCTGCGTAATCCAAACTGTGGAATGGCTGTGACAACAAATAATCCACAAGATGTTCTTCGACATCCCACTCTCTGCTTCTGCGTCCATGCCTCTCTGTGACCCCCTCACTCGAGCTGCCGTTAATTTCTTCGTTAGCAGTAGCAGCACCGCTCTCCTCAAAATCCATTCTCGCTGTTAGCTCAGTCCTTCAGGGCAGCTACAACAAGCTTAAAGGAGTAACATGGTGGTTGAACGTGACATTTCCCAGTTGTCTTTAGGCAACAACAAAACAAATTTGCATAATTTTTTTTATTATTCAGTCATTTCAATGTATTTAAAACGTATTTTTCTAAGCCTAAATTTCCCACTATAAAAGTTCACCCGAACCGTCTGGGCGTGGTAATGAGAACTGTCAATTAGCTATGATTGACAGACCGTGCCCCGTTACCATAGCTACCCCTATGATACGCGCTCTTTTTGGGAGACTTTTCACAAGCTAGCTAGCTTAGTAGTATATCAAGTATCGATAGATGGTAAGGACGTTGACTTATATCCAATTATAATTTTTGCTATCTAGCTAGCCAAGTTAAGATAAAAGCACAACTATAACGTCCTCATAAAAGCAAACTAGCTAGCTAACGTTATCGATAACATTGGCTTATGAAAGCAAACTACCTAGCTAGCTAACGTTAGCTAGCTAGCTAAATGAATATAACCAGAAATAATCTAATAGTCCTTAAACTTTCTCAACCGGTTGAAAATAGGACGATAAATTTAAAACGCATATTTCTCCAAAAATACAGAACGGACATATTTAATACTTTACTCATTGTGTTTCTTCAATACCTCACGTGCAAATAGCACATAAAACCGAGAAAGTGTGAAAATCACCATGGTACTCCTTTAACTGTTGCGTTGGCTAACGCAAGTAGCTAGCCACTGCTCGATAAAAAGGGGAAACGTAAATCTGAAAAAAGGAAATTTGGACAACCTCCTCTGCCTCTACGGAACAGCCTCCTCTGGTTGAAAAGGCTTAAATAAAACGTAATTTTTTAGTGATGTGTTTTAAAAGTAGTTCGCAATTTGCACGTTATAATAGTGGTAGTCGTAGAGAATTGAAGATGAAATTTGGAAATTATCATTGGACCAACGCAATGTCAATATTGTATTCTGGTTGTTGATTGGTTAGGGAGGACGTCCTCCCTTGGCGCATTATTTTTACGTGTTTTGGCCAATAACATATTAGCATGAAAAAAATGAAGTACATTAAATTGATATAAGAGATCCCGCCCTAAGGAAGACAGCAGCAGCCCGTCCTCCTCTGCCCCCCCCCCCCCCCCCCCCCCCCCCCCCCCCCAACCTCACACAGACTGCCATATCCCGTCTTGCCTATCCCGCAGGTGTCGCTGTTGAAGCATTTTAATCAAAATTTCAATATTGGATTTTTTCCAAAGAAGAGATAAAATATTTTAGAAATGATACTGAGATTTGGTAATGGTTTATTTCAACCAATTACTCTTCTTTATATTTTGATCTCCCTCTTGCCTCTCAAAAATAGAGGAGGAGCAACCCCCTCTGCCTTTATGGACCAGCCTCCTCTGGTGCATTCTGTCACCTACTGGACGGCTCTGCAGTATGACAAAGGAGTGGTTTTGTTTTTAAAAAATGTCAGCAGTCGTACTGATGAAAACCTCACAGCTGTCCACAGTTTCCTGACCAGCCTCAATAAAAGCACAGCGGCCTCTCTCTCTCTCTCTCTCTTCTACTCCAGGTGATGACTTGATTGAGTTCAATATCATGATGTCTGCTTATGTATAAAATATGTATATACACCTAATTTACATTAGTACTTTTCACATGATGATTTGTGGTCCCTTGAGTATTTTATTTGATCATTTTCTTTCATTTTTATCCTTTGTGTAACTTTATTAATGTATAATGAGGGGTGATAGAGAATGTACATTAATGTAAATGTAATGAATGTGGGGAAGTATAAAAATGTTCATTAGCTAAAATCTCTTTCTGTCCCAGCCCAACAGGACTCAGGCATTGTGAATGGCAGGGAGGCTCAGCCACACTCCAGGCCTTACATGGTCTCTGTGCAGAAAGGGAACGAGAACATCTGTGGAGGTTTCCTGGTGTCCAACTCCTTCGTAATGACGGCAGCACATTGCCTGAGGTGGTAAGATCTCACATTGAGCTCGATTAGGATTGACAGCAATGTGAACACAAGAGTACACATAAAAAACTTATCATAAAAAACTGTGGAAGGAATGTTGTGGTACAGACTCAGGTATTTTGCTGTGTGGCAGTGAAACATTTTGATACATGAATAAAGTATAAAAGGTTAAGTATGAAAGGTTAAGTTAACATTATGCTGCTTCTTTTACAAAGGGGAGAGAACCTGACAGTTCTGCTTGGGGCCCATGACATTTCTGAGAAACAAAAGTTAATTGAGGCTGAAGTGAAATTGTACCACATCCACCCTGGGTTTGATGAGTCAGCAAAAAGGCCCACTATGAGTGCAGACTGGGTCATACGGCCAATTATGACACGCCATTATGATGTAGAGCTCTGACTCGTGTGCCGGGCGAGGACTCTGATTGGCTCTGTTTCTGACTTGTGTGCCGAGCGAGGAGTCTGATTGGCTCTGTTTCTGGATCAGCTCAAGACTGCAATTCAGAAGAGCAAAGAAGTGCAGTGGATCCCCCTGCCAAAGAGAAAGAGAAGCATCAAGCCCAATACGCTCTGCAGTGTGGCAGGATGGGGGGCCATCAAAACGAAAGGGACCTCAAGCCCACGCCTTCTGGAGGTCAACGTGAATGTCATGGAGCGAGCAGTGTGCCAAAAAGTTTGGAGGAATAAACCGATCACACCCAGGATGATGTGTGCTGGGGGAGGTGCCGACAACAGAGGCTTCTGTCAGGTCTGTGAAAATTTTTTTATCATTGAATACAAAAATCAATTAAATGATAATTTGATATTTGCTTCAGCAATACTTAATTTTTTCTAATGACAGGGGGATTCAGGAGGTCCTCTGGTGTGTAAGGACACAGCGGTGGGCATCGTGTCCTTCAATGACGAAAACTGCAACACACCTAAAAGACCGAATGTTTACACTCAAATATCCAAGTACCTGCCCTGGGTCAAGTGTATCATAAGCAGTATAAAGTGAGCCGCTGACAAAATGCTAACCCGTTGTTGAAATTATGCAAATTATGCGCACAGTGATGAATAAATTATACATGATACTGCATTTGATTTGGTTGTGTATGTTTGTTTGGGGGAAATGGGGAGGGGGTGGGGGGGATATCTGTATATTATTTTTCATGGTTCAAGGAGCAGAAACTATGATGAGACATAGCGGATGAGACAGCTAATGAAAGAGAGTCTGCAAAGACCACCAGGCATTGCTAAGCACATGCAACAGGCTGTAGCAGAGGCCACCATCTCCATCCGTGCAGCTGAAACAGACAGAACCAGAAAACACAGAACACCAGGTTCCCACCAAGAAAATTACAGCGATTAGCCTGCCCTGTTCCTTTGCACTGACACCTTATCAAGCTATTTTAAATTATTTGCAAAAAATAAACCGATAAATCCAACAGTGCAATAATGATAATACTATAAAAACATTAAATGAATGCAAAAATACATATATTTTAAAAACAAATAATCTATTGAATGTTGATAACTCCACGAGAATGAACAGAAAACCTTTCTTGACTTTAAGTGCTGAAAAGTTAAATTCCTAGAGTTAACTCAGTCCAGACAAGATTCTTATTTGGATTTTACTCTTTTTGCAGTTGTCTGTTTATACTTTATCAACCAAGGCAGTGCAATCAATCAATCAATCAATGAAAATGTATTCATATAGCGCATTTCACAAACAATTGTCACAATACGTTTCACAGACGACCCTGGCCTAGACCCCGACAGGAGCAAGCCTAAAGCAACGGTGGCAAGGAAAAACTCCCTGTGGCAGATGGGAAGAAACCTCGGAAGGCTCAAGGGGGAAACCCATCCTCTTCTGGTCGGCTCAGGGTGTAGATTGGTGACCAACATGGTCAGTCGGTCAATGTTTTATTGGTTGATCAAATTGGTGGCAACTAAATGACAGTCCTGAGGTAGAGGCTCAGATGATGGGCGGGGCCGGGTGGCGGTAGTGTGGGGAGCAGCAGGTGGCGACGGATGTGGGCAGGGTGTAGGCGGCGACGAAAGAGGGGCTGTTGAGTGCTGCTCATCATTTGATTGTCTGCTGTTTGTCATCTAATCTTTCAGCATCCGAAAATGTCGAGTCACCATTTGAGCGTGAGGATTTGAGCGTGGCAACAATCTATTTCACTTTATTCTACTTGCACTCAGTTACACATACTATGAAGGAAACCTCAGAGAAGCATTTCACTGGAGCAGAATTCTGACCCTACCATCATTCCATCTGCATGTTGCAGCAGAAATAGATTCGTCAGACCAGGCAATATTTTTCAATCTTCAAATGTACAGTTCTGGTAATTACATGCCCACTGTAGCCTCATCTTCCTGTTCTTAGCGGACAGGATTGGAACCTGGTGTGATTCCTCTGCTGCTGTAGCACGTCTGCTTCGAGGTTAGATGCACTGTGTGTTGTGGCGTGGATCGGGGCATGCCCCCACAGGGCCCCTCCCAGCCTGATGGGCATCAGCTAAAACCTACCACCAGGCCAGCTCTTCAGGACCCGGGACAGCGCCACACTGTGAAGCCCAGCCACAGGACCCTGGAGAGCGGCAGAGTGGAAATTCCCCAACTCCCTGCTTTGCACTCAACACACCTGTCAGCAATAAGGCAACACAGCTGCCGCCACTCCAGGGAATTGGCTGGGAGCTTAAAAGGAGGCCTTTTGTCTCCCTTGAGGAGAGGGGTTTTGGGCAGCAGGAGAGCTGGTAAACACTGTTTCTAACTGTGTCACTATTTTGCAGAATCCGGTGAAGACTCAGGACTACATCCCCCTCCTTGCGTTGAAGAGGGATCCCCTCAGTGGTCTCCCGGACGCCGCTACTAATAATTTTGGTTGCGGTACTTTAATCTAAGTCTGACAAAAGACTTTAGTTGTTGAGTTTGGGTTTTTGGGTTTTGTGTCTAATTTTTGTTAAATAAAAGGCCCTGTTGGGCTATTTTTCCCCAAACCTCCGGTCTGTGTATTTCAGTGCCGCCCCGCCTGCACCGTCACTCCCAGTGCGGTGCCACAGTGTTCAGACATGCCCTTCTGCTCACCACTGGTGTAAACAGCTGAGCATTTGAACATTTGTGGCCTTTCTGTTAGCTTGAATGGATCTTCCCATTCTCCTCTCACTTCTGTCATTAAGAAGATGTTATGTCACTGTTTTCACTTTATCAATCAAGGCAGTGCAATCAATTAACAAATTAATCAATCAAAATTTATTCATATAGTGCATTTCACAAACATTATGCTTTACATATCTTGTCTTGTAGCCAAATGATTTGTTTGAAGGAGCAGGTTATTGATGCAGGTACTGTATACTTAATAAAGCTGCCACTGAGTATAAATAAAGTAAGCTGGTGTGTGAAATAAAAATGGGCCATCTCATGTGTCTCTGAACTAATGGAAAAGCTGAGCTTAACACCTCTGTCCCACACTGCGGTTTCTGAAACAGGACAAAGGGGGGGCTTCTCTGAAGAAATGTCAGTGGTTATACAGACAGAAAAACCTCTCACAGGTATCTGCTGCATCCTGTTTGGCATCTATAGGCTAAAGGTGCAGCAGTAAACGACTCATTGTGCACATCAGCGATCTTTGGTCCAAAACGTTTGAGAGCCTCATAATGTATGCCTGGACACTGACCATGTGCTTATCTTTATGAATAAAGCAAGTTCCACTTACAAATTATATTACTGCTTGCATGGAAGAGGTCTACCAAGTGTTGTTTATTTGTCAATTTTGTCAAATTATGCACAAATTGATTACTAAATTAAACATGATGCTGCATTTGATAATGTTCTGTTTGTTTGTTGGGGAGGAGATGTGGGGGGGGGGGGGGGGGTAGTGATATTCTGTATTTTTTTATTTTTCATGGTTCCAGAAAAGATTGTGGCTAAGACAAAGAGCAGAAGCTAATCACGTACAGCAGTCATTTCATGGTGAACTAGCCCAGCTCCCTCACCCAGAGTAGGCCTTCCACATCAGACCACATCATAACTAGAGTAAAGCACAGTAGAATAAAGCTTTAATGTCCCCGAGGGGTAATTTGGCTTGCAAACAGCAGTCAATAATAAGTAAAAATAGAATCGATGCAAATACAATATAAACATACATACACACATAAACACAAGTACACAGTCAGCGCCAACGTCACTGTTGTCGTTGTCACTTGTCACCAGAATCATCAGAAGCAGCAGCAAGAAAGAAAGAAAAATGGGGGGGGGGGGGTGGCACCGTATCACATCTACGGATAGTCACAGTCCCACTTTCTTTAAAAAGCCAATAGCTGATGGAATAAAAGACCTCATATATCTGTTAGTGTCACCTCAAGGGGATTAAAATCTCCGCCTTGAGGGGAGCAAATTAAACTCCCAAAAAAATTTTTTTACTAAGCATCATAGAGCGGAAAAACATGGTGAGCTGCTGGTTTTGTGCAAGGTGCATGAAGCACTAAAGTCACACCACACTGAAGAAAGACATGGGTGTTCAGATAAAACGAACGATTAGCATTTACCGCTGGGGGGGGGGGGGGGGGGGGTGCGGAAGACCCTGCTGTCAATGAGACCGCTAAAGGAAGGGCCTCTGCAAAAAGCCCACCAGTCTCTACTCAGCACATGCAACAGGCTGTAGCAGGGGCCAGAATCTCCATCTGTGTGGCTGAAACAGACATAACCAGAAAACACAGCACACCAAGTTCCCACCGAGAGAATTAGAACGATGAGCTTGCCCTGCTCCCGTGAACAGACAACATGTCAAGCTCTTTGCTTGTTTTATTTTAAGTAATTCACACAGAATAAACAGCTAAAACAAGCAGTGAAATGTAAATAATAAAGCAAGATTATAAAATGGAATGTGTGAGTGAGACAAGGAGCTCATAATGACCCACACCATAAATACATTTCAGTAAGAACATCTCACACATTTAGATTAAACAGTTCAATGAATATGAAAGTGCATTTTTTTGGTTTTGCACTGAATGGATCTGCTTCAGGTACTACACTGCACGCACCAGCGTCCACTACCCTATCGAACCCTACTAAACAGGAGGAATACCATCCATCCATCCATTATCAATACCCGCTAATTATCCTGGGCAGTGGGGGTTGGTTTTTGCTTATCACATTATTCTCTAAACTCTAGAGGCTGTAGTGTGTGAGTATCCCAGGGTGGCAGCTGTTCCTTGAGATGCTGGAACCACCACGTCTGTCACCAGCAATCACACCACGTTCAAAGTCACATAGATCATACAAAAATCAGCCCAAGCTTACTGTTTGGCCAAACAAAAACTATACCTCTTTACCATGTCCACATGCTTTACACATTGTCTTGCAGCCAAATGATTTGTTTGAAGGAGCAGGTTATTGATGCAGGTACTGTATACTTAATAAAGCTACCACTGAGTATAAAGTAAGCTGGTGTGTGAAATTAAAATGGGCCATCTCATGTGTCTCTGAACTAATGGAAAAGCTGAGGGACTGCTTAACACCTCTGTCCCACACTGCGGTTTCTGAAACAGGACAAAGGGGGGGGCTTCTTCTTGACGAAATGTCAGTGGTTATACAGACAGAAAAACCTCTCACAGATATCTGCTGCATCCCGTTTGGCATCTATAGGCTAAAGGTGCAGCAGTAAACGACTCATTGTGCACATCAGCTACCTTTGGCCCAAAACGTTTGAGAGCCTCTCTGATGCCACGTCTGCACCTCTCCTGACTCCCCTGGTAGTGGGTCTCCTGATTGCCTTGGCACAAGCAAGGAAGTCCCAGCACTACAGAATGTGTATCTGTCTGCAGTGAGATCATAGAGGCCAACTCTCTCTCTATCTCTCTCTCTCACTTGATGATTTGTGGTCCCTTGTGTGTTTTCTTTGCAGTGTTCATATCTTGTCATTTTGAAAGTTGTTTTTCTTTCATTTTCGTCCTTTGTGTAATTGTTAAATGTTTTGATGTGGGGTGATACCAAATGTGTGTAAATGCAATGAAAGTGGGAAAGTATAAACACACTCTCTTTGGTTAAAATCTCCTTCTGCGCCAGCACAACAGGGCTCAGGCATTGTGAATGGCAGGGAGGCTCAGCCACACTCCAGACCTTACATTTAGGATAACTTTAGCACATCTTAGGCCCAACAGTCTAAGTCTTCAGGTGCAAACTCATAATCTTTTGGCTCGATCTGGCTTTAATGAGTGCAACTCCATTTGATGTAGAGCTCTAACTTGTGTGCCGTGTGAGGACTTTGGGGGGGACACATTAAGGGGGGGTCTGGGGGTCCTCCCCCTGGACATTTTGAGCGTCAAACACTTCATTTCCTGGTGAATTTTTATGCACCAATTTGTGCCTTTTCATCAATTTATGGTGGAAATGTAAAGGAAAACACTAAATTCAGGGGGACAAATGCACATGTTCTAAATACTATAATATAAATAATTTCTCAAGACGTGTCCATAACGTTACACAAAACATTGGCTAAAATACTAACACTGCAACATGGGGAGTCACGTTAATTCCCTCCTTAGCAACCGAGTACAACTATCGCCAGGTAGTTTTCTAAGTTAAGTGAACATCACATTCAGACAGTGTACCGACAGCTATTAACTAGCTAGCTACTTATCATACTATCAGATATCATAGTTCATTCATTGACAACTAGCCAGCTAACAATGACGTTAGCTGGCATATTGCTAGGTAACGTTACAAATATAAGATTACCGTTAACGTTCTTTCCAACCGCTGTGAGTCACTGACTTTAGCTGACGTTGTCATAAAAGTTTTCCCGACCGTGAAAACTGCCTGGCTTGTTTACATTTTGGAAGATGCTAGTGGGTAAATCTATCGCTGTTTCCGTCGCAGAACTTTCGACAAAAGCAAATTCGGAAGCGCTATCCAAAAATTTCTTCTTACCATTTTTATTTCTATAAGGGTTATGGGAAGTGAAGTCCATAGTATGATCGGCTTGAGCATTCACCTCTAATTGTTGACTACATATCCCATTTGTGCTTTCGTAAGCTCAAACTTTTCATGGCCATGGGGGTAAACCACTGCTACTGTGTAAAGAGGGGAGTCAATAATTCACGTTATGTTTACAGGTGTTACAGTCCTTTCCGCATCTTTTATTGCTGTTGCAGCCTTTATTGAAAGCTTTACATGGGAGAGAGATCAGTTATGGTTGGGGGGACAATTAGATTCTTTTCAAACATTGGGGGGGACACGTCCCACCCGTCCCCCCGGTTCCTCTGCCGATTTGTACAGCAGTCATTTCATGGTGAACTAGGCCCCCAGCCTCCCCCAACCAGAGTAGGCCTTCCACATCAGACCACATCATAACTAGAGTAGAGCAGAGTAGAGTAAAGCTTTAATGTCCCCGAGGGGTAATTTGGCTTGCAAACAGCAGTCAATAATAAGTAAAAATAGAATCGATGCAAATACAATATAAACATACATACACACATAAACACAAGTACACAGTCAGCGCCAACGTCACTGTTGTCGTTGTCACTTGTCACCAGAATCATCAGAAGCAGCAGCAAGAAAGAAAGAAAAATGGGGGGGGGGGGGGTGGCACCGTATCACATCTACGGATAGTCACAGTCCCACTTTCTTTAAAAAGCCAATAGCTGATGGAATAAAAGACCTCATATATCTGTTAGTGTCACCTCAGGGGGATTAAAATCTCCGCCTTGAGGGGAGCAAATTAAACTCCCAAAAAATTTTTTTTACTAAGCATCATAGAGCGGAAACACATGGTGAGCTGCTGGTTTTGTGCAAGGTGCACGAAGCACTAAAGTCACACCACACTGAAGAAAGACATGGGTGTTCAGATGAAACGAACGATTAGCATTAACCGCTGCCCGGGGGGGTGGGGGGTGCGGAAGACCCTGCTGTCGATGAGACCGCTAAAGGAAGGGCCTCTGCAAAAAGCCCACCAGTCTCTACTCAGCACATGCAACAGGCTGTAGCAGGGGCCAGAATATCCATCTGTGTGGCTGAAACAGGCATAACCAGAAAACACAGCACACCATGTACCAAGAGAATTAGAACGATTAGCTTGCCCTGCTCCCTTGCACAGACAACATGTCAAGCTCTTTGCTTGTTTTATTTTTATTAATTCACACAGAATAAACAGCTAAAACAAGCAGTGAAATGTAAATAATAAAGCAAGATTATAAAATGCAATGTGTTAGTGAGACAAGGAGCTCATAATAACCCACACCATAATATATTTCAGTCAGAACATCTCACACATTTAGATTGAACATTTCAATGAATATGTAAGAGCATTTTTTTGGTTTTGCACTGAATGGATCTGCTTCAGGTACTACGCTGCACGCACCAGCGTCCACTACCCTATCAAACCCTAGTAAACAGGAGGAATACCATCCATCCATCCACCCATCCATTATCAATACCCGCTAAGCATCCTGGGCAGGGTCGTGGGGGTTGGTTTTTGTTTATTACATTATTCTCAAAACTCTAGAGGCTGTAGTGTGTGAGTATCCCCGGGTGGCAGCTGTACCTTGAGATGCTGGAACCACCATGTCTGTCACCAGCAATCACACCACGTTCAAAGTCACACAGATCATACAAAAATCAGCCCAAGCTTAATGTTTGGCCAAACAAAAACTACACCTCTTCACCATGTCCACATGCTTTACACATTGTCTTGCAGCCAAATGAATTGTTTGAAGGAGCAGGTTATTGATGCAGGTACTGTATACTTAATAAAGCTGCCACTGAGCATAAATAAAGTCAACTGGTGTGTGAAATTAAAATGGCCGTCTCATGTGTCTCTGAACTAACGGAAAAGCTGAGAGACAGCTTAACACCTCTGTCCCACACTGCGGTTTCTGAAACAGGACAAAGGGGGGGCTTCCTTGAAGAAATGTCAGTGGTTATACAGACAGAAAAACTCTCACAGGTATCTGCTGCATCCTGTTTGGCATCTATAGGCTAAAGGTGCAGCAGGAATCGACTCATTGTGCACATCAGCTACCTTTGGCCCAAAACGTTTGAGAGCCTCCCTGATGACATGTCTGCACCTCTCCTGACTCCCCTGGTAGTGGGTCTCCTGATTGCCTTGTAAATGAAATGAAGGTGAAACCTTGAAGTGTTTTCCCACAATTCCTTAAATCCTGAAAACTGTTTCTTCCAGGGAGACTCGGGAGGTCCACTGGTGTGCAAAGACCGAGCGGTGGGAATCGCTTCCTTCAACTATAAAAACAGCTGCAACTACCCAGATCTGCCCAACGTTTATACTCAGATCTCAAAGTTCTTGCCCTGGACCAAGAAGCACATCAAAAACATTATTTAGACCCATCACACTTTCAGGACCCCTCACTTATGTAGGCAGGGTGGGGGTGTGGAGGTGGGCAGTGCCCGTGTCTTCGTCTCTCTGGGAGTTTAATAGTGAAAGGCCATGCCAGTTCACACAAGATGGAGAACGTGTTGGTCTGTTATCACAAGAGCTATACCACCAAGTCAGTCATATTCATTACATATCCACGCTTTTTTTCATCAGCCAGAAGTTTTCTTATTTTAAAATAGTTTCAGAATTTTCCATAATTTGACAGGCGTTGTAAATTTTTTGTTTAAACATAATTCAGTCTTGTAGGTTTTAGGTCATATGTGGCCATATGCAATCATTTTATTTTTCATGGTTCCAGAAAGGTTTGTGGATAAGACAAAGAGCAGAAGCTAATCACGTACAGCAGTCATTTCATGGTGAACTAGGCCCCCAGCTCCCCCACCCAGAGTAGGCCTTCCACATCAGACCACATCATAACTAGAGTAGAGCAGAGTAGAGTAAAGCTTGAATGTCCCCGAGGGGTAATTTGGCTTGCAAACAGCAGTTAATAATAAGTAAAAATGGAATCTATACAAATACAATATAAACATACATACACACATAAACACAAGTACACGGTCAGCGCCAACGTCACTGTTGTCGTTGTCACTTGTCAACAGAATCATCAGAAGCAGCAGCAAGAAAGAAAGAAAAATGGGGGTGGCACCGTATCACATCTACGGATAGTCACAGTCCCACTTTCTTTAAAAAGCCAATAGCTGATGGAATAAAAGACCTCATATATCTGTTAGTGTCACCTCTAGGGGGCTAAAACCTCCGCCTTGAGGGGAGCAAATTAAACTCCCAAAAACTTTTTTTACTAAGCATCGTATAGCGGAAAAACGTGGTGAGCTGCTGGTTTTGTGCAAGGTGCACGAAGTACTAAAGTCACACCACACTGAAGAAAGACATGGGTGTTCAGATGAAATGAACGATTAGCATTAACCGCTGCCCGGGGGGAGGGGGGGGCGGGCTGGGGGGGGGGGGGGGCGGTGCCGGAAGACCCTGCTGTCGATGAGACCGCTAAAGGAAGGGCCTCTGCAAAAAGCCCACCAGTCTCTACTCAGCACATGCAACAGGCTGTAGCAGGGGCCCGAATCTCCGTCTGTGTGGCTGAAACAGACATAACCAGAAAACACAGCACACCAAGTTCCCACCAAGAGAATTAGAACGATTAGCTTGCCCTGCTCCCTTGCACAGACAACATGTCAAGCTCTTTGCTTGTTTTATTTTTATTAATTCACACGGAATAAACAACTAAAGCAAGCAGTGAAATGTAAATAATAAAGCAAGATTATAAAATGCAATGTGTTAGTGAGACAAGGAGCTCATAATAACCCACACCATTAATATATTTCAGTCAGAACATCTCACACATTTAGATTGAACATTTCAATGAATATGTAAGAGCATTTTTTTGGTTTTGCACTGAATGGATCTGCTTCAGGTACTACGCTGCACGCACCAGCGTCCACTACCCTATCAAACCCTAGTAAACAGGAGGAATACCATCCATCCATCCACCCATCCATTATCGATACCCGCTAAGCATCCTGGGCAGGGTCGTGGGGGTTGGTTTTTGTTTATCACATTATTCTCAAAACTCTAGAGACTGTAGTGTGTGAGTATCCCAGGGTGGCAGCTGTTTCTTGAGATGCTGGAACCACCACGTCTGTCACCAGCAATCATACCACATTCAAAGTCACACAGATCATACAAAAATCAGCCCAAGCTTAATGTTTGGCCAAACAAAAACTACACCTCTTCACCATGTCCACATGCTTTACATATTGTCTTGCAGCCAAATGATTTGTTTGAAGGAGCAGGTTATTGATGCAGGTACTATATACTTAATAAAGCTGCCGAGTATAAATAAAGTAAGCTGGTGTGTGAAATTAAAATGGGCGTCTCATGTGTCTCTGAATTCATAGAAAAGCTGATGGACTGCTTAACAACTCTGAAATCACTTTCCCACACTGAGGATTCTGCAGTATGACCAAGGAGTGGTTTTGTTTAAGAAATGTCAGCAGTTATACTGATAAAAATTGTCACATGTTGTCCACAGTTTCCTGTCCAGCCTCAATAAAAGCACAGCAGTGAACGGCTGATCATTGTGCACAGCAGCGATCTTCGGTCCAAGACGTTTGAGATCCTCCCTGACGCCATGTCTGCACCTCTCCTGACTCCCCTGGTAGTGGGTCTCCTGATTGCCTTGGCCCAAGCAGGTAAGTCCCAGCACTACAGAATGTGTATCCATCTGCCACTAGATCATAGAGATGGCCTCTCTCTCTCTCGCTCTCTCTCTCTCTCCCTCTCACTTGAGAACTTGTGGTCCTAATATCCAGACCGTGTGTGTGTGTGTGTGTGTGTTTTATTTTTCAGGATCATACCTTGTCATACCAAATTGTTCTTCTTTCATTTTCTTCCTTTGTGTAACTTTTAAATGTATATTGACGAGGGGCGATAGCAAGTGTGGGGAAGTGTAAACACACTTTCTCTAGCTAAAATCTCCTTTTGTCCCAGCCCAACAGGACTCAGGCATTGTGAATGGCAGGGAGGCTCAGCCACACTCCAGGCCTTACATGGTCTCTGTGCAGCAAGGGAACGAGCACATCTGTGGAGGTTTCCTGGTGTCCAGGTCCTTTGTAATGACGGCAGCGCATTGCTGGACAAAGTAAGATCTCCCACTGAGCTAGATTGATATGGCAGGTATGCCGTCCCGCCGAGTAACGCCTTGGCAGGGCTGCATGCCCCATGCCTGTAGAGCACCGAGAGTTTGGTACTTTTCAGGGCTCCCAACAGAAATAACCACAATGACCACAGACACTCCGTCCTTGAAAACATTAATTTCTGTGCCTTCTGACCTCATGTCAACAGACAGGATTCACAAACAACTTCACATGACCACACAACAAAGCCTAGAAAGAATACGTCTCCCCATTGGACGTTTAGGTACATCAGCCAATAAAAACGTCAGATATTTTTTAAAAAGCTTTGCAGCTCACTGGGTAGCGTGTTTGCCTGTGGGACCTTTAGACGAGTAACAGGCTCGGGTTCAAAGCCCTCCCTTGGACTCAGGAAAATCTTGAACTCGTTACACCGGCTTGGTTACTAACTAAAAATTGCATTAAAAATTTTAACTAATTTCTGAAATGCAAATAATATACACCCACGCTTTAGACAGGTCTGCCTTTTCCATTTTGACTAAGTTTAATATTAGCTGCCTTGCTACCGATATGACAGACCAAGTGTATAACATTACTATGGACGGTTCCGAACTTACTGTAAGCAGTGAAATTTGTGTTGCGATTTGGTCCGGTAAGTTATGTTACCGGTCGTATAGAAACTGCTGCAAGATAATGACTTAGCTACTCTAGCAACCCTGCAACATATAAAAATTAGGCCAAGTTACAAAAAACAATATCGGCTTAGCTCAGATGAATTAAACAAGTTGTATTCCAAAGAAATGCCACCCGATGTTTCCTAAGTTATTTCAAATAACTTGGCCAAATTTTGATATGAATACTTTGAATGGCAGGCCTAGATTTAGCAAGTTTTAAATAATGACATATAGACAGTGCTTCGTATGTGTGCATAACTTGGAATTTTTGTATGCTGAATGTTGAAAATGTGTTTATCTTATTTAAATTATTATTGTATTATTGTTATACAACCACAAAATTGTACAAATTTAAATATGTGAAAAAAAGACTCATCATAAAAAGCTGTGTGCAGCACAGATACAGGTATTGATCTGTGTACAGATTTGCAGTACAAATTGGTGTGGTACTGAAATATTTTGATGCATTTGATAAAGGATACATGCGTGATAACCACAATCCTCTAATGTTGGCCACTGAGCAGCTCCACTGGGGGGAGAGAACAAGGTTAAGTTAACACCATGCTGCTTCTTTGACAAAACAGAGACGGACTGACAGTTCTACTTGGGGCCCATGACATTTCTGAGAAACGAAAGTCAATCAGGGCTGAAGTAGCAGAGTACCGCATCCACCCTGGGTACAATGCTGACACACTGGAGAATGACATCATGCTGCTGCAGGTATGGAGAACACAAGTGACTGAGTCAGCAAAAAGGCCCACCATGAGTGCAGACTGGGTCATACAGTATGATCAATGTAGACACGTTGACACACGCAGTGCTTGTTGCTTTTCAAAAGCAACTTCCAGGCTTTGGTACTGTTTCAGTCATGCCTGCTCTGTGACTCAAGGCTGTGTTTTTGGGCCTTTTAATCTCCAAACTCCTCATTGGGTCTGTCAGGGAAAGGGGTGTGGTCATGGTCTAGTCTGGATGTAGCACAGGCAGATTTTTATCTAAACTTGGATGGTAGGAGCCATCAGCCAATGGGAATGTGACATTTATGTCAAAGAAACACAGTACAGGTGATATGTAGGATGACTTTAGCACATCTTAGGCCCAACAGTCTGAGTCTTTAGGCGCAAACTCATGATCTTTTGGCTCGATCTGGCTTTAATGCGTGCGACTCCATTTGATGTAGAGCTCTGACTCGTGTGCCGGGTGAGGACTCTGATTGGCTCTGTTACTGACTAGTGTGCCGGGTAAGGACTCTGATTGGCTCTGTTTCTGGAGCAGCTCAAGACTGCAGTTCAGAAGACCAAAGAAGTGCAGTGGATCCCCCTGCCCCAGAACAATGAAGAAATCAAGCCCCAAACACACTGCAGTGTGGCAGGATGGGGGGCCATCAAATCGAATGGGCCCCCAAGCCCACGCCTCATGGAGGTCAACGTGAGTGTCGTGGGTCGAGCAGAGTGCCAACAAATGTGGGGGAATAAACCAATCACACGCACTATGATGTGTGCCGGGGGAAGTGCCGACAACAGAGGATTCTGTCAGGTATGTTTTATCAGTTTTCAATGTTTCATTAAATATATATCCACGCATCACATTTACCCTCTTTATCTTTATTATGTCAGAAATACCTATACATGCCTTAAAGAATAAAAATTCAATGTTCATACTGTCCTTATTGTGCTATACTGAATAAAAAAGGTAGCAAAAATGTTTTAATTGATGAAAATAAAGAGTGGGGTGAATCAATAGGCTCCTAATTAGGTTTAAGGTATTTCATCATTTACTCCCTTAAATTCATTAAAACAGTGCAGGTTTGGCTTTTGATCATTGATGCATGAATTCTACAATATGGTTAGTTTTTGTGACCATGTGTGACACTTTCTCCAATTAAGAGCATATTGATTCACCTCAGCCTTAAGAAGTAATCTGCCTACTCAGTCTACTCTACGGAGTAGTCTGCTACCATTGTTTGCAAATATAAAGAACAGACATGAAGTGAGGTTTGCTGGAATAATGAGTCGTAATCTTGAAGTGTTTTCCCACAATTCCTTAAATCCTGAAAACTGTTTCTTGCAGGGAGACTCAGGGGGTCCACTGGTGTGCAGTGGACTAGCAGTGGGAATCGTTTCCTTCAATTCTCAAAAGTACAAGTGTGACTATCCAAGTCTGCCCAACGTTTATACTCAGATCTCAAAGTTCTTGCCCTGGATTAAGAAGTACATCAACAACACTTCTTTGTCTTTCTTGAAACGTTAATGGCCTCACTCTTGTGTAGACAATTACCTCCCTGGTAGCTGGATGGTGAAAATGCTCAGGGACACAGGCTGGTGAAATCCCAGGTATCTTATAATGTGCTTCACCATGCACTTATCTTTACAGCTAAAATTAAGCTGATTCCATTTCAAATATCGATACTGCATGTTTAGATGTGATCTGCTGAGTTTTGTTTATTAGTCAATTCTGCATTTCCCCCATGCAAATGCTGTGGTTCTGGCATTACATTAGCTTCATTAAAATGCACGCAAATATGATTTACTGTGTTGTTGTGTATGTTCTGCTTTCCTTCAATCCGTGCTTACATATGTCATTTATTTATGCAAACAATCAGAGAATTCACAGCATTAAAGAATATCATACATGTGGTGAGAAAATTGAACACACTGCTCTTGATGTGGTGAGGGTTTTGATGCGAAGAAAAGTCGTCAAAGCGAACAGCTCTGCATTGTGCTCCACTGCACGAAATCATGTGATCAAAGTGTTACGTATTATGGACTAGCTTGGAATGGGAATATTTCAGTGTGGAATTTCAGCAATCTTCATTTTGGGCATTCTATTCTATCATAGAACCACCACCACCCCTATCTATTTTGGGTAAGTGCCATTGACAGTACATAGTACTACAATAGGGTCAATTACTCATTTTCTAACATATTCAGTCATCGCAGTTCCTACATCACGATCATTTCTTCCTGGTGTGTATCTTGCAGGGAAGACGTAGCCCACTCCTACCACAGGCTAACGGTATTACCCAGCTGATTATAACCAGTTATTTGACACATGTGACAAGGTCAGGCACACCTAGTTGAGTCAGTCCCTGGGTACTACCAGGGGGGAACAATCTCTCCCCAGAAACTGAAGCGAATGACTTTTTGGTCATAAATCGTACTGCACCCTTGTTTTCCCACCGGTCCCAGAAGACACTTCCCACCCCACTGAGAGTTGACGGGCTCGTTCCAGTTCACTCCGTGCGTCTCTTCCTCGTGTCCTTTCCTCGCTCCTCAGCTCCACCCAAACGTAGGATGAGAGAAAGAGATGCAAGGATGAGATACTAGGACGGAGGAATTAAGGCAACACGTATATGGCTAATGGAACGTCCTTGCTCAGTGAAGCATCAGTTTGAAGCAACAGTTGAAGCACTTTTGCCGTTTGTTAAGGAGGTTTGACGGACATTTTTAATGCTGCTGACCCTAATAAAACTTTTTCAAGTGGAATGTTCGATTAAACAAGTAGCATTAAGAATAGATTTTATGAGTTAATAGCCTACTATTGGCTTGTGTAACTACATCTTATGGCCTCATAGAATTGTGATCAATAAAGGCTAACAACACACTAGTATTTTCTTCTCATAGGCGTTATCACAACAGCAGTGAAGTAAAAACAGTCATGAAACTATAGTTTCTGTGAAAAATGTATTGTCGAGCTCACGAACTCACACTGGTGTCTGCGTTCGAAAGCTCCATTTTGCCCTCCGTGTTCTTAGCCTGATACCACTGATGTAGATATGTACATTCTACGTTTCCTACAGAATTATCTGAGATGTTAGGCGTTTCGTCTAAATTTTCCCCTTTGATTTCCAGTCCTTTTAACACGCTGAAACACTCTTGCACACAATACAGGCTGCTTTGCGTTTAATGACGGCTCGGAAAGAAGCATACGTGCATTCTGCCACCTACTGGACGGCTGTGTGCTAGCCACACATGCGTGTTTCAACAGCAGGTGGTAAGTCAGCTGTTCACTCACTCAGTTACGGACAATGACTGTTCTTGGTCGACCCCCAGGGTTTGGCAGAAATCATTTATTTCTTTTAAATCATTAAAGATAACCCCAGTGTGAAATTAAAAATGGGGGGGGGCCTTGTGGTCTCAACTGCCGGGAAATCTGACCACAGTCTGCGACCGCTCAGCAACTTTGAAACCACTTACCCACACTGGGGACTCTGAAATATGACAAAGGATTTGTTTTGTTTATAAAAAAATGTCAGCAGTCGTACTGATGAAAACCTCACAGGTATCCAGTTTCCTGACCAGCCTCAATAAAAGCACAGCGGCGAACGGCTGCTGATTGTGCACAGCAGCGATCTTTGGTACAAACTGTTTGAGGGCTTCTCTGATGCCATGTCTTCACCTCTCCTGACTCCCCTGGTAGTGGGTCTCCTGATTGCCTTGGCCCAAGCAGGTAAGTGTCAGCACTACAGAATGCGTATCTGTCTGCCACTAAATCATAGAGATGGCCTCTCTCTCTCTCTCTCTCTCTTCTGCCCCAGGTGATGACTTGATTGAGTTCAATATCACGATGCATGCTTATATATAAAATATGTATATGCACCTAATTTACATTTCTTATTTTCACTTGATGATTTATGGTCCCTCAAGGTTTTGATTTCCAGTGTTCATACCTCGTCATTTTGAAAGTCTTTAATTTTCGTCCTTTGTGTAACTTTTAAATGTATTGACGAGGGGTGATAGAGAATGTACGTGAATGTAAATGTAATGAATGTGGGGAAGGATAAAAATGCTCATTGGTTAAAATCTCTTCCTGTCCTAGCCCACCAGAACTCAGGCATTGTGAATGGCAGGGAGGCTCAGCTACACTCCAGACCTTACATGGTCTCTGTGCAGCAAAAGAAAAGGCACATCTGCGGAGGCTTCCTGGTGTCCAACTCCTTCGTAATGACGGCAGCACATTGCCTGAAGTGGTAAGATCTCCAGTTGAACTGGTATTATTAGTATTTATAAAAATTTGAACAAGAGTGTACAAGTCTCAAAAAATAAAATTATGCTCATCCTATTGAGCTCTGAAAGGCAGAGTCTGGCACAGACTCAGGTATGTTTTTGTGTGGCATTGAAACATTTCGATACACAAACAAAGTATACATGTGTGATATGAGGAAGTTAAGACACTGCTGATTCTTTTACAAAGGGGAGAGAGCCTGACAGTTCTACTTGGTGCCCATGACATTTCTGAGAAAAAGTCAAACAGGGCTGAAGTGAAATTGTACCACATCCACCCTGGGTACGATGCTGACACAGGGGAGAATGACATCATGCTGTTGCAGGTATGCAGTTTATGTTAGCCCCTATCCCTTAGTTACTGCTGAATCACTTCCTCCCAACTAGTCCTAGTTGTCACTGAGAGGTCTGCACGTCACAGGTAACATCACAGTGAGCTATAGAGAACAAATTGTCTATGGCTGGGGAGCAAGTAAATTGGATGAGTGTGTATGTTTCAGATTGCACAGTGCACTGGTGCAGGAGGTGGCTTCCATCTTATATTTTTTAGTCACCTCATTATGAGTCATTTTAAATAAATTCTAACATTCATTTTGTGCTGTACGCTTGCTGGCCACTTACAATACCAGGGCTAAACTATTACACTGTTTTAGTGATAATCGGTACTGTCAGTAAGTGCTCAGTGAACCCCAGAGAAAACATTTAGCTGGGGTATACCAAGCTGAAACCAGTACAAGATCTGTGACCCTCAAAGTATAGGTTAGGTCAGAGTAATGTTTACTGTGTGAACTAGACTTAATGCGTTCATGGCTATGAATAACTGTTACATAATGAGATATTGTACCTTATCGGACCTGGGTTTTGTAGTTATTCCAATGACCTTCGATATGCACTTATTGTACGTCGCTTTGGATGAAAGCGTCTGCCAAATAAATGTCATGTACAGTAGATCTCATTAAAGAACTCATGAGCTTTTGGCTTGATCTGGCTTTAAAGCCTGTGGCTCCATTTGATGTAGATCTCGGACTTGTGTGCCGGGCGAGGACTCTGATTGGCTCTGTTTCTGACTCATGTGCTGGGCGAGGACTTCGATTGGCTCTGTTTCTGACTCATGTGCCGGACGAGGACTCTGATTGGCTCTGCTTCTGACTCGTGTGCTGGGCGAGGACTCTGATTGGCTCTGTTTCTGACTTGTGTGCTGGGCGAGGACTCTGATTGGCTCTGTTTCTGGAGCAGCTCAAGACTGCAGTTCAGAAGAGCAAAGAAGTGCAGTGGATCCCCCTGCCAAAGAGAGACAAAGACATCAAACCCAAAACGCTCTGCAGTGTGGCAGGATGGGGATACACTGAAACGAAGGGGGCTGCAAGCCCACGCCTTCTGGAAGTCAATGTGAGTGTCGTGGACCGAGCAGAGTGCCAAAATAGATGGGGGAATGAACTGATCACACCCAGGATGATGTGTGCTGGGGGAATTGTCAGCAACAGAGGAGTCTGCAAGGTATGTTTTGTCATTTTTCAATTTTTCATCAAATAAATATTCATGCATTAGATTCAACCTCTTTATCTGTATTATGTCAGAAATACCTATACGTGCCTTAAATAATAAAAATTCCATTGGAGATTAAAAAAAGTGCATCAACCAGCAAAATGAAGAGGAGTGCTGAGCCCAAATATACATAAACCAATCAAAGAACTCATAGGTGAGGTAGCACATCTGCTCTGATGAAGGCAGTAATGCCGAAACACTTCAGCCTTATTCTAACGTGTGCCTAATAATAAATAGTTAAAAGTAAGGAATCCGTATTTGTGTGCTGGGGGAAGTGCCGGCAACAGAGGATTCTGTCAGGTATGTGAAATATTTTTTTTATTGAATACAAAAATCAATAAAATAATATTTTGATATTTGCTCCAGCAATACTTTATTTTTCTAATGACAGGGGGATTCAGGAGGTCCTCTGGTGTGTAAGGACACAGCGGTGGGCATCGTGTCCTTCGGTGACAGAAACTGCAGCACACCTGAATAAACCGAATGTTTACACTAAAATATCCAAGTACCTGCCCTGGGTCAAGTGTATCATAAGCAGTATAAAGTGAGCTGCTGACAAAATGCTAACCGTTGTTGAAATTATGCAAATTATGCACATAGTGATGAATAAATTATACATGATACTGCATTTGATTTGGTTGTGTATGTTTGTTTGGGGGAGATGGGGAGGGGGGGGGGGGTGCAATGATATCTGTATATTATTTTTCATGGTTCAAAGAGCAGAAACTAATCATGTAAAGCAGTTGTTTCATTTTGAACAAGCCCCCCCCCCCCAGCCCCCCTCCCCCCCCCCCCCGCCTTTTGCATCTGACCACATCATTACTAATCTGCCTTTGCTGGAAAACATGCAGCAAGCTGCTGGTTTTGTGAAAAGTGCACGATGCACAACTGATGAAAGACAAGGGTCTTCAGACGGAAAGAGCGATTAGCACTCACTGCTGCAGGGGTGAGAGGGGGCAGGATCTGCTGCGGATGAGACAGCTAAACAAAGAGAGTCTGCAAAGACCACCTGGCATTGCTAAGCACATGCAGCAGGCTGTAGCAGAGGCCACCATCTCCATCCGTGCAGCTGAAACAGACAGAACCAGAAAACCCAGCACACCAAGTTCCCACCAAGAAAATTAGAACGATTAGCCTGCCCTGTTCCCTTGCACTGACACCTTATCAAGCTCTTTGCTTGTTTTATTTAAATTAATTCACACAGAATAAACAGCTAAAACAAGCAGTGAAATGTAAATAATAAAGCAAGATTATAAAACGGAATGTGTTAGTGAGACAAGGAGCTCATAATAACCCACACCATAAATACATTCAGTCAGAACATCTCATACATTTAGATTGAACATTTCAATGAATATGTAAGAGCATTTTTTTGGTTTTGCACTGAATGGATCTGCTTCAGGTACTACACTGCACGCACCAGCGTCCACTACCCTATCAAACCCTACTAAACAGGAGGAATACCATCCATCCATCCACCCATCCATTATCAATACCCGCTAAGCATCCTGGGCAGGGTCGTGGGGGTTGGTTTTTGTTTATCACATTATTCTCAAAACTCTAGAGGCTGTAGTGTGTGAGTATCCCAGGGTGGCAGCTGTTCCTTGAGATGCTGGAACCACCACGTCTGTCACCAGCAATCACACCACGTTCAAAGTCACATAGATCATACAAAAATCAGCCCAAGCTTAATGTTTGGCCAAACAAAAACTACACCTCTTCACCATGTCCACATGCTTTACACATTGTCTTGCAGCCAAATGATTTGTTTGAAGGAGCAGGTTATTGATGCAGTTACTGTATACTTAATAAAGCTGCCACTGAGTATAAATAAAGTAAGCTGGTGTGTGAAATTAAAATGGGCCATCTCATGTGTCTCTGAACTAACGGAAAAGCTGAGGGACTGCTTAACACCTCTGTCCCACACTGGTTTCTGAAACAGGACAAAGGGGGGGCTTCTTCTTGACGAAATGTCAGTGGTTATACAGACAGAAAAACCTCTCACAGATATCTGCTGCATCCCGTTTGGCATCTATAGGCTAAAGGTGCAGCAGTAAACGACTCATTGTGCACATCAGCTACCTTTGGCCCAAAACGTTTGAGAGCCTCTCTGATGCCATGTCTGCACCTCTCCTGACTCCCCTGGTAGTGGGTCTCCTGATTGCCTTGGCACAAGCAAGGAAGTCCCAGCACTACAGAATGTGTATCTGTCTGCAGTGAGATCATAGAGGCCACCTCTCTCTCTCTCTGATTTGTGGTCCCTTGTGTGCTTTCTTTGCAGTGTTCATACCTTGTCATTTTGAAAGTCGTTTTTCTTTCATTTTCGTCCTTTGTGTAACTGTTAAATGTTTTGATGTGGGGTGATACCAAATGTGTGTAAATGCAATGAAAGTGGGAAAGTGTAAACACTCTCTGTGGTTAAAATCTCCTTCTGCGCCAGCCCAACAGGACTCAGGCATTGTGAATGGCAGGGAGGCTCAGCCACACACCAGACCTTACATTTAGGATAACTTTAGCACATCTTAGGCCCAACAGTCTAAGTCTTCAGGTGCAAACTCATGATCTTTTGGCTCGATCTGGCTTTAATGTGTGCAACTCCATTTGATGTAGAGCTCTGACTCGTGTGCCGGGTGAGGACTCTGATCGGCTCTGTTTCTGACTCGTGTGCCGGGGGAGGACTCTGATAGGCTCTGTCTCTGGAGCAGCTCAAGACTGCAGTTCAGAAGACCAAAGAAGTGCAGTGGATCCCCCTGCCCCAGAACAATGAAGAAATCAAGCCCCAAACACCCTGCAGTGTGGCAGAATGGGGGGGGGCATCAAATCGAATGGGGCCTCAAGCCCACGCCTTCTGGAAGTTAATGTGAGCGTGGTGGACCGAGCAGAGTGCCAACAAATGTGGGGGAATAAACCAATCACACGCACTATGATGTGTGCCGGGGGAAGTGCCGACAACAGAGGATTCTGTCAGGTATGTTTTATCAGTTTTCAATGTTTCATTAAATATATATCCATGCATTACATTTACCCTCTTTATCTTCATTATGTCAGAAATACCTACACATGCCTTAAAGAATAAAAATTCAATGTTCATACTGTCCTTATTGTGCTATACTGAAAAACAAGGCAGAAAAAATGTTTTAATTGATGAAAATAAAGACTGGGGTGAATCAATAGGCTCCTAATTAGGTTGTTGTGTTTAAGGTTTTTCATCATTTACTCCCTTAAATTCATTAAAACAGTGCAGGTTTGGCTTTTGATCACTGATGCATGAATTCTAAAATACGGTTAGTTTTTGTGGCCATGTGTGACACTTTCTCTCCAATTAAGAGCATATTGATTCATCTCAGCCCTAAGGAGAATCTGCCTACTCAGTCTACTCTACGGAGTAATCTGCTACCATTGTTTGTAAATATAAAGAACAGACATGAAGTGAGGTTTGCTGGAATAATGAGTCGTAATCTTGAAGTGTTTTCCCACAATTCCTTAAATTCTGAAATCTGTTTCTTGCAGGGAGACTCAGGGGGTCCACTGGTGTGCAATGGAATAGCAGTGGGAATCGTTTCCTTCTTTTCTAAAAAGGGCATGTGTGACTACCCAAGTCTCATTTCTGGGGACCGTACTACAAGAAAGATATAGAGGCACTGGAAAAGGTCCAAAGACGGGCAACCAGATTGATTCCAGGTATAAAAGATAAGTGTTATGAGGAAAGGCTTGAGATGCTTGGACTTTTCAAGCTTAGTAAAAGGAGACTTAAGGGAGATTTGATCGAGGCCTTTAAATTTATTAAAGGGATTAACAAAGTGAACTACAGGAAATTATTCAAGTTGAGTTCAGTTAACAGAACGAGAGGGCATAAATGGAAACTGGCAAAGGGTAAATTTCACACAGACATTAGGAAATATTTTTTCACACAGAGAGTGGTAAATGTGTGGAATACCTTGCCTAGACATGTAGTGGAGGCAGAAACACTGGGGGTATTCAAGGCCCGGCTTGATACAGTGTTAGATACTATCTAAACTTTAGGTAAACTAAGCATTAAGTACAGTTTAGTGGTAGTTATAGACGAGCAGTGTTGGGCTGAATGGCCTGTTCTCATCTTATGTTATGTTACGTTACGTATATTTTAGATTTCCTAAAGAATTATCTGTGATATTAGGTGTTTCATCTAAATTTTTGTCTTTGATTTCCAGTCCTTTTAACACGCTGAAACACTCTTGCGCACAATACAGGCTGCTTCGCGTTTAATGACGGCTCAGAAAGAAGCATACGTGCATTCCAGTGGCGGCTGGTGACTCAAAAAATTGGGCAGGACAGGAAGAAAACCAACCCACTGCGTCATGTTATTTTACACTAGTTGGCTACTTATCTCTACTTTCTTATGTTCAAGTTATGTTATTATGTTCAAATGTAGCAATAATCCAACTACCAACCTAATGCAAATTTACTATACAACTAAGGTAAGTAATGCACCTGAAGTTTATCCCCATTTTCCATAAGGAACAAATATCATATTATCATTTATACAACGGCTTGGCTGAATACTCGATTCTGATTGGTCCAAGGGTGGGCATTATTTCTCAGTAAATGGACACCTCGGCCTTTTAACAGTTCTAAAATCAGTGCGCTAAAAAATCCAGCATTCTAAAGCAGTTTAAACGGCAACATTATTCCTTCGCTTTTGAATTTTTGTTACATCCCCTCCCCTTTTCAATGTCCAATTTCACAATTGATGGCAAGGTTGAATCACATTTCTAGTTACAGTTGCTAACTTTATTTACGGTTGCCAGCCATCGCGCAAATCGGAATCGTCCAGTATTTGGACAGTAGAATAGGCGTTCCTCATTTAACTCATCATGGCTACGGGACGCATTTTCATCCGTATGTGAACGATTGCGTTTACAGTAACCGCTGTTTTGAATACAATTCAATAGTTAGCTAGCTAGCTAGCCGTGATAACAAGCATGCCGCGAGACCATTCTGACCTAAAACCAAGAATTTTAATATTGGCTAGGTGACAAGTGACGGCGAACCTGTCACAGAGCTAGCTGGCATTCAAACCCCGTTTCAGAGGGTCTTCGAAAACGTTATGTCTACATTGCGCGACCACACTATTTAATTTGATTGACTTATGGTTTCATACAGTTTTATTAAATAATGTAATGACAAAAATTGGTGCTAACTGTATGGTATAAAACGAGAAGGAACTATTTTTTCTTGATAGAATCATTGTTTTCATAGAATTAACGAATGAGGTTTTTGCTTAACAACGGTGCAAATGGAAGTACCAACCAGAGTTTTGCTTGACAACGGTAAAATAATATGCCCAAACGCCCGCGAAGAATATTTCACTTTCAGCTGATTAAATCGATAACAAAAATCAATAAATATAAAAGTAACCATATATAGGCATTGTTGGTAACCCGTTGTCCCGTTATTGTAAAATAGTGTGGCCTACTTCGGGGCTGGTTAAGCGACCCTACATTATTTTCCAATAACGGGACAGCCCGTCGTGGTTTATTCCTTACATATCATATTACAACACGAAGGATGAATATAAAAAATTCCGAGAGGGAAAGACACATCTAATCACTGCGGGCTCTGGATGGGAATGAACCTCGTGTGTGCATAATGTGTCACTAGAATTAGCATTTTTGATCATGGTTATCTGTGGAGCTGGTCGTCCAGCAGTCTTGATCCTCACCTGCTGCGTAATCCAAACTGTGGAATGGCTGTGACAACAAATAATCCACAAGATGTTCTTCGACATCCCACTCTCTGCTTCTGCGTCCATGCCTCTCTGTGACCCCCTCACTCGAGCTGCCGTTAATTTCTTCGTTAGCAGTAGCAGAACCGCTCTCCTCAAAATCCATTCTCGCTGTTAGCTCAGTCCTTCAGGGCAGCTACAAGCTTAAAGGAGTAACATGGTGGTTGAACGTGACATTTCCCAGTTGTCTTTAGGCAACAACAAAACAAATTTGCATAATTTTTTTTTATTATTCAGTCATTTCAATGTATTTAAAACGTATTTTTCTAAGCCTAAATTTCCCACTATAAAAGTTCACCCGAACCGTCTGGGCGTGGTAATGAGAACTGTCAGTTAGCTATGATTGACAGACCGTGCCCCGTTACCATAGCTACCCCTATGATACGCGCTCTTTTTGGGAGACTTTTCACAAGCTAGCTAGCTTAGTAGTATATCAAGTATCGATAGACGGTAAGGACGTTGACTTATATCCAATTATAATTTTTGCTATCTAGCTAGCCAAGTTAAGATAAAAGCACAACTATAACGTCCTCATAAAAGCAAACTAGCTAGCTAACGTTATCGATAACATTGGCTTATGAAAGCAAACTACCTAGCTAGCTAACGTTAGCTAGCTAGCTAAATGAATATAACCAGAAATAATCTAATAGTCCTTAAAAGGCACTCTAATTTAAGTGAGCCTAACGTTAGTCAAATATTTGCATTGTCTTGCCTGTAAGCCAGCGGCGTAAACTATGGGTCTCGAGTTATCCATGGGTTTACGGGGCGTGGAAAGGGGAGTGGTTACTGTGTTCGTGACGCACCAAGTTGACAACTTTCTCAACCGGTTGAAAATAGGACGATAAATTTAAAACGCATATTTCTCCAAAAATACAGAACGGACATATTTAATACTTTACTCATTGTGTTTCTTCAATACCTCTTGTGCAAATAGCACATACAACCGAGAAAGTGTGAAAATCACCATGGTACTCCTTTAACTGTTGCGTTGGCTAACGCAAGTAGCTAGCCACTGCTCGATAAAAAGGGGAAACGTAAATCTGAAAAAAGGAAATTTGGACAATCTCCTCTGCCTCTATGGACCAGCCTCCTCTGGTTGAAAAGGCTTAAATAAAACGTAATTTTTTAGTGATGTGTTTTAAAAGTAGTTCGCAATTTGCACGTTATAATAGTGGTAGTCGTAGAGAATTGAAGATGAAATTTGGAAATTATCATTGGACCAACGCAATGTCAATATTGTATTCTGGTTGTTGATTGGTTAGGGAGGACGTCCTCCCTTGGCGCATTATTTTACGTGTTTTGGCCAATAACATATTAGCATGAAAAAAATGAAGTACATTAAATTGATATAAGAGATCCCGCCCTAAGGAAGACAGCAGCAGCCCGTCCTCCTCTGCCCCCCCCCCCCCCCCCCCCCCCCCCCCCCCCCCCCAACCTCACACAGACTGCCATTTCCCGTCTTGCCTATCCCGCAGGTGTCGCTGTTGAAGCATTTTAATCAAAATTTCAATATTGGATTTTTTCCAAAGAAGAGATAAAATATTTTAGAAATGATACTGAGATTTGGTAATGGTTTATTTCAACCAATTACTCTTCTTTATATTTTGATCTCCCTCTTGCCTCTCAAAAATAGAGGAGGAGCAACCCCCTCTGCCTTTATGGACCAGCCTCCTCTGGTGCATTCTGTCACCTACTGGACGGCTCTGCAGTATGACAAAGGAGTGGTTTTGTTTTTAAAAAATGTCAGCAGTCGTACTGATAAAAACCTCACAGCTGTCCACAGTTTCCTGACCAGCCTCAATAAAAGCACAGCGGCCTCTCTCTCTCTTCTACTCCAGGTGATGACTTGATTGAGTTCAATATCACGATGTCTGCTTATGTATAAAATATGTATATACACCTAATTTACATTAGTACTTTTCACATGATGATTTGTGGTCCCTTGAGTATTTTATTTGATCATTTTCTTTCATTTTTATCCTTTGTGTAACTTTATTAATGTATTAATGAGGGGTGATAGAGAATGTACGTGAATGTAAATGTAATGAATGTGGGGAAGTATAAAAATGTTCATTAGCTAAAATCTCTTTCTGTCCCAGCCCAACAGGACTCAGGCATTGTGAATGGCAGGGAGGCTCAGCCACACTCCAGGCCTTACATGGTCTCTGTGCAGAAAGGGAACGAAAACATCTGTGGAGGTTTCCTGGTGTCCAACTCCTTCGTAATGACGGCAGCACATTGCCTGAGGTGGTAAGATCTCACATTGAGCTCGATTAGGATTGACAGCAATGTGAACACAAGAGTACACATAAAAAACGTATCATAAAAAACTGTGTAAGGAATGTTGTGGTACAGACTCAGGTATTTTGCTGTGTGGCAGTGAAACATTTTGATAGATGAATAACGTATACATGTGTGAAAGGTTAAGCTGACATTATGCTGCTTCTTTTACAAAGGGGAGAGAGCCTGACAGTTCTGCTTGGGGCCCATGACATTTCTGTGAAACAAAAGTTAATTGAGGCTGAAGTAAAATTGTACCACATCCACCCTGGGTTTGATGAGTCAGCAAAAAGGCCCACTATGAGTGCAGACTGGGTCATACGGCCAATTATGACACGCCATTATGATGTAGAGCTCTGACTCGTGTGCCGGGCGAGGACTCTGATTGGCTCTGTTTCTGACTCATGTGCCGGGTGAGGACTCTGATTGGCTCTGTTTCTGGAGCAGCTCAGGACTGCGGTTCGGAAGAGCAAAGAAGTGCAGTGGATCCCCCTGCCTAAGAAAGATAAAGACACCAAGCCCAATACGCTCTGCAGTGTGGCAGGATGGGGGGCCATCAAAACGAACGGGACCTCAAGCCCACGCCTTCTGGAGGTCAACGTGAATGTCGTGGACCGAGCAGTGTGCCGAAAAGTTTGGAGGAATAAACCGATCACACCCAGGATGATGTGTACTGGGGGACAGAGGCTTCTGTCAGGTCTGTGAAATTTTTTTTATCATTGAATACAAAAATCAATTAAATGATAATTTGATATTTGCTTCAGCAATACTTGATTTTTTCTAATGACAGGGGGATTCAGGAGGTCCTCTGGTGTGTAAGGACACAGCGGTGGACATCGTGTCCTTCAATGACGGAAACTGCAACACACCTAAAAAACCGAGTGTTTACACTCAAATATCCAAGTACCTGCCCTGGGTCTAGTGTATCATAAGCAGTATAAAGTGAGCCGCTGACAAAATGCTAACCCGTTGTTGCAATTATGCAAATTATGCACATAGTGATGAATAAATTATAGCCTACATGATACTGCATTTGATTTGGTTGTGTATGTTTGTTTGGGGGAAATGGGGAGGGGGCGGGGGGTGCAATGATATCTGTATATTATTTTTCATGGTTCAAAGAGCAGAAACTAATCATGTAAAGCAGTTGTTTCATTTTGAACAAGCCCTCCCCCCCCCCTTTCCCCCCAGCCCCCCTCCCTCTCCCACCCCGCCTTTTGCATCTGACCACATCATTACTAATCTGCCTTTGCTGGAAAACATGCAGCAAGCTGCTGGTTTTGTGAAAAGTGTACGATGCACTAAAGTCACGACCACAACTGATGAAAGACAAGGGTCTTCAGACGGAAAGAGCGATTAGCACTCATTGCTGCAGGGGTGAGAGGGGGCAGGTTCTGCTGCGGATGAGACAGCTAAACAAAGAGAGTCTGCAAAGACCACCAGGCATTGCTAAGCACATGCAACAGGCTGTAGCAGAAGCCACCATCTCCATCCGTGCAGCTGAAAAAGACAGAACCAGAAAACACAGAACACCAGGTTCCCACCAAGAAAATTACAGCGATTAGCCTGCCCTGTTCCTTTGCACTGACACCTTATCAAGCTATTTTAATTTATTTGCAAAAAATAAACCGATAAATCCAACAGTGCAATAATGATAATAAAGCAAGGTCATAAAGAATTATGCACAGGATGACATGTGGGGCTTAAAAAAACCCAACCACACTGTAAAAACATAAAATGAATGCAAAAATACATATATTTTAAAAACAAATAATCCAAATAATAATACTCTGGTGGAGTTGATAATAACTAAATAATACAGTGTAAGCTACTATCTAAACTTTAGGTAAACTAAGCATTAAGTACAGTTTAGTGGCTCGATCTGGCTTTAATGAGTGCAACTTCATTTGATGTAGAGCTCTGACTCGTGTGCCGTGTGAGGACTTTGGGGGGGACACATTAAGGGGGGGTCTGGGGGTCCTCCCCCAGGAAATTTTGAGCGTCAAACACTTCATTTGCTGGTGAATTTTTATGCACCAATTTGTGCCTTTTCTGCATCAATTTATGGTGGGAATGTAAAGGAAAACACAGGACAAATGCACATGTTCTAAATACTATAATATAAATAATTCTACAAGACGTGTCCATAACGTTACACAAAACATTGGCTAAAATACTAACACTGCAACATGGGGAGTCACGTTAATTCCCTCCTTAGCAATAGAGTACAACTATCGCCAGGTAGTTTTCTAAGTTAAGTGAACATCACCGACAGCTATTAACTAGCTAGCTACTCATCATACTATCAGATATCATAGTTCATTCATTGACAACTAGCTAGCTAACAATGACGTTAGCTGGCATATTGATAGGTAACGTTACAAATATAAGATTACCGTTACCGTTCTTTCCAAACGCTGTGAGTCACTGACTTTAGCTGACGTTGTCATAAAGGATTTCCCGACCGTGAAAACTGCCTGGCTTGTTTACATTTTGGACAGATGCCAGTGGGTAAATCTATCGCTGTTTCCGTCGCAGAACTTTCGACACAAGCAAATTCGGAAACGCTATCCTAAAATTTCTTCTTACCATTTTTATTTCTATAAGGGTTATGGGAAGTGAAGTCCATAGTATGGTCGGCTTGAGCATTCACCTCTAATTGTTGACTACATATCCCATTTGTGCTTTCGTAAGCTCAAACTTTTCGTGGCCATGGGGGTAAACCACTGCTACTGTGTGAAGAGGGGAGTCAATAATTCAAAGCAGTCATTTCATGGTGAAGTAGGCCCCCAGCCTCCCCCACCCAGAGTAGCCTTCCACATCAGACCACATCATAACTAGAGTAGAGCAGTGTAGAGTAAGGCTTTAATGTCCCCGAGGGGTAATTTGGCTTGCAAACAGCAGTCAATAATAAGTAAAAATGGAATCGATACAAATACAATATAAACATACATACACACATAAACACAAGTACACAGTTAGCGCCAACGTCACTGTTGTCGTTGTCACTTGTCACCAGAATCATCAGAAGCAGCAGCAAGAAAGAAAGAAAAATGGGGGGGGGGGGGGGGGGGTGGCACCGTATCACATCTACGAATAGTCACAGTCCCATTTTCTTTAAAAAGCCAATAGCTAATGGAATAAAAGACCTCATATATCTGTTAGTGTCACCTCAGGGGGGGTAAAACCTCCGCCTTGAGGGGAGCAAATCAAACTCCCAGAAAATTTTTTTACTAAGCATCGTATAGCGATAAAACGTGGTGAGCACTGAAGTCACACCACAGCTGAAGAAAGACATGGGTGTTCAGATGAAACGAACGATTAGCATTAACCGCTGCCAGTGGGGGGTGTGGGGGGGTGCGGAAGACACTTCTGTTGATGAGACCGCTAAAGGAAGGACCTCTGCAAAAGACCACCAGTCTCTACTCAGCACATGCAACAGGCTGTAGCAGAGGCCACCATCTCCATCCATGCGGATGAAACAGACAGAACCAGAAAACACAGCACACCAAGTTCCCACCAAGAGAATTAGAACGATTAGCTTGCCCCGCTCCCTTGCACAGACAACATGTCAAGCTCTTTGCTTGTTTTATTTTAATTAATTCACACAGAATAAACAGCTAAAACAAGCAGTGAAATGTAAATAATAAAGCAAGATTATAAAATGGAATGTGTGAGTGAGACAAGGAGCTCATACTAACCCACACCATAAATACATTTCAGTAAGAACATCTCACACATTTAGATTAAACAGTTCAATGAATATGTAAGAGCATTTTGTTGGTTTTGCACTAAATGGATCTGCTTCAGGTACTACACTGCACGCACCAGCGTCCACTACCCTATCGAACCCTACTAAACAGGAGGAATACCATCCATCCATCCATTATCAATACCTGCTAAGCATCCTGGACAGGGTCGTGGGGGTTGGTTTTTGTTTATCACATTATGCTCAAAACTCTAGAGGCTGTAGTGTGTGAGGGTGGCAGCTGTTCCTTGAGATGCTGGAACCACCATGTCTGTCACCAGCAATCATACCACGTTCAAAGTCACACAGATTATACAAAAATCAGCCCAAGCTTAATGTTAGGCCAAACAAAAACTACACCTCTTCTCCATGTCCACATGCTTAACACATTGTCTTGCAGCCAAATGATTTGTTTGAAGGAGCAGGTTATTGATGCAGGTACTGTATACTTAATAAAGCTGCCACCGAGTATAAATAAAGTAAGCTGGTGTGTGAAATTAAAATGGGCGTCTCATGTGTCTCTGAATTCATAGAAAAGCTGAGGGACTGCTTAACACCTCTGTCCCACACTGCGATTTCTGAAACAGGACAAAGGGGGGGCTTCTTTGAAAAAATGTCAGCGGTTATACAGACAGAAAAACCTCTCACAGATATCTGCTGCATCCTGTTTGGCATCTATAAGCTAAAGGTGCAGCAGTAAACAACTCATTGTGCACATCAGCTATCTTTGGCCCAAAACATTTGAGAGCCTCTCTGATGCCATGTCTGCACCTCTCCTGACTCCCCTGGTAGTGGGTCTCCTGATTGCCTTGGCACAAGCAAGGAAGTCCCAGCACTACAGAATGTGTATCTGTCTGCAGTGAGATCATAGAGGCCGCCTCTCTCTCTATCTCTCTCTCTCTCTCTCTCTCACTTGATGATTTGTGGTCCCTTATGTGTTTTCTTTGCAGTGTTCATACCTTGCCATTTTGAAAGTCGTTTTTCTTTCATTTTCGTCCTTTGTGTAACAGTTAAATGTTTTGATGTGGGGTGATACCAAATGTGTGTAAATGCAATGAAAGTGGGAAAGTGTAAACACACTCTCTGTGGTTAAAATCTCCTCCTGTCCCAGTCCAACAGGACTCAGGCATTGTGAATAGCAGGGAGGCTCAGCCACACTCCAGACCTTACATTTAGGATAACTTTAGCACATCTTATGCCCAACAGTCTAAGTCTTCAGGTGCAAACTCATGATATTTTGGCTCGATCTGGCTTTAATGAGTGCAACTCCATTTGATGTAGAGCTCTGACTCATGTGCCGTGTGAGGACTTTGGGGGGGACACATTAAGGGGGGGTCTGTGGGTCCTCCCCCAGGAAATTTTGAGCGTCAAACACTTCATTTGCTGGTGAATTTTTATGCACCAATTTGTGCCTTTTCTGCATCAATTTATGGTGGAAATGTAAAGGAAAACACTAAATTCAGGGGGACAAATGCACATGTTCTAAATATTGAGGGGGAGCTAACGTTAAAAAGAGATATCGATAGCTAAAACAAACTTGTAATTTTACAAGACATGTCCATAACATTACACAAAACATTGGCTAAAATACTAACACTGCAGCATGGGGGGTCACGTTAATTCCCTCCTTAGCAACCGAGTACAACTATCGCCAGGTAGTTTTCTAAGTTAAGTGAACATCACATTCAGACAGTGTACCGACAGCTATTAACTAGCTAGCTACTTATCATACTATCAGATATCATAGTTCATTCATTGACAACTAGCTAGCTAACAATGACGTTAGCTGGCATATTGATAGGTAACGTTACAAATATAAGATTACCGTTACCGTTCTTTCCAACTGCTGTGAGTCACTGACTTTAGCTGACGTTGTCATAAAGGATTTCCCGACTGTGAAAACTGCCTGGCTTGTTTACATTTTGGACAGATGCTAGTGGGTAAATCTATCGCTGTTTCCGTCGCAAAACTTTCGACACAAGCAAATTCGGAAGCGCTATCCTAAAATTTCTTCTTACCATTTTTATTTCTATAAGGGTTATGTGAAGTGAAGTCCATAGTATTATCGGCTTGAGCATTCACCTCTAATTGTTGACTACATATCCCATTTGTGCTTTCGTAAGCTCAAACTTTTCGTGGCCATGGGGGTAAACCACTGCTACTGTGTGAAGAGGGGAGTCAATAATTCACGTTATGTTTACAGGTGTTACAGTCCTTTCGGCATAATTTTGAAGTCATCTTTTATTGCTGTTGCAGCCTTTATTGAAAGCTTTACATGGGAGAGGGATCAGTTATGGTTGGGGGGACAATTAGATTCTTTACAAACACTGGGGGGGACACATCCCACCCGTCCCCCCGGTTCCTCTGCCAATTTGTACAGCAGTCATCTCATGGTGAACTAGGCCCCCAGCCTCCCCCACCCAGAGTAGGCCTTCCACATCAGACCACATCATAACTAGAGTAGAGCAGAGTAGAGTAAAGCTTTAATGTCCCCGATGGGTAATTTGGCTTGCAAACAGCAGTCAATAATAAGTAAAAATGGAATCTATACAAATACAATATAAACATACATACATACACATATAAACACAAGTACACAGTTAGCGCCAACGTCACTGTTGGTGTTGTCACTTGTCACCAGAATCATCAGAAGCAGCAGCAAGAAAGAAAGAAAAATGGGGGTGGCACCGTATCACATCTACGGATAGTCACAGTCCCACTTTCTTTAAACAGCCAATAGCTGATGGAATAAAAGACCTCATATATCTGTTAGTGTCACCTCAGGGGGGTAAAACCTCCGCCTTGAGGGGAGCAAATTAAACTCCCAAAAAAATGTTTTACTAAGCATCATAGAGCAATAAAATGTGGTGATAAAGTCACACCTCAGCTGAAGAAAGACATGGGTGTTCAGATGGAACGAACGATTAGCATTAACCGCTGGCGGGGGGGGGTGGGGCGAAGACACTTCTGTTGACGAGACCGCTAAAGGAAGGACCTCTGCAAAAGACCACCAGTCTCTACTCAGCACATGCAACAGGCTGTAGCAGAGGCCACCATCTCCATCCATGCGGATGAAACAGACAGAACCAGAAAACACAGCACCCCAAGTTCCCACCAAGAGAATTAGAACGATTAGCTTGCCCTGTTCCATTGCACAGACAACATGTCAAGCTCTTTGCTTGTTTTATTTTAATTCATTCACACAGAATAAACAGCTAAAACAAGCAGTGAAATGTAAATAATAAAGCAATATTATAAAATGGAATGTGTTAGTGAGACAAGGAGCTCATAATAACCCACACCATAAATAGGCTACATTTCAGTAAGAACATCTCACACATTTAGATTAAATTTAGCAGAACGAGAGGGCATAAATGGAAACTGGCAAAGGGTAAATTTCACAGACATTAGGAAATATTTTTTCACACAGAGAGTGGTCAATGTGTGAAATAGTTTGCCTGGACATGTAGTGGAGGCAGAAACACTGGGGGTATTCAAGGCCCGGCTTGATACAGTGTAAGCTACTATCTAAACTTTAGGTAAACTAAGCATTAAGTACAGTTTAGTGGCTCGATCTGGCTTTAATGAGTGCAACTTCATTTGATGTACAGCTCTGACTCGTGTTCCGTGTGAGGACTTTGGGGGGGACACATTAAAGGGGGGTCTGGGGGTCCTCCCCCAGGACATTTTGAGCGTCAAACACTTCATTTCCTGGTGAATTTTTATGCACCAATTTGTGCCTTTTCTGCATCAATTTATGGTGGAAATGTAAAGGAAAACACTAAATTCAGGGGGACAAATGGACATGTTCTAAATACTATAATATAAATAATTTCACAAGACGTGTCCATAACGGTGCACAAAACATTGGCTAAAATACTAACACTGCAACATGGGGAGTCACGTTAATTCCCTCTTTAGCAACCGAATACAACTATCGCCAGGTAGTTTTCTAAGTTAAGTGAACATCAAATTCAGATAGTGTACCGACAGCTATTAACAAGCTAGCTAATTATCATACTATCAGATATCATAGTTCATTCATTGACAACTAGCTAGCTAACAATGACGTTAGCCGGCATATTGATAGGTAACGTTACAAATATAAGATTACCGTTACCGTTCTTTCCAACCGCTGTGAGTCACTAACTTTAGCTGACGTTGTCATAAAGGATTTCCCGACCGTGAAAACTGCCTGGCTTGTTTACATTTTGGACAGATGCTAGTGGGTAAATCTATCGCTGTTTCCGTCGCAGAACTTTCGACACAAGCAAATTCGGAAACGCTATCCTAAAATTTCTTCTTACCATTTTTATTTCTATAAGGGTTATGGGAAGTGAAGTCCATAGTATGATCGGCTTGAGCATTCACCTCTAATTGTTGACTACATATCCCATTTGTGCTTTCGTAAGCTCAAACTTTTCGTGGCCATGGGGGTAAACCACTGCTACTGTGTGAAGAGGGGAGTCAATAATTCACGTTATGTTTACAGGTGTCACAGTCCTTTCCGCATAATTTTGAAGTCATCTTTTATTGCTGTTGCAGCCTTTATTGAAAGCTCTACATGGGAGAGGGATCAGTTATGGTTGGGGGGACAATTAGATTCTTTACAAAGATTTGGGGGGGGACACGTCCCACCCGTCCCCTCGGTTCCTCTGCCAATTTGTTCAGCAGTCATTTCATGGTGAACTAGGCCCCCAGCCTCCTCCACCCAGAGTAGGCCTTCCACATCAGACCACATCGTAACTAGAGTAGAGCAGAGTAGAATAAAGCTTTAATGTCCCCGAGGGGTAATTTGGCTTGCAAACAGCAGTCAATAATAAGTAAAAATGGAATTGATACAAATACAATATAAACATACATACACACATAAACACAAGTACACAGTTAGCGCCAATGTCACTGTTGTCGTTGTCACTTGTCACCAGAATCATCAGAAGCAGCAGCAAGAAAGAAAGAAAAATGGGGGGGGGTGGCACCGTATCACATCTACGAATAGTCACAGTCCCATTTTCTTTAAACAGCCAATAGCTGATGGAATAAAAGACCTCATATATCTGTTAGTGTCACCTCAGGGGGGGTAAAACCTCCGCCTTGAGGGGAGCAAATTAAACTCCCCAAAAAATTTTTTTACTAAGCATCGTATAGCGAAAAAAGCGTGGTGAGCACTGAAGTCACACCTCAGCTGAAGAAAGACATGGGTGTTCAGATGAAACAAACGATTAGCATTAACCACTGCCGGGGGGGGGGGGGGGGGGGGGGTGGGTGGAAGACACTGCTGATGACGAGACCGCTAAAGGAAGGGCCTCTGCAAAAGACCACCAGTCTCTACTCAGCACATGCAACAGGCTGTAGCAGAGGCCACCATCTCCATCCATGCGGATGAAACAGACAGAACCAGAAAACACAGCACACCAAGTTCCCACCAAGAGAATTAGAACGATTAGCTTGCCCCGCTCCCTTGCACAGACAACATGTCAAGCTCTTTGCTTGTTTTATTTTAATTAATTCACACAGAATAAACAGCTAAAACAAGCAGTGAAATGTAAATAATAAAGCAAGATTATAAAATGGAATGTGTGAGTGAGACAAGGAGCTCATACTAACCCACACCATAAATACGTTTCAGTCAGAACATCTCACACATTTAGATTAAACAGTTCAATGAATATGTAAGTGCATTTTGTTGGTTTTGCACTGAATGGATCTGCTTCAGGTACTACACTGCACGCACCAGCGTCCACTACCCTATCGAACCCTACTAAACAGGAGGAATACCATCCATCCATCCACCCATCCATTATCAATACCCGCTAAGCATCCTGGGCAGGGTCGTGGGGGTTGGTTTTTGTTTATCACATTATTCTCAAAACTGTTGAGGCTGTAGTGTGTGAGTATCCCAGGGTGGCAGCTGTTCCTTGAGATGCTGGAACCACCATGTCTGTCACCAGCAATCATACCACGTTCAAAGTCACACAGATCATACAAAAATCAGCCCAAGCTTAATGTTTGGCCAAACAAAAACTACACCTCTTCACCATGTCCACATGCTTTACACATTGTCTTGCAGCCAAATGATTTGTTTGAAGGAGCAGGTTATTGATGCAGGTACTGTATACTTAATAAAGCTGCCACCGAGTATAAATAAAGTAAGCTGGTGTGTGAAATTAAAATGGGCGTCTCGTGTCTCTGAATTCATAGAAAAGCTGAGGGACTGCTTAACACCTCTGTCCCACACTGCGATTTCTGAAACAGGACAAAAGGGAGGCTTCTTTGAAAAAATGTCAGCGGTTATACAGACAGAAAAACCTCTCACAGATATCTGCTGCATCCTGTTTGGCATCTATAGGTGCAGCAGTAAACAACTCATTGTGCACATCAGCTGCCTTTGGCGCAAAACATTTGAGAGCCTCTCGGATGCCATGTCTGCACCTCTCCTGATTCCCCTGGTAGTGGGTCTCCTGATTGCCTTGGCACAAGCAAGGAAGTCCCAGCACTACAGAATGTGTATCTGTCTGCAGAGATCATAGAGGCCGCCTCTCTCTCTCTATCTCTCTCTCTCATTTGATGATTTGTGCTCCCTTGTGTGTTTTCTTTGCAGTGTTCATACCTTGTCATTTTGAAAGTCGTTTTTCTTTCATTTTCATCCTTTGTGTAACTGTTAAATGTTTTGATGTGGGGTGATACCAAATGTGTGTAAATGCAATGAAAGTGGGGAAGTGTAAACACACTCTCTGTGGTTAAAATCTCCTTCTGCACCAGCCCAACAGGACTCAGGCATTGTGAATGGCAGGGAGGCTCAGCCACACTCCAGACCTTACATTTAGGATAACTTTAGCACATCTTAGGCCCAACAGTCCAAGTCTTCAGGTGCAAACTCATGATCTTTTGGCTCGATCTGGCTTTAATGAGTGCAACTCCATTTGATGTAGAGCTCTGACTCATGTGCCATGTGAGGACTCTGATTGGCTCTGTTTCTGACTTGTGTGCCGGGTGAGGATTCTGATTGGCTCTGTTTCTGACTTGTGTGCTGGGCGAGGACTCTGATTGGCTCTGTTTCTGACTTTTGTGCCGGGCGAGGACTCTGATTGGCTCTGTTTCTGGAGCAGCTCAAGACTGCAGTTCAGAAGACCAAAGAAGTGCAGTGGATCCCCCTGCCCCAGAACAATGAAGAAATCAAGCCCCAAACACCCTGCAGTGTGGCAGGATGGGGGGCCATCAAATCAAATGGGGCCTCAAGCCCATGCCTTCTGGAAGTTAATGTGAGCGTCGTGGACCGAGCAGAGTGCCAACAAATCTGGGGGAATAAACCAATCACACGCACTATCATGTGTGCCAGGGGAAGTGCTGACAACAGAGGATTCTGTCAGGTATGTTTTATCAGTTTTCAATTTTTCATTAAATATATATCCACGCATTACATTTACCCTCTTTATCTTTATTATGTCAGAAATACCTATACATGCCTTAAAGAATAAAAATTCAATGTTCATACTGACCTTATTGTGCTATACTGAATAAAAAAGGTTGCAAAAATGTTTTAATTGATGAAAATAAAGACTGGGGTGAATCAATAGGCTCCTAATTAGGTTATTGTGTTTAAGGTATTTCATCATTTACTCCCTTAAATTCATTAAAACAGTGCAGGTTTAGCTTTTGATCATTGATGCATGAATTCTAAAATATATGGTTAGTTTTTGTGACCATGTGTGACACTTTCTCTCCAATTAAGAGCATATTGATTCACCTCAGCCTTAAGAAGTAATCTGCCTACTCAGTCTACTCTACGGAGTAATCTGCTACCATTGTTTGCAAATATAAAGAACAGACATGAAGTGAGGTTTGCTGGAATAATGAGTCGTAATCTTGAAGTGTTTTCCCACAATTCCTTAAATCCTGAAAACTGTTTCTTGCAGGGAGAGTCAGGGGGTCCACTGGTGTGCAGTGTATTAGCAGTGGGAATCGTTTCCTTCAATTCTCGAAAGTACAAGTGTGACTGCCCAAATCGGCCCAACGTTTATACTCAGATCTCAAAGTTCTTGCCCTGGATTAAGAAGTACATCAACAACACTTCTTTGTCTTTCTTGAAACGTTAATGGCCTCACTCTTGTGTAGACAATTACCTCCCTGGTAGCTGGATGGTGAAAATGCTCAGGGACACAAGATGGTGAAATCCCAGGTATCTTATAATGTGCTTCACCATGCGCTTATCTTTACAGCTAAAATTAAGCTAATTCCATTTCAAATGTCGATACTGCATGTTTAGATGTGATCTGCTGAGTTTTGTTTATTAGTCAATTCTGCATTTCCCCCATGCAAATGCTGTGGTTCTGGCATTACATTAGCTTCATTAAAATGCATGCAAATATGATTTACTGTGTTGTTGTGTATGTTCTGTTCTCCTTCAAACCTACTTACATATGTCATTTATTTATGCAATCATTCAGATAATTCACAGCATTAAAGAATATTATACATGTGATGATAAAATTGAACACACCGCTCTTGATGTGGTGAGGGTTTTGATGTGAAGAAAAGTCGTCAAAGCGAACAGCTCTACATTGTGGTCCACTGCACGAAATCATGTGATCAAAGTGTTACGTATTATGGACTAGCTTGGAACGGGAAGATTTCAGTGTGGAATTTCAGCAATCTTCATTTTGGGCATTCTATTCTATCATAGAACCACCACCACCACCCTTCTATTTTGTGTAAGTGCCATTGACAATACATAGTACTACAGTAGGGTCAATTACTCATTCTCTGACATATTTAGTCATCACAGTTCCGACATCACAGTCATTTCTTCCTGGTGTGTCTTGCAGGGAAGACGTAACCCACTCCTAACACAGGCTAACGGTATTACCCAGCTGATTATATCCAGTTATTTGACACATGTGACAAGGTCAGGCACACCTAGATGAGTCAGTCCCTGGGTACTACTAGGGGGGAATAATCTCTCCCCAGAAACTGAAGCAAACGACTTTTTGGCCATAATTCGTACTGCACCCTTGTTTTCCCACTGGTCTCAGAAGACACTTCCCACCCCACTGAGAATCAACGGGCTCGTTCCAGATCACTCCTTCCATCTCTTTCACATGTCCTTTCCTCGCTCCTTAGCTCCACCCAAACGTAGGATGCGAGAACGAGATGCAAGAATGAGATACTAGGACGGAGGAATTAAGGCAACACGTATGTGGCTAATGGAACGTCCTTGCTCAGTCAAGCGTCAGTTTGAAGCGACTGTTGAAGGACTTTCGTCGTTTGTTGAGGAGGTTTGATGGAAATTTTTTGTGCTGCTGACCCTAATAAAACTTTTTCAAGTGGAATGTTTGATTAAACAAGTAGCATTAAGAATAGATTTTATGAGTTAATAGCCTACTATTGGCTTGTGTAACTACATCTTATGGCCTCATAGAATTGTGATCAATAAAGGCTAACAACACACTAGTGCTTACTTCCCGTAGGCGTTATCACAACAGCAGTGGAGTAAAAATAGTCATGAAACTATGGTTTCTGTGAGAAATGTATTGTCGAGCTCACCAACTCACACTGGTGTCTGCGTTCAAAAGCTCCATTTTGCCCTCCCCTGTTCTTAGCCTGATACCACTGATGTAGATATGTGTAGAAATGGCCTGACAAACATTTTGACATTCTTTGAGGAAGGTACCAAGTGTCTGGATGGGAGCAGGGCTTATGATATTATATACATAGATTTCCAAAAAGCATGTGATAAGGTACCACATGACAATCTCATTATCAAAATCAGGACAGTAGGAATTACAGGAGGCATTTCAGAGTCGGTTCGGAACTGGTTACGGGATAGAACACAAAGGGTAGTAGTTGGAGGGATCTTATCTCAGCAGGGTATTGTGGGAAGTGGAGTTCCACAGGGATCGGTGCTGGGTCCACTGCTCTTCCTCATTTGCATAAATGATGACACGGACATTGAAAGTACACAAGTCGAATATGCAGATGATACAAAACTGGGAGGTTTAGCCAACAGTTTGGAATCTACTAAAGTAATCCAAGAAGATTTAAACCAGAATCCAGAAGTGGGCAGAAACATGGCAAATGAAATTCAATATAATTAAATGTAAAGTTCTACATGTGGGGAATAAAAACATAGGGCGGGATTACTTTATGGGTGATACAAAATTAGATTTTGCACATGTAGAAAAAGACTTGGGAGTAATAGTTGATAAAAGCCTATCAGGGTCTGGTCAATGTGCTGTGGCAGTAAAAAAAGCCAACAGGATGCTGGGATACATAGCCAGGAGTATTGAGTATAAATCTAAAGAGATCATACACACCCTATACAATACCCTTGTCAGACCACACTTAGAGTATTGTGTGCATTTCTGGGGACCGTACTACAAGAAAGATATAGAGGCACTGGAAAAGGTCCAAAGACGGGCAACCAGATTGATTCCGGGTATAAAAGATAAGTGTTATGAGGAAAGGCTTGAGATGCTTGGACTTTTCAAGCTTAGTAAAAGGAGGCTTAAGGGAGATTTGATCGAGGCCTTTAAATTTATTAAAGGGATTAACAAAGTGAACTACAGGAAATTATTCAAGTTGAGTTCAGTTAACAGAACGAGAGGGCATAAATGGAAACTGGCAAAGGGTAAATTTCACACAGACATTAGGAAATATTTTTTCACACAGAGAGTGGTAAATGTGTGAAATAGCTTGCCTGGACATTTAGTGGAGGCAGAAACGCTGGGGGTATTCAAGGCCTGGCTTGATACAGTGTAAGATACTATTTAAACTTTAGGTAAACTAAGCATTAAGTACAGTTTAGTGGTAGTTATAAACGAGCAGTGTTGGGCTGAATGGCCTGTTCTCGTCTTACGTTATGTTATTTTATGTTATGTATATTTTAGGTTTCCTAAAGAATTATCTGTGATATTTGGTGTTTCATCTAAATTTTCCCCTTTGATTTCCAGTCCTGAAACACTCTTGCACACAATACAGGCTGCTTTGCGTTTAATGACGGCTTGGAAAGAAGCATACGTGCATTCTGTCATCCACTGGACGGCTGTGTGCTAGCCACACATGCGTGTTTCAACAGCAGGTAGGAAGTCAGCTGTTCACTCACTCAGTAACGGACAATGACTGTTCTTGGTTGGCCCCCAGGGTTTGGCAGAAATACTTTTTTTTTTTAATCATTAAAAATAACCCCAGTGTGAAATTAAAAATGGGGGGGCTCGTGTACGTCTCAACTGCCAGAGAATCTGACCACAGTCTGCGACACTCAACACCTTTGAAACCACTTTCTCCACTGGGGACTCTGAAATATGACAAAGGAGTGGTTTTGTTTTTTAAAAATGTCAGCGGTCGTACTGATAAAAATCTCACAGCTGTCCACAGTTTCCTGTCCAGCCTCAATAAAAGCACAGCAGCGAACGGCTGATCATTGTGCACAGCAGCGATCTTCGGTCCAAAACGTTTGAGATCCTCCCTGACGCCATGTCTGCACCTCTCCTGACTCCCCTGGTAGTGGGTCTCCTGATTGCCTTGGCCCAAGCAGGTAAGTCCCAGCACTACAGAATGCGTATCTGTCTGCCACAAAATCATAGAGATGGCCTCTCTCTCTCTCTCTTTTCTGCCCCAGGTGATGACTTGATTGAGTTCAATATCACCATGCCTGCTTATGTATAAAATATGTATATGCACCTAATTTACATTTCTTATTTTCACTTGATGATTTGTGGGCTCTAAAGTGTTTTATTTGCAGTGTTCATACCTCGTCATTTTGAAAGTCTTCAATTTTCGTCCTTTGTGTAACTTTTAAAAGTATTGATGAAGGGTGATAGAGAATGTACGTGAATGTAAATGTAATGAATGTGGGGAAGTATAAAAATGCTCATTAGCTAAAATCTCTTTCTGTCCCAGCCCAACAGGACTCAGGCATTGTGAATGGCAGGGAGGCTCAGCCACACTCCAGGCCTTACATGGTCTCCGTGCAGCAAGGAAACGAGCACATCTGTGGAGGTTTCCTGGTGTCCAACTCCTTTGTAATGACGGCAGCACATTGCCGGAAGAGGTAAGATCTTACATTGAGCTGGATTAGTATTTACAACAATACAGGTACCAAAACCATGACTACACTCATCATAAAAAACTGTGGAAGGAATGTTGTGGTACAGACTCAGGTATTTTGCTGTGTGATACTGAACCATTTTGATACACAAATAAAGTATACATGTGTGATAAGGGGAGGGTAACACTATGCTTCTTCTTTTACAAAGGAGAGAGAGCCTGACAGTTCTGCTTGGGGCCCATGACATTTCCAAGAAAAAACAGTCAATCAGGGTTAAAGTGGCTAAATACCACATCTACCCTGCGTATGACGCTGACGCACTGGAGAATGACATCATGCTGTTGCAGGTATGGAGAATACGAATCACTGAGTCAGGAAATATGCCCACCATGAGTGCAGACTGGGTCATACGGCCAATCATGACACACCGACTCCACTAGAGTAGGCAGAACTGGCCTCACCTTGAGAGTTACGGTGGGTTTATGTAGGCCCGGGTTCCTTAAGTTACTTATGAATTCCTTCCTCCCAGGTTCCCTTAGATATAGTTGTCACTGAGAGATCTGCACATCACAGGTAACGTGAGACTGAGGTATAGAGGGCCAATTTGTCAATGGCTGCTCATGTCAGGTGAACAAGTGCGCACATGGGCTTGTTGCTTTTTCCAAAGTGGTTCAATAGTCTGAGTCTTTAGACGCAAACTCGTGAGCTTTTGGCTTGATCTGGCTTTTATGCGTGTGGCTCCATTTGATGTAGAGCTCTGACTCGTGTGCCGGGCGAGGACTCTGATTGGCTCTGTTTCTGACTCATGTGCCGGGCGAGGACTCTGATTGGCTCTGTTTCTGGAGCAGCTCAAGACTGCAGTTCAGAAGACCAAAGACGTCCAGTGGATCCCCCTGCCTGAGAATGGTATAAAAATAGAGCCCAATACGCTCTGCAGTGTGGCAGGATGGGGGTACATCAAAACGAATGGGCCTCCAAGCCCACGCCTCCTGGAGGTCAACGTGAGTGTCGTGGGTCGAGCAGAGTGCCAAAAACGGTGGAGGAATACACACATCACGTCCAGGATGATGTGTGCCGGGGGAAGTAACGACAACAAAGGAACCTGTGACGTATGTTTTGTCATTTTTCAATTTTTCATTAAATAAATATCCACACATTACATTAATCCTCATTATCTGTATTATGTCAGAAATACCTGTACGTGCCTTAAAGAATGAAAATTCCATGTTTGTACTGTCCTTATTGTACTATATTGAATAAAAAAGGTAGAACATTTTTTTCAACTGATCAAAGTAAAGACTGGGGTGAATCAATAGGCTCCTAATTAGGTTGTTGTGTTTAAAGTATTTCATCATTTGCTGCCTTAAATTTATTAAAATAGTGCAGGTTTGGCATCTGATCATTGATGCATGAATTCTACAATATGGTTAGTTTTTGTGACCATGTGTGACACTTTCTCTCCAATTAAGAGCATATTGATTCATCTCAGCCCTAAAGAGAAATCTGCCTACTCAGTCTACTCTACGGAGTAATCTGCTACCATTGTTTGCAAATATGAAGAACAGACATGAAGTGAGGTTTGCTGGATTAATGAGTCGTAATCTTGAAGTGTTATCCCACAATTCCTTAAATCCTGAAATCTGTTTCTTGCAGGGGGACTCAGGGGGTCCACTGGTGTGCAGTGGAATAGCAGTGGGAATCGTTTCCTTCAATTCTGAAACGTACCAGTGTGACTACCCAAATCGGCCCAACGTTTATACTCAGATCTCAAATTTCTTGCCCTGGATCAAGAAGTACATCAACAACACTTCTTTGTCTTTCTTGAAAAGTTAATGACCTCGTGCTTATGTAGACGATTACCTCCCTGGTAGCTGAATAGTGAAAATGCCCAGGGACACAGGCTGGTGAAATCCCCGGTCTCTTGTAATTTGCTTCACCATGTGCTTATCTTTACAACTAAAACTACGCTAATTCCATTTCCCATCTCAATACTGCATGTTTAAATGTGATCTGCTAGGTTTTGTTTATTAGTCAATTCTGCTTTTCCCCCATGCAAACGCTGTGGTTCTGGCATTACAATAGCTTCATTAAAATGCATGCAAATATGATTTACTGTGTTGTTGTGTATGTTCTGTTCTCCTTCAATCCGTGCTTACATATGTCATTTATTTATGCAAACATTCAGAGAATTCACAGCATTAAAGAATATTATACGTGTGGTGAGAAAATTGAACACACCGCTCTTGATGTGGTGAGGGTTTTGATGCGAAGGAAAGTCGTCAAAGCAAACAGCTCTGCATTGTGGTCCACTGCACGAAATCATGTGATCAAAGTGTTACGTATTATGGACTAGCTTGGAATGGGAAGATTTCAGTGTGAATTTCAGCAATCTTCATTTCGGGCATTCTATTCTATCATAGAACCACCACCACCCCCCTTCTATTTTATGTAAGTGCCATTGACAGTACATAGTACTACAATAGGGTCAATTACTCATTCTCTAACATATTTAGTCATCGCAGTTCCTAAATCACGATCATTTCTTCCTGGTGTGTGTCTTGCAGGGAAGACGTAGCCCACTCCTACCACAGGCTAGCGGTATAACCCGGCTGATTATAACCAGTTATTTGACACATGTGACAAGGTCAGGCACACCTAGTTGAGTCAGTCCCTGGGTACTACCGGGGGGGGAACAACCTCTCCCCAGAAACTGAAGCGAACGACTTTTTGGCCATAAATCGTACTGCACCCTTGTTTTCCCACTGGTCCCAGAAGACACTTCCCACCCCACTGAGAGTCAACGGGCTCGTTCCAGTTCACTCCGTGCGTCTCTTCCTCGTGTCCTTTCCTCGCTCCTTAGCTCCACCCAGATATGTAGATATGTATATTCTACATTTTCTACAGAATTATCTGAGATGTTAGGCGTTTCGTCTAAATTTTCCCCTTTGATTTCCAGACCTGAAACACTCTTGCACACAATACAGGCTTCTTTGCGTTTAATGTCGGCTCGGAAAGAAGCATACGTGAATTCTGCCACCTACTGGACGGCTGTGTGCTAGCCACACATGCGTGTTTCAACAGCAGATATTAAATCAGCTGTTCACTCACTCAGTTACGGACAATGACTGTTCTTGGTCGGCCCCCAGGGATTGGCAGAAATAATTTTTTTCTTTTAAATCTTCAAAAATAACCCCAGTGTGAAATTAAAAATGGGGGGCTCGTGGTCTCACCTGCCGGGAAATCTGACTACAGTCTGCGACCACTGAACTTTGAAACCACTTACCCACACTGGGGACTCTGCAATATGAAAAAGAATTTGTTTTGTTTTTAAAAAAATGTCAGCAGTCGTACTGATGAAAACCTCACAGGTATCCACAGTTTCCTGTCCAGCCTCAATAAAAGCACAGCAGCGAACGGCTGCTGATTGTGCACAGCAGCGATCTTCGGTCCAAAACGTTTGAGATCCTCCCTGACGCCATGTCTGCACCTCTCCTGACTCCCCTGGTAGTGGGTCTCCTGATTGCCTTGGCCCAAGCAGGTAAGTCCCAGCACTACAGAATGCGTATCTGTCTGCCACTAAATCATAGAGATGGCCTCTCTCTCTCTCTCGTTTCTGCCCCAGGTGATGACTTGATTGAGTTCAATATCACCATGCCTGCTTATGTATAAAATATGTATATGCACCTAATTTACATTTCTTATTTTCACTTGATAATTTGTGGGCTCTAAAGTGTTTTATTTGCAGTGTTCATACCTCGTCATTTTGAAAGTCTTCAATTTTCGTCCTTTGTGTAACTTTTAAAAGTATTGATGAAGGGTGATAGAGAATGTACGTGAATGTAAATGTAATGAATGTGGGGAAGTATAAAAATGCTCATTAGCTAAAATCTCTTTCTGTCCCAGCCCAACAGGACTCAGGCATTGTGAATGGCAGGGAGGCTCAGCCACACTCCAGGCCTTACATGGTCTCCGTGCAGAAAGGAAACGAGCACGTCTGTGGAGGTTTCCTGGTGTCCAACTCCTTTGTAATGACAGCAGCACATTGCCGGGAGAGGTAAGATCTCACATTGAGCTGGATTAGTATTCACAACAATACAGGTACCAAAACAATGACTACACTCATCATAAAAAACTGTGGAAGGAATGTTGTGGTACAGACTCAGGTATTTTGCTGTGTGATACTGAAACATTTTGATACACAAATAAAGTATATATGTGTGATACGGGGAGGGTAACACTATGCTTCTTCTTTTACAAAGGAGAGAGAGCCTGACAGTTCTGCTTGGGGCCCATGACATTTCCAAGAAAAAACAGTCAATCAGGGTTAAAGTGGCTAAATACCACATCTACCCTGCGTATGACGCTGACACACTGGAGAATGACATCATGCTGTTGCAGGTATTGAGAATACGTGTCACTAAGTCAGGAAATACACCCACCATGAGTGCAGACTGGGTCATATGGCCAATAATGACACACTGACTCCACTAGAGTAGGCAGAACTGGCCTCACCTTGAGAGTTACGGTGGGTTTATGTAGGCCCGGGTTCCTTAAGTTACTTATGAATTCCTTCCTCCCAGGTTCCCTTAGACATGGTTGTCACTGAGAGATTTGCACATCACAGGTAACGTGACACTAAGGTATAGAGTGCCAATTTGTCAATGGCTGCTCATGTCAGGTGAACAAGTGCGCACATGGGCTTGTTGCTTTTTCCAAAGTGGCCCAACAGTCTGAGTCTTTAGACGCAAACTCGTGAGCTTTTGGCTTGATCTGGCTTTAATGCATGTGGCTCCATTTGATGTACAGCTCGGACTCGTGTGCCGGGAGAGGACTCTGATTGGCTCTGTATCTGACTCATGTGCCGGGCGAGGACTCTGATTGACTCTGTGTCTGGAGCAGCTCAAGACTGTAGTTCAGAAGACCGATGAAGTGAAGTGGATCCCCCTGCCTGAGAAAGATAAAGACACCAAGCCCAAAACGCACTGCAGTGTGGCAGGATGGGGGGACATCAAAACGAATGGGCCCCCAAGCCCACGCCTCATGGAGGTCAACGTGAGTGTCGTGGGTCGAGCAGAGTGCCAAAAAATGTGGGAGACTAAACACATCACACCCAGGATGATGAGTGCAGGGGGAAGTGCCGACAAAAGAGGATTCTGCCAGGTATGTTTTGTTTCCTTCAACTATAATAATTATTGCACCTACCCAAATCTGCCCAACGTTTATACTCAGATCTCAAATTTCTTGCCCTGGATCAAGAAGTAAATCAACAACACTTCTTAGTCTTTCTTGAAACATTAATGACCTCGTGCTTATGTAGACGATTACCTCCCTGGTAGCTGAATAGTGAAAATGCCCAGGCTGGTGAAATCCCCGGTCTCTTGTAATTTGCTTCACCATGTGCTTATCTTTACTACTAAAACTACGCTAATTCCATTTCCAATCTCAATACTGCATGTTTAGATGTGATCTGCTGAGTTTTGTTTATTAGTCAATTCTGCATTTCCCCCATGCAAATGCTGTGGTTCTGGCATTACATTAGCTTCATTAAAATGCATGCAAATATGATTTACTGTGTTGTTGTGTATGTTCTGTTCTCCTTTAATCCGTACTTACATATGTCACTTATTTATGCAAACATTCAGAGAATTCACAGCATTAAAGAATATCATACGTGTGGTGAGAAAATTGAACACACCGCTCTTGATGTGGTGAGGGTTTTGATGCGAAGAAAAGTCGTCAAAGCGAACAGCTCTGCATTGAGGTCCACTGCACGAAATCATGTGATCAAAGTGTTACGTATTATGGACTAGCTTGGAACGGGAAGATTTCAGTGTGGAATTCCAACATTCATGTTGGGCATTCTATTCCATCACAGAAACCCACCCCCCCCCCCCATCTGTGCCATTGACAGTACATAGTACTACAATAGGGTCAATTACTCATTCTCTAACATATTTAGTCATCACAGTTCTGACATCACGGTCATTTCTTCCTGGTGTGTGTCTTGCAGGGAAGACGTAGCCCACTCCTACCACAGACTAACGGTATAACCCAGCTGATTATAACCAGTTATTTGACACATGTGACAAGATCAGGCACACCTAGTTGAGTCAGTCCCTGGGTACTACCAGGGGGGAACAATCTCTCCCCAGAAACTGAAGCGAACGACTTTTTGGCCATAAATCGTACTGCACCCTTGTTTTCCCACCGGTCCCAGAAGACACTTCCCACCCCACTGAGAGTCAACGGGCTCGTTCCAGTTCACTCCGTGCGTCTCTTCCTCATGTCCTTTCCTCGCTCCTTAGCTCCACCCAAACGTAGGATGAGAGAAAGAGATGCAAGGATGAGATACTTGGACGGAGGAATTAAGGCAACACGTATGTGGCTAATGGAACGTCCTTGCTCAGTGAAGCATCAGTTTGAAGCAACAGTTGAAGCACTTTTTCCGTTTGTTGAGGAGGTTTGACGGACATTTTTAGTGCTGCTGACCATAATAAAACTTGACTCTGGAATGTCTGATAAAACAAGTAGCATTAAGAATAGATTTTATGAGTTAATAGCCTACTATTGGCTTGTGTAACTGCATCTTATGGCCTCATAGAATTGTGATCAATAAAGGCTAACAACACACTAGTGCTTACTTCTCGTAGGCGTTATCACAACAGCAGTGGAGTAAAAACAGTCATGAAACTATGGTTTCTGTGAAAAATGTATTGTCGAGCTCACGGACTCACACTGGTGTCTGCGTTCGAAAGCTCCATTTTGCCCTCCGTTTTCTTAGCCTGATACCACTGATGTAGATATGTATATTCTACATTTCCTACAGAATTATCTGAGATGTTAGGCGTTTCGTCTAAATTTTCCCCTTTGATTTCCAGTCCTTTTAACACGCTGAAACACTCTTGCACACAATACAGGCTGCTTTGCGTTTAATGTCGGCTCGGAAAGAAGCATACGTACATTCTGTCACCTACTGGACGGCTGTGTGCTAGCCACACATGCGTGTTTCAACAGCAGGTAGTAAGTCAGCTGTTCACTCACTCAGTTACGGACAATGACTGTTCTTGTTCGGCCCCCAGGGTTTGGCAGAAATCATTTTTTTCTTTTAAATCATTAAAAATAACCCCAATGTGAAATTAAAAATGGGGGGGCTCGTGTACATCTCAACTGCCGGAAAATCTGACCACAGTCTGCGACCGCTCAACAACTTTGAAACCACTTTCCCACACTGGGGACTCTGAAATATGACAAAGGAGTGGTTTTGTTTTTTTAAAAATGTCAGTGGCTGTACTGATGAAAACCTCACAGTTTCCTGACCAGCCTCAATAAAAGCACAGCAGTGAACGGCTGATCATTGTGCACAGCAGCGATCTTCCGTCCAAAACGTTTGAGATCCTCCCTGACGCCATGTCTGCACCTCTCCTGACTCCCCTGGTAGTGGGTCTCCTGATTGCCTTGGCCCAAGCAGGTAAGTGTCAGCACTACAGAATGCGTATCTGTCTGCCACTAAATCATAGAGATGGCCTCTCTCTCTCTCTCTCTCTCTTTTCTGCCCCAGGTGATGACTTGATTGAGTTCAATATCACCATGCATGCTTATGTATAAAATATGTATATGCACCTAATTTACATTTCTTATTTTCACTTGATGATTTGTGGTCCCTCAAGTGTTTTATTTGCAGTGTTCATACCTCGTCATTTTGAAAGTCTTTCATTTTTGTCCTTTGTGTAACTTTTAAATGTATTGATGAGGGGTGATAGAGAATGTACGTGAATGTAAATGTAATGAATGTGGGGAAGGATAAAAATGCTCATTGGTTAAAATCTCTTCCTGTCCTAGCCCACCAGACTCAGGCATTGTGAATGGCAGGGAGGCTCAGCCACACTCCAGGCCTTACATGGTCTCTGTGCAGGAAAGGAACGAGCACGCCTGTGGAGGCTTCCTGGTGTCCAACTCCTTCGTAATGACGGCAGCACATTGCCTGAAGTGGTAAGATCTCCTGTTGAATTAGTATTATTAGTATTTATAAAAATGTGAACAAGAGTGTACAAGTCTCAAAAAATAAAAATAAAATTATGCTCATCCTATTGAGCTCTGAAAGGTAGAGTCTGGCACAGACTCAGGTATGTTTTTGTGTGGCATTGAAACATTTTCGATACACAAATAAAGTATACATGTGTGATATGAGGAAGTTAAGACACCGCTGATTCTTTTACAAAGGGGAGAGAACCTGACAGTTCTACTTGGTGCCCATGACATTTCTGAGAAAAAGTCAAACAGGGCTGAAGTGAAATTCTACCACATCCACCCTGGGTACGATGATGACACAGGGGAGAATGACATCATGCTGTTGCAGGTATGGAGAACACGAGTGACTGAGTCAGCAAAAAGGCCCACCATGAGTGCAGACTGGGTCATACGGCCAATTATGACACGCTGACAGACAGAACTGGCCTCATCTCGAGAGTTATGCGGGTTTATGTTAGCCCTTATCCTTTAGTTACTGCTGAATCACTTCCTCCCAACTAGTCCTAGTTGTCACTGAGAGGTCTGCACGTCACAGGTAACATCACAGTGAGCTATAGAGAACAAATTGTCTATGGCTGGGGAACAAGTAAATTGGATGAGTGTGTATGCTTCAGATTGCACAGTGCACTGGTGCAGGAGGTGGCTTCCATCTTATATTTTTTAGTCACCTCATTATGAGTCATTATAAATAAATTCTAACATTCATTTTGTGCTGTACGCTTGCTGGCCACTTACAATACCAGGGCTAAACTATTACACTGTTTTAGTGATAATCGGTACTGTCAGTAAGTGCTCAGTGAACCCCAGAGAAAACATTTAGCTGGGGTATACCAAGCTGAAACCAGTACAAGATCTGTGACCCTCAAAGTATAGGTTAGGTCAGAGTAATGTTTACTGTGTGAACTAGACTTAATGCGTTCATGGCTATGAATAACTGTTACATAATGAGTATTGTACCTTATTGGACCTGGGTTTTGTAGTTATTCCAATGACCTTCGATATGCACTTATTGTACGTCGCTTTGGATAAAAGCGTCTGCCAAATAAATGTCATGTAAAGCAGATCTCATTAAAGAACTCATGAGCTTTTGGCTTGATCTGGCTTTAATGCCTGTGGCTCCATTTGATGTAGATCTCTGACTCGTGTGCCGGGCGAGGACTCTGATTGGCTCTGTTTCTGACTGGGCGAGGACTCTGATTGGCCTGGTGTGCGAGGACTCTGATTGGTTGTTTCTTTCTGACTCGTGTGCCGGCGAGGACTCTGATTGGCTCTGTTTCTGACTTGTGTGCCGGGCGAGGACTCTGATTGGCTCTGTTTCTGACTCGTGTGCCGGGCGAGGACTCTGATTGGCTCTGTTTCTGGATCAGCTCAAGACTGCAGTTCAGAAGAGCAAAGAAGTGCAGTGGATCCCCCTGCCAAAGAGAAAGAGAAGACATCAAGCCCAAAACGCTCTGCAGTGTGGCAGGATGGGGGGCCATCAAAACGAACGGGACCTTAAGCCCACGCCTTCTGGAAGTTAATGTGAGTGTCATGGACCGAAAGCTGTGCCAAAACTGTATTATGTCAGAAATACCTATACGTGGAATAAAAATTCCAATCACAAAATGAAAGTGCTGAGCCCAAATATACATAAAGGATAGGTGAGGTGTGTGCTGGGGGGAACTTCAGTCTAATGTGGCAACAGAGGATTCTGTCAGGTATGTGAAATATTTTTTTTATTGAATACAAAAATCAATTAAATTATATTTTGATATTTGCTCCAGCAATACTTTATTTTTTCTAATGACAGGGGGATTCAGGAGGTCCTCTGGTGTGTAAGGACACAGCGGTGGGCATCGTGTCCTTCAATGACGGAAACTGCGACACACCTAAAACACCGAATGTTTACACTAAAATATCCAAGTACCTGCCCTGGGTCAAGTGTATCATAAGCAGTATAAAGTGAGCCGCTGACAAAATGCTAACCCGTTGTTGAAATTATGCAAATTATGCACATAGTGATGAATAAATTATACATGATACTGCATTTGATTTGGTTGTGTATGTTTGTTTGGGGGAGATGGGGAGGGGGCGGGGGTGCAATGATATCTGTATATTATTTTTCATGGTTCAAGGAGCAGAAACTAATCATGTAAAGCAGTTGTTTCATTTTGAACAACCCCCCCCCCACCTTTTGCATCTGACCACATCATTACTAATCTGCCTTTGCTGGAAAACATGCAGCAAGCTGCTGGTTTTGTGAAAAGTGTACGATGCACTAAAGTCACGACCACAACTGATGAAAGACAAGGGTCTTCAGACGGAAAGAGCGATTAGCACTCATTGCTGCAGGGGTGAGAGGGGGCAGGTTCTGCTGCGGATGAGACAGCTAAAGAAAGAGAGTCTGCAAAGACCACCAGGCATTGCTAAGCACATGCAGCAGGCTGTAGCAGAGGCCACCATCTCCATCCGTGCAGCTGAAACAGACAGAACCAGAAAACACAGAACACCAGGTTCCCACCAAGAAAATTACAGCGATTAGCCTGCCCTGTTCCCTTGCACTGACACCTTATCAAGCTATTTTAATTTATTTGCAAAAAATAAACCGATAAATCCAACAGTGCAATAATGATAATAAAGCAAGGTCATAAAGAATCATGCACAGGATGAGATGTGGGGCTTAAAAAAAACCCAGCCATACTGTAAAAACATTAAATGAACGCAAAAATATATATATTTTAAAAACAAATAATCCCTTGAATGTTGATAATAACTCCACGAGAATGAACAGAAAACCTTTCATGACTTTAAGTGCTGAAAAGTTAAATGCCTAGTGTTAACTCGAGTCCAAACAAGATTCTTAATTGGATTTTACTCTTTTTGCAGTTGTCTGTTTATACTTTATCAACCAAGGCAGTGCAATCAATCAATCAATCATCAAAATGTATTCATATAGCGCATTTCACAAACAATTGTCACAATACGTTTCACAGACGACCCTGGCCTAGACCCCCACAGGAGCAAGCCTAAAGCAACGGTGGCAAGGAAAAACTCCCTGTGGCAGATGGGAAGAAACCCCTCGAAAGGCTCAAGGGGGAAACCCATCCTCTTCTGGTCGGCTCAGGGTGTAGATTGGTGACCAACATGGTCAGTCAGTCAATGTTTCATTGGTCGATCAAATTGGTGGCAACTAAATGACAGTCCTGAGGTAGCGGCTCAGATGATGGGCGGGGCCGGGTGGCGGTGGTGTGGGGAGCAGCAGGTGGCGACGGATGTGGTCAGGGTGTAGGCGGCGACGAAAGAGGGGCTGTTGAGTGCTGCTCATCATTTGATTGTCTGCTGTTTGTCATCTAATCTTTCAGCATCCGAAAATGTCGAGTCACCATTTGAGCGTGAGGATTTGAGCGTGGCAACAATCTATTTCACTTTATTCTACTTGCACTCAGTTACACATACTATGATGGAAACCTCAGAGAAGCATTTCACTGGAGCAGAATTCTGACCCTACCATCATTCCATCTGCATGTCGCAGCAGAAATAGATGCGTCAGACCAGGCAATACTTTTCAATCTTCAAATGTACAGTTCTGGTGATTACATGTCCACTGTAGCCTCATCTTCCTGTTCTTAGCTGACAGGATTGGAACCTGGTGTGATTCCTCTGCTGCTGTAGCACGTCTGCTTCGAGGTTAGATGCACTGTGCGTTCAGACATGCCCTTCTGCTCACCACTGGTGTAAACAGCTGAGCATTTGAACATTTGTGGCCTTTCTGTTAGCTTGAATGGATCTTCCCATTCTCCTCTCACTTCTGTCATTAAGAAGATGTTATGTCACTGTTTTCACTTTATCAATCAAGGCAGTGCAATCAATTAACAAATAATCAATCAAAATTATTCATATAGCGCATTTCACAAACAATATGCTTTACATATCTTGTCTTGTAGCCAAATGATTTGTTTGAAGGAGCAGGTTATTGATGCAGGTACTGTATACTTAATAAAGCTGCCACTGAGTATAAATAAAGTAAGCTGGTGTGTGAAATAAAAATGGGCCATCTCATGTGTCTCTGAACTAACGGAAAAGCTGAGAGACAGCTTAACACCTCTGTCCCACACTGAGGTTTCTGAAACAGGACAAAGGGGGGGCTTCTTTGAAGAAATGTCAGTGGTTATACAGACAGAAAAACTCTCACAGGTATCTGCTGCATCCTGTTTGGCATCTATAGGCTAAAGGTGCAGCAGGAATCGACTCATTGTGCACATCAGCTACCTTTGGTCCAAAACGTTTGAGAGCCTCATAATGTATGCCTGGACACTGACCATGTGCTTTTCTTTATGAATAAAGCAAGTTCCACTTACAAATTAATTACTGCTTGCAGGGGAAGAGGTCTACCAAAGAAGTGTTGTTTATTTGTCAACTTTGTCAAATTATGCACAAATTGATTACTAAATTAAACTTGATGGCTGCACATCAAAATAATGTTAGACCCATCACACTTTGTTTGTTGGGGCAGGAGATGTGGGGGGGGGGGGGGGGGGGCAGTGCCCGTGTCTTCGTCTCTCTGGGAGTTTAATAGTGAAAGGCCATGCCAGTTCACACAAGATGGAGAACGTGTTGGGTCTGTTATCACAAGAGCTATACCACCAAGTCAGTCATATTCATTACATATCCACGCTTTTTTTTCATCAGCCTTTCTTATTTTAAATAGTTTCAGATTTTTCCATGCATTTGACAGGCGTTTGTTTTTTTGTTTAAACATAAATCAGTCTTGTAGGGGGGGGGGGTAGTGGATATTCTGTATTTTTTTATTTTTCATGGTTCCAGAAAAGATTGTGGCTAAGACAAAGAGCAGAAGCTAATCACGTACAGCAGTCATTTCATGGTGAACTAGCCCAGCTCCCCCACCCAGAGTAGGCCTTCCACATCAGACCACATCATAACTAGAGTAAAGCACAGTAGAATAAAGCTTTAATGTCCCCGAGGGGTAATTTGGCTTGCAAACAGCAGTCAATAATAAGTAAAAATGGAATCGATGCAAATACAATATAAACATACATACACACATAAACACAAGTACACAGTCAGCGCCAACGTCACTGTTGTCGTTGTCACTTGTCACCAGAATCATCAGAAGCAGCAGCAAGAAAGAAAGAAAAATGGGGGTGGCACCGTATCACATCTACGGATAGTCACAGTCCCACTTTCTTTAAAAAGCCAATAGCTGATGGAATAAAAGACCTCATATATCTGTTAGTGTCACCTCAGGGGGATTAAAATCTCCACCTTGAGGGGAGCAAATTAAACTCCCAAAAAATTTTTTTTACTAAGCATAATACAGCGGAAACACATGGTGAGCTGCTGGTTTTGTGCAAGGTGCACGAAGCACTAAAGTCACACCACACTGAAGAAAGACATGGGTGTTCAGATGAAACGAACGATTAGCATTAACCGCTGGGGGGGGGGGGGGGGGGGGGGGTGCGGAAGATCCTGCTGTCGATGAGACCGCTAAAGGAAGGGCCTCTGCAAAAAGCCCACCAGTCTCTACTCAGCACATGCAACAGGCTGTAGCAGGGGCCAGTATCTCCATCTGTGTGGCTGAAACAGACATAACCAGAAAACACAGCACACCAAGTTCCCACCGAGAGAATTAGAACGATTAGCTTGCCCTGCTCCCTTGCACAGACAACATGTCAAGCTCTTTGCTTGTTTTATTTTTATTAATTCACACAGAATAAACAACTAAAACAAGCAGTGAAATGTAAATAATAAAGCAAGATTATAAAATTGAATGTGTTAGTGAGACAAGGAGCTCATAATAACCCACACCATAAATACATTTCAGTCAGAACATCTCACACATTTAGATTAAACATTTCAATGAATATGTAAGTGCATTTTTTTGGTTTTGCACTGAATGGATCTGCTTCAGGTACTACACTGCACGCACCAGCGTCCACTACCCTATCGAACCCTACTAAACAGGAGGAATACCATCCATTCATCCACCCATCCATTATCGATACCCGCTAAGCATCCTGGGCAGGGTCGTGGGGGTTGGTTTTTGGAGACTGTATTTTGTGAGAATCCCAGGGTGGCAACTGTTTCGGAGATGCTGGAACCACCACGTCTGGCACCAGCAATCACACCACGTTCAAAGTTACACAGATCATGCAACAATCAGCCCAAGCTTAATGTTTGGCCAAACAAAAACTACACCTCTTCACCATGTCCACATGCTTTACATATTGTCTTGCAGGCAAATGATTTGTTAGAAGGAGCAGGTTATTTGTGTTAATGAACAGATACTGTACACTTAATAAAGGTGCCACTGAGTATAAATAAAGTAAGCTGGTTTATGAAATTAAAATGGGCGTCTCATGTGTCTCTGAATTCATAGAAAAGCTGATGGACTGCTTAACAACTCTGAAATCACTTTCCCATGCTGGAGATTCAGCAATATGATAAAAGAATGGTTTGTCATACTGATAAAAACCGTCACATGCTGTCAACAGCTTCCTGTCTATTATCAATAAAAGCACAGCAGTGAACGGCTGATCATTGTGCACAGCAGCGATCTTCGGTCCAAAACGTTTGAGATCCTCCCTGACGCCATGTCTGCACCTCTCCTGACTCCCCTGGTAGTGGGTCTCCTGATTGCCTTGGGCCAAGCAGGTAAGTCCCAGCACTACAGAATGTATCTGTCTGCCACTAGATCATAGAGATGCCCCCTCTCTCTCTCTCTCTCTCTCTCTCTCTCCTCTCTCTCTCTCTCTCTCTCTCTCTCTCTCTCTCCTCTCTCTCTCTCTCTCTCTCTCCCTCTCTCTCTCTCCCTCCCTCCCTCCCTGCTTGGGCCTGCTCACCCAGCGGGTCCCATCCTGTGTTCTGGGATGTGAAGGAGCTCCAGCAGACCCCCCCGACTCACTTGTTCAGTATCTTTCAGACAGTGATGACCCTATTGTGTTCAATATCACAATGCCTGCTTATGCGCAACATATGTATGTGTACCTTATTCACATTTCTTCGTTTCACTTGAGAACTTGTGGTCCCAATATCCAATATCCAATATCCAGACCCTGTGTGTGTGTGTGTGTGTTTTATTTTTCAGGATCATACCTTGTCATACCAAGTTGTTCTTCTTTCATTTTCTTCCTTTGTGTAACTTTTAAATGTATATCGACGAGGGGCAATAGCAAGTGTGGGGAAGTGTAAACACACTTTCTCTGGCTAAAATCTCCTTGTGTCCCAGCCCAACAGGACTCAGGCATTGTGAATGGCAGGGAGGCTCAGCCACACTCCAGACCTTACATGGTCTCTGTGCAGCAAGGGAACGAGCACATCTGTGGAGGTTTCCTGGTGTCCAGGTCCTTTGTAATGACGGCAGGGCATTGCTGGACAAAGTAAGATCTCCCACTGAGCTGGATTGATATGGCAGGTATGCCTTCCTGCCAAGTTACGCCTTGGCAGGGCTGCATGCCCCATACCTGTACAGCACTGAGAGTTTGGTACTTTTCAGGGCTCCCAACAGAAATAACCACAATGACCACAGACACTCCGTCCTTGAAAACATTAATTTCTGTGCCTTCTGACCTCATGTCAACAGACAGGATTCACAAACAACTTCACATGTCCACACAACAAAGCTCCAAACTAAGGGGATTTAGTATTTTTTTCCTTCTTCTTTCTGCCGATTATATCATCACAAATACTCCGGGCCTAGAAAGAATACGTCTCCCCATTGGACATTTAGGTCCATCAGCCAATAAAAACATCAGATAAAAAGGCAAAATAGACATACATAGAAGTGCAAACGTTTTTTAAAAAAAAACTTTGCATCTGGCTTCTTCACTAGTAGCTCACTGTGTAATGTGTTTGCCTATGGGACCTTTAGACGAGTAACAGGCTCGGGTTCAAATCCCTCCCTTGGCAAATCTCGAACTGATTGCTAACCAAATATTGCCTAAAAACTTTTAACTCATTTATATTTCTGAAATCCAAATAAAATACACCCACACTTTAGACAGGTCTGCTTTTTTGACTAAGTTTAGTATTAGCTGCCTTGCTACCGAGATGACAGACCAAGTGTATGACATTACGATGGACAGTTCCAAACTTACTGTAAGCACTGAAATTTGTGTTGCGATTTGGTCCGGTAAGTTATTGATTATTTTGATATGAATACTTTGAATGGCTTAGGCTCTAAACAAGTTGTAGCAATGTTTCCTAAATTATTTCAAATAACTTGGCCAAATTTTGATATGACATTTGAATGGCAGGCCTAGTGCAAGTTTTAAATAATGACATATAGACAGTGCTTTGTATGTGTGCATAACTTGGAATTTTTGTATGCTGTATGTTGAAAATGTGTTTATCTTATTTAAATTATTATTGTATTATTGTTATACAACCACAAAATTGTACAAATTTAAATATGTGAAAAAAAGACTCATCATAAAAAGCTGTGACAAGACAATTGCAGCACAGATACAGGTATTGATCTGTGTACAGATTTGCAGAACAAATTAGTGTGGTACTGAAACATTTTGATGCATTTGATAAAGGATACATGTGTGATAATTTTTTCTTTTTTTATTTAACCTTTATTTACCCATGGGAGGTTCACTGAGCACGGATGCTCTTTTGCAGGAACGCCCTGCTTCACACTCATACACTTTCACACCAGGGAGCTTCCCAGTGCAACCACAATCCTCTATTGTTGGCCACTGAGCAGCTCCACTGGAGGGAGAGAACAAGATGGGGTTAACACTATACTGCTTCTTTGACAAAACAGAGACGGAATGACAGTTCTGCTTGGGGCCCATGACATTTCTGAGAAACGAAAGTCAATCAGGGCTGAAGTGGCAGAGTACCGCATCTACCCTGGGTTCAATGCTGACACACTGGAGAATGACATCATGCTGCTGAAGGTATGGAAAATACGAGTAACTCAAACCGCAAATACGCCCACCATGAGTGCAGACTGGGTCATACAGTATGATCAATGTAGACACGTTGACACACCAAGTGCTTATGCTTTTCAAAAGCAACAGGCTTTGGTACTGTTTCCATGCCTGCTCTGTGACTCAAGTGTGTTTTTGGGCCTTTTAACAGAACTCCTCATTGGAGTCTGTTCAGGGAAATGGGGGTGGTCCTTGGTCTAGTATGATGTCCCCACAGGCAGATTTTTACTCAAACCTGGAGTAGGAGCCATCAGCCAATTTGGGAATGTGACATTTATGTCAAAGAAACACAGTACAGGTGAAAAATGACTTTAGCACATCTTAGGCCCAACAATCCGAGTCTTTAGACGCAAACTCGTGAACTTTTGGCTTGATCTGGCTTTAATGCGTGTGGCTCCATTTGATGTAGAGCTCTGACTCGTGTGCCGGGCAAGGACTCTGATTGGCTCTGTTCCTGGAGCAGCTCAAGACTGTAGTTCAGAAGACCAAAGAAGTGCAGTGGATCTCCCTGCCTGAGAAAGACGAAGACATAGAGCCCAATACGCTCTGCAGTGTGGCAGGATGGGGGGCCATCAAATCGAATGGGGCCACAAGCCCACGCCTTCAGGAAGTCAATGTGAGCGTCGTGGACCGAGCAGAGTGCCAAGAAAGGTGGGAGAATAAACCGATCACACCCAGGATGATGTGTGCAGGGGGAAGTGCCGACAAAAGAGGATTCTGCCAGGTATGTTTTGTCATTTTTCAATTTTTCATCAAATAAATATTCATGCATTAGATTTACCCTCTTCATCTGTATTGTTAGAAATAGTACATATACGTGCCTTAAAGAATAAAAATTCCATGTTTGTACTGTCATTATTGTGCTATACTGAATAAAAAAGGTAGCAAAAATGTTTTAACTGATGAAAATAAAGACTGGGGTGAATCAATAGGCTCTTAATTAGGTTGTTATGTTTAAGGTATTTCATCATTTGTTCCCTTAAATTTATTTATTTATTTTATTTCACCTTTATTTCACCGGTCAAGTTATTAAGAACAAATTCTTATTTACAACGGTGGCCTGACAAGCGACAAAAGCCACTTAAGGGAAGGGGAGGTGGGCTAGAAGATAAAAGCATGTTAAAAGCACAAAATACATCAATAATAACAAACTAAACATGGGCACATGAAAACACAGGCAAGCAAACAACGGTCAACAAACGAGATATGGGGGGGATGATGAAAAAAAAAAAACCATAAGAGTGTTATGGGAATATTACACGGCAGAAAAACAGTTGCAGGAATCAGTGAAAATGTCCGAGATGGAATATTTGAAGGCAGAAATGGTAATAAATTTATCCAGTTTTAGGTTTTTTTGCAGAGCATTCCAGTCGCAGGCGGCAGCGGATTGAAATGATGCAAGACCGAGGGAGGTGTTGGTTTTGGGAATTTTTAATTGGATATGGAGTGAGGACCGGGTGTTGTGTGTGACAAACATAGGTTGCAGCAGATGACATAGGTAGGGAGGTGATAAACAGAGAAGGGTTTTGTAAATGACAATGAATGTTACGACGGGTGTGAAGGGACGGCCAGTTGACCAGAGAGGAAAGAGTGCAGTGGTGTGTTTGGAAGGGGGCATCTGTGGCAAACCGGACAGCAGAATGGTAAAGAGTATCAAGCCTGCAAAGTGTACCTTTGCATGCAGACCTGTATATTATGTCACCGTAATCGAACATGGGAAGAATAGTCATTTGTATGAGGGTGAGTTTGGCAGAAGAGGTGAAAGTGAATCGATTTCTATAAAGGAACCCGAGTGTAGCCTTGACCTTAGAGATGTGGTGGGAGAAGGATAGCGTGCTGTCTAGCCAGATGCCCAAGTACTTATAGACTATGACCTGATCCAGGGTAGCTCCCTCACTGGTGGTGATGTTGAGGGCTGGAGGGGGTGTGGCACCCTTTCTGGCAGAACCACATAACCTTAGTCTTGGAGGTGTTAAGAGACAGTTTAAGGTGGGCAAAAGCCTGTTGGACTTGGAGGAAGCTATCCTGGAGTGTGTTTAGTACAGTGTCGCGGGAAGGACCAGTAGCATAAGAATTATGTCATCAGCGTATAGGTGAATGAGTGAGTTACCAGCAGCTTGAGGGATGTTATTGATGTACATGGAGAACAGTGTGGGAGCAAGTATGGAGCCTTGGGGGACACCCCTGGTAACTGGAAGAGGGTGAGGGAGAAGGTTTTCATACCTCACGCATTGCACCCGGTGAGAGAGATAGTGAGAGAACCAAGCCAGTGAGTGATTAGTGACCCCAATGCTGCTCAGTCTATTTATAAGAATGGTATGATCAACCGTATCGAAAGCTTTGGCAAGGTCAATGAATATTGCAGCACAGTGTTGTTTGACATCTAATGCAGATGTAATACCATTTGGAACCTTTAAAGCAGCTGTAACACAACCATACCCAGAACGAAAACCAGACTGCGCCCCAGACAGTACACCATTCACATCCAGATAGTCAGTCAGCTGTTTGTTAACAAGTTTTTCGAATACCTTGGAAACACAAGGCAGGATAGAAATGGGCCTGTAACTGTTTGGATCAGCTCGATCACCGCCTATAAACAGAGGAAGCACGGTCGCTTCTTTCCAACCAGCTGGTATTTCGGCTGTATGGAGGGAGACGTTAAGGAGCTCTGTTATGTGAGCTGCAATGATGGGGGCCGCAAAAGAGTGCAGGTTTGGCTTTTGATCATTCGCATGAATTCCACAATATGGTTTGTTTTTGTGACCATGTGCGACACTTTATCCAATTAAGAGCATAGTGATTGACCTCAGTCTGAAGGAGAAATCTGTCTAATCAGTCTACTCTAAGAAGTAGTCTGCTACCATTGTTTGCAAATATAAAGAACAGACATGAAGTGAGGTTTGCTGGAATAATGAGTCGTAATCTTGAAGTGTTTTCCCACAATTCCTTAAATCCTGAAATCTGTTTCTTGCAGGGAGACTCAGGGGGTCCCCTGGTGTGCAGTGGAGAAGCAGTGGGAATCGTTTCCTTCAACTATAAAAAAAATTGCACCTACCCAAATCTGCCCAACGTTTATACTCAGATCTCAAAGTTCTTGCCCTGGATTAAGAAGTACATCAACAACACTTCTTTGTCTTTCTTGAAACGTTAATGGCCTCACTCTTGTGTAGACAAATACCTCCCTGGTAGCTGGATGGTGAAAATGCTCAGGGACACAGGCTGGTGAAATCCCAGGTATCTTATAATGTGCTTCACCATGCGCTTATCTTTACAGCTAAAATTAAGCTAATTCCATTTCAAATATCGATACTGCATGTTTAGATGTGATCCACTGAGTTTTGTTTATTAGTCAATTCTGCATTTCCCCCATGCAAACGCTGTGGTTCTGGCATTACATTAGCTTCATTAAAATGCATGCAAATATGATTTACTGTGTTGTTGTGTATGTTCTGTTCTCCTTTAATCTGTACTTACATATGTCACTTATTTATACAAACATTCAGAGAATTCACAGCATTAAAGAATATCATACGTGTGAGAAAATTGAACACACCGCTCTTGATGTGGTGAGGGTTTTGATGTGAAGAAAAGTCGTCAAAGCGAACAGCTCTGCATTGTGGTCCACTGCACGAAATCATGTGATCAAAGTGTTACGTATTATGGACTAGCTTGGAACGGGAAGATTTCAGTGTGGAATTTCAACATTCATTTTGACAATTCTATTCTATCACAGAACCACCACCCCCCCCCCCCCCCCCCCCTTCTATTTTGTGTAAGTGCCATTGACAGTACATAGTACTACAATAGGGTCAATTACTCATTCTCTAACATATTTAGTCATCGCAGTTCCTACATCACGATCATTTCGTCCTGGTGTGTGTCTTGCAGGGAAGACGTAGCCCACTCCTACCGCAGGCTAACGGTATTACCCAGCTGATTATAACCAGTTATTTGACACATGTGACAAGGTCAGGCACACCTAGTTGAGTCAGTCCCTGGGTACTACCAGGGGGGAACAATCTCTCCCCAGAAACTGAAGCGAAGGACTTTTTGGCCATAAATTGTACTGCACCCTTGTTTTCCCACCGGTCCCAGAAGACACTTCCCACCCCACTGAGAGTCGACGGGCTCGTTCTAGTTCACTCCGTGCATCTCTTCCTCATGTCCTTTCCTCGCTCCTTAGCTCCACCCAAACGTAGGATGAGAGAAAGAGATGCAAGGATGAGATACTTGGACGGAGGAATTAAGGCAACACGTATGTGGCTAATGGAATGTCCTTGCTCAGTGAAGTGTCAGTTTGAAGCAGCAGTTGAAGCAGAAATTATTTTTTTCTTTTAAATCATTAAAAATAACCCCCGTGTGAAATTAAAAATGGGGGGGCTCGTGTATGTCTCAACTGCCAGAAAATCTGACCACAGTCTGCGGCTGCTCAGCAACTTTGAAACCACTTTCTCACACTGGGGACTGGTTCAGTTTTTTAAAAATGTCAGCGGCTGTACTGATGAAAACCTCACAGCTGCCCACAGTTTCCTGTCCAGCCTCAATAAAAGCACAGCAGTGAATGGCTGCTAACTGTGCACAGCAGCGATCTTCGGTCCACAACGTTTGAGATCCTCCCTGACGCCATGTCTGCACCTCTCCTGACTCCCCTGGTTGTGGGTCTCCTGATTGCCTTGGCACAAGCAGGTAAGTCTCAGCACTACAGAATGTGTATCTGTCTGCAATAAGATCATAGAGGTGGTGTCTTCCATATGGGGAACCAACTATATCCTCCCAAGACCTGCCAGTTAATTTTTTTCTAGGGGACACAAGTCTCTGGTCTTAGTCTCAAGAATGTGTCTACTAGAATATAGTCTACTGTGCTGAAACCTACACTACAAGGGACATTCAATAAAAATACAAAGAATAATATTTTTGAAAATATTTTCACTGTAACATGTTTTTTTAATATCCAGGACACTTGTATTATGAGGAACAAATGAAAAAAAAACTTTTTTATCTGCCAGAATAAAACCAGAATAATAAAACTACATTCATATACACCAGACTTTCACTTCTCAAAAGATTTGTATGAAATCTGCACTTCATCACAGACACACACATTTAAAAAAAAAAAAAAAGTCTTGTTATAGGCTGCTTGTGGTCCCAGTGACGCATAACTCTTGTGTGGGAGAAACACCAGCAGCCGAGCATCTGTGTTTCCTCTGATCGTTTAGCTTCCTTTGGTGTGGAGATTATCAATGGGCATATCGCAAAGAAGGGCTCCATGCAGTACATGGCGTCGGTGCAGAAAGATGGGAAGCATAGATGTGGAGGATTCCTGATATCTCCCGAGTTTGTGCTCACAGCAGCACACTGTGACCATGGGTAAAATGTGTTTCTTTCTTCACAATGCACAACATTTCATTCTGCCGTCCTGAGCCTTCACACGAAGCCTTTGCTTTTGTACTTGGTTGTCTGTGCTGCCGTCAGAAGGGCAAAGTGCTTGATACCCCAAAAATAACATAACAAAATGTTTTTTCACGTACATTATGCTTACTGAATGCCTGTGATAGACCAGTATCCCGGCAACGGGAGTACATAGAGTACATGTCGCCTACATCTGCTACAGAAATGAGTTGTGGCCCCGTGCAAACTATGTCTCAATGCGAACACATTTTACAGGCATCTTTCGATGTGCGTTTTACAGTTTAGTCAAAGCAGAAGCTTTCAGCCTAACTGACTTGCAAAAGTGCATTTAAAATTGCAAGCAACCACCACTAGAGATGAGAACAGTAGACAAAGACATGACTCAGTAGATTTGCCAGAGTCGGATGGTATTATTTTAAAAAAAACTTACTAATCCAGTGCGTAAATGGTCTAATGCTAATGCTAGTGTAAGTCATGTTTTGTCATAGTGTATGTCATGTTTTACAGAGAAAACATGAGTGTGGTTCTCGGCACCCATAACATCACGGAGGGAAAGAAGAATTTTCAGAGATTCACTGTGAAGAGCAGAATAAAGCACCAAGAATACACAAATGTGATTTTGGGCAATGACATCATGCTGCTGAAGGTATAATCTTCTAGTTTTTTTTTTCCGTTTACAGTGTAGCATCTATCAGGCGCTATTAGCCAGGGCAACTGACACAGCGGGCGTCCTTTCACGTACAATCCATCCGCACGGCAGGTTATTTAATTTATGCAGGAAGGAAGTAAAATCTGCAACTTTAGCGTTGCAAGCCCAGTTCCCCGTGCCTCACGCTATACTGCTACCAACCCAGTTCACTTGCCCCTGTACATCTTCATTCCAAAGTATCCTGTATTCAATAACTCTATATTTGCTTGCGTCCAGACCAAAAATGACAGACCTAGACAAAATTGTGAATACAGTGGATCCATTGATCCAGGCAAAAAAAACATTTATGCTTTGAGTCAACTGAAACAGCTGCAATTGTCTAACAACCTTTCTCTTTTTTTTCCCCCTCTTTTTCTGTGTCTCTCAAGCTATCAAAAAAAGTTAAATCAGGCAAAAATGTAAAGAGCGTGAAAATCCCGATCAAGGACGAACCCGTCGGTCCGAACACAAAGTGCACGGTGGCTGGCTGGGGCTCAAATGGGACTCAAAGCTCCGTTAGCAACCTTCGCGTTGTCAGCGTGTCCACCATTGACCTTGGCATCTGCAGGGAGCAGTGGAACTTCGTCAATAAAAAACTGCCAGCGAATGTAATCTGCGCCGGAGGGTATGAGACTGAGAATGGGGCGTGCCAGGTTTGTACATCATTCTACCAGTGATCCAGACTTGGGAAGATTAGGGCGTAGATACGCCCCTCAGCATACATTTGCGTAAATCACCCATCTTGCAACACGCAGGAAAAATGCCAATCACATTAAAACGACTGCCAACTGTAGAATTATTCTATGGGCAGCTGCCGAGGAGTAATTTTGTTAATGTCACCATTGTTCGCAAATGTAAAGAACAGAAATGTGTTTTCCCACAATTCCTTAAATCCTGAAATCTGTTTCTTCCAGGGAGACTCGGGGGGTCCACTGGTGTGCAGTGGACTAGCAGTGGGAATCGTTTCCTTCAACCGTAAACCTGGTTGCAACTACCCAGATGTGCCCAATGTCTATACTCAGATCTCAAAGTTCTTGCCCTGGATCAAGAAGTACGTCAAAAACATTCCTTAGTCTCATTAAACGTTAATGACCTCACTTATGTAGGCAGGGTAGTGGTGTAGTGGTAATTCCTCTGTCTGCATCTCTATAGGAACTGATTAGTGAAATGCCAACAAACACAAGATGGTGAATGAATCAGTCTCTTTTCACAAGACCTATACCAAACAGACAGTCTTATTCTTTATATATCCAGACTTTTTTTCAGCTAGAAGTTCTGTTATTTTGGTCCAGAATTTCCCATTACTTCGATAGGTATATCAAATTTTAATTTTAAACATATTTGTGTCTTATTGGGCCTGGGTTATGTTCTATTCTCATTTAATGCATACTTTGTCATTTATTTATATAAAAAAATTCAGAGACTTCACAGCATTAAAGAATATTATACATGTGGTGAGAAAATTGAACACACAGCTCTTGATGTGGTGAGGGTTTGATGTGAAGAGAAGTTTTCAAAGGAAACAGCTCAACATTGTGGTCCAGTGCTTGAAATCGTGTGATTAAAGTGTTAGGTATTATGGGCTATGTTCAAACATGAGGATGTGCAAAATTTAAGCGCTCATCATTTTATTCTATGATGTACAGTGACCACTTATTGTCCCGAAATACAATTGTTTGGCAGATGTTTGAAATGTTCATTTTTCTGCACAAAATACATTAATACTCAGAAGATGCACATGCGGAACCCTCCACCCAACCCGATCCAGAATTAATTCCTGGATACATCACTGCCTAATCTTACGATTTCACAAAAGATTTTTTTTTAAATACCCAAGGAAGAAAATACATGGAAATCCATTGTAGTATGATCATTTCAGAATGGCAAACAGACGCCAGCTTCTGACTGTTCCAGCCTCAAACTAAAGGCCTTTTAGCTGAGTACAAGGCTCATGGATTGTGGTGGCCTTATTTCAGAATATCTTATGACGACATTAACTTCAACTGTTATTAACTGTCACTAATTTAGCAATCTTTCACCACTGTTTGTAAGTCGCCAACCAGATAATGAAACAACATCAATGCAAAGCTCTTGAATATCCAAACTGGCAACTCCACAACACAGCTAATCCATGCAATAAGAAGCAAATCATTACATTACATCCTATGCTATTATATTTATATACTGTTGTATGATTACAGATAAATATAGTCTTTCTCATGATATGATTTTTTTGGAGGTAATCCACATCATCACTACTCACTTACACAGCACTCCATTGCACACTCAAAATGGGTACATCTTTAAAACCTTTGAGTCTATTTGTGCAACTTCTCGCAGCCTTGTGTGTGTGTGTTCCACCGCCTGTGAGCCTGTGTCCGCACACAGCCGCGCGTATTCGGCGCGTATCACAGACCCTGCGACTTGAAAAATCTTTGGGTAACTGCTTCTTCGCCCGTTTGAAGTGCGAGCAATTTCCTGCGCACCGAATCGGAAGCCCGTGTGCCCGTGTGGTCTGTCGAGCTGCTTCCGAGAACCGAAAGGCAAAAAAAAAAAAAAAAAAAAAAAAACAGCAAGGGTCAACTTTAATTTTCCATTCATACAGACAGGAAGAGATGCTAGTGCCGCTCAACAATGCTCTCCTTTCGCAGCCAGAAAGCGATGCACGCGAAAACAACATTTTGAATGAAAAATTACAGAGGTTCACAGAGCGTTCTGGAATGTGCCTCTATTTACCGCAACATTACGCTGTGTACTGTTGAACAGTGCAGTAAATACAGAGACATTTAAAAATGATGTTATAAATGTTGTGAATCACTGAAATTGTAAATACAGAAAAGCACGGCTTTTATATGCTACTTTCTGACATGTGTATTGTGTATAGGCTATTCTGTGCCCTCCAAGGTTAGTCACACCCTTTATAAATATGAGCAAAGAGCAATTTATAAAGTGAACAATATAGGTCATGCTTGATACTGCTTGCTCTAAAAACTTGGAAAATAATAGTTTATTAGACTTACATAAAAATGGACTAAGAAATGGTTAACTGACCACAAAATTATTGCTTTGTAATGGCTGTCTCTGTCTCCAGACTTGCAGCCAATCAAAATATCAATATATATAATATATAATATATATATATATATATATATATATATATATATATATAATTTTTTAAAACTTATTTTAAATATTTGACATCCACACATATTTTCATTCAAATATTTGTTACCCACACATTTCACAACTGTACGCTTGTCTGTTGACCAGTTCATTTCACAAGATCTGACCAAGATTTCACTTGTGTGAAGTTGTGACACCATCAAGTCTGAAAGTGTGAGAGAATGAGTGAGTGAGATGTATGGGTGAGTATTAGTAAGCCGTAGTCCATACTATGTTAATTCAAAACAAACGTTTGCATTTTAAAGGGAGGTGTTCTTTTTAACTGTAGCATTTTGTACAACCAGTAAGAACGGGAAGCTATTCTTCCCACTTTCACTCATAGTTCGGCTGAGAAACAGCAATGTGGCTTGTGAACTAAGCTCTGTGGGTGGGTAGAGGAAGTAGCGAGCAGTTAGCAAGGGAGAAACAAAAAGAATGGTAGCCATAGAACATTAAACAGAACATTCTTTTTAGAATGTTCTATTGCCTTAAATATTCTATTGGCATCGTGTGAGTACAGGTTTACATGAAATGAGGTTAACTGATCACTGTTAGACAGGATGCAGGGACAATAAAGAGGGGGAGGAGGAGAAGAATAACAACAAATTTCAAACCCTCAGTACTGCATAAGTACCATGCTCTACTCAGCAGTTTCTGAAATACTCAAACCAGCCCGTCTGGCACCAACAACCATGCCAAGTTCAAAGTCACTTAAATCACCTTTCTTCCCCATTCTGATGCTTGGTTTGAACTTCAGAAGATCGCCTTGACCATGTCTACATGCCTGAATGCATTGAGTTGCTGCCACGTGAATGACTGATTAGATATTTGCATTAACGGGTGCAGTTTTCAGTTGAACAGGTGTACCTAATGAAGTGGCCAGTAAGTGTATATATATTCTCTTGAAGGAATTCACTGCTTCCCCTGGAATAACAGTACAATACAATTATATGTATTGTATTATCTCTATTGTATTAGAGATTGTTCTGCTGTGCATTGGAGCATTTGACTTGTCAGTTGTTCAGTACTTATGCAGAAAATAAAGTAAAAATAACTTACATTATGATGCTATTGAAATGCACTGATGTTAAGACTGTGAGTAAATAGTTTAGGCTTAGAAAATATTGACAGTGCGTGGTCTGCTGAAACCACTTGCCTGCTTGTGGTCTAGGAGGTTTCGCAAGTTAGCTATTACTTCCTTTTTCGCAATGACTTTAGAAATCACTCCAATGTATTTAAATTCACTTGCATCCCCTGACATTGGACAATAAAGCCTGACCATGACTTTCTTACTCTGTGTGTGTGTGGCACTGTACATTGTGCAAAGTGGTAAGTCAGATACGTTTTCTAAAATGCTCAATTTATATGCGTTGAATTACCACAGCACTGCAGTCTGAATGCTGCAGATCAGAAAAAGCAGAAGAATCACTTATAACATTTTGGAAAAGCAGGTGACTACCAACCAAGCCTGCAGTAGAGAAATGTACTTTTCAACTCTATATCAAATGGAATTTCATAAGACGGCAGTAGATAATGAAGAATTTATTTTTTTATGCAACAAAACAACTGTGAAGACAAATACCGGCAAATAGTTATCAGTTGACTGAATTCAATATTTCAATATTGTTCGCCAAATCTTTCAGCTGTGAGTGGAGGTATGTGTAATGTTTCTCCTTGTATCTCTATCCAGCACTTACATTGCACTCGTATCATTATCTTGATGTTGTAGCTCATTGTCATGCCTCCTAGTTTGACTTACCATAACTTTCTGACCTAGCCTATGCTTACTGTGTGAACTGGACTGGCTATGAATAACTGTATGAGTATTGCACCTTATCGGACCTGTGTTTTGTAGTTGTTCCAATGACCTTCGCTATGCACTTACTATACTGTATGTCTCTTTTGGTCTGCCAAATAAATGCAATGTAATGTTCCCCTTGCCACTGCCCTAAGGAGCTGAAGAGGACAGACTGGGTATCGTTGGGGGTACTGAAGCGAAGCCCCATTCCCGCCCTTACATGGTTTCTCTGCAGGAGGACAAGCTACATAAATGTGGAGGAATTCTGGTCAGTGAAGATTTTGTGCTCACCGCTGCCCATTGTAACGGGTGAGTTCTCATTACATCGCCTCTAAAAAAAAATCTACTCCAGCTAAAGCCAATGACCCGAGTGTTTCGCCAATAACAGATCATGCACACACTCACACACACACACACACACACTCACACACTGAACGGGGAAAAAATAAATTGCTATATTTAAACGTGGATACGTAACACCAAGAAATACAGTTGTTAACATTTACATATGTGCTCCGTGGACAAAATAACATTTTTTACACCTTTTTTTCTGTTAAGATGTTAGGCTAATGCACTTGAAAATCAAATGTAAAAGTTGTCATAAACTATCCGAGCCAGGGTTAGCTGGATAAACAGTTGGGTAGCCTATCATCACTTTTCACCTGGCTGCTTTTTTTCTTTCAGGCAAAGGAAAGTAAAGTAAAATGAACACCGTAAATACCATCAAGATCATTCAGGAAGTCCTGCAAATGCAGCTAAATCCAACCACTCTTTTTTTTTTTAGTTTCAGGCGATACAGAATAGTCCTGGGTGCTCATTCAGTACATTCACTAGAATCAACTCAACAGGTACTGGGGGTCAGCCGCTTCTACCCACACCCAAAATACAAGAAGGGAAACAATGACCTTATGTTACTGAAGGTATGGAAACCCAAAGCAGGTCCAAATGTTATATTTCGTGTGGTGAAATTTTATTTCATTTTTTTCTTTCTGGAAGCTGTAATTATGTTGTGCGTATTTTATTCTGATATAGGAAGCTATGCCACAGTGTCCTTGAGAACAGGCTATATTCACCATAGGGAATAGTTCCAAATGAAAATAAGATAAAAACTTGGATTTTTAAAGAATAATCAGGTAATATACACACAAACAGCCTCTGGAGGCATAGCATCACCACAGAAGTGTCTCTGGAGTGTCTCTTGCTTTAGACTGGGAACCCTGAATGTCCCTATACCGGCCATTGCAAAGTCGACAGGATGTCAGAAACCTCTGTAAATACCTAAAGTGTCATTCATTGCACACAAGCACTGAGCAGATCAAAAACATGCAATAAACTAATAATCAATATCTAAAACCCTGGAAGGTTACCTAACCCTTGCAAAGTCTTTAGCGGGCGCCTCCGCTAACATTTTCTGCTGAAGTTGAACAAGTTAGGAGCACAGCAATGCATCCCGATTAGTTGATGCGCTAATAAAATTAGCGCATCAACTATCGTTGACCCCCCCCCCCCCCCATCGTTTCTGTCAGTTGGACGGGAAGGCGAACCTGACGAGCTCCGTCCAGACGATCCCTTTGCTGAAGCAGCGCCCGCCGTCGGGCAAGGTCTGCAGCACAGCAGGCTGGGGGAACGTGGATGATTACAACACCCTCCCCGACAAACTGCAAGAGGTGAACACCACCGTCCTGGGACAGCCTGAGTGCGCTCAGCGGTGGAGCAAATTCCATGTTCGGATTACCGAGAGCATGGTGTGCGCAACGGGCCAGAGGCAGTTTCAAGGCTTCTGTGCGGTATGTAACCAGCAGGCTAAAACATCGTTCCTTTCAAGACACAAGATGTTCCTTTAAAATAAAAGTATGAAAGCACTGCATAATACAGTAAGTCTTACATACGCTATCTGTGAATTGGGAAATGGTGCGATCAAATTCAACTTTTTTTTCACGCCTTAAACTGTGACAGAAAGTGAGCTGACAAAGAGCATTATCACTTTTTATTCAAGTGTGTGTGTGTGTGTGTGTGTGTGTGTGTGTGTGTGTGTGTGTGTGTGCGTGCACGCATGTGTGCATGTGTGTGAGTGTGTGTTAGTGCCTGTGTGTGTGTGTGTGTGTGCACGTGTGTGTGTGTATGTGTGTGCGCGCGCATGTATGTGTCTGCCTGTGTGTGAGTGTGTGTTAGTGCCTGTGTGTGTGTGTGTATGTGTGTGTGAGTGTGTTAGTGCCTGTGTGTGTGTGTGTGTGTGTGTGTGTGTGTGTGTGTGTGCATGTGCACGTGTGTGTGTGCGTGTGTGTATGTGTGTGTTTCCATACTCTTAAATATATGGATCGTTCCATTCTGTGCACTGCAGGGGGACTCCGGGGATGTGCGTGTGTGTATGTGTGTGTTTCTATACTCTTAAATATCTGGATCGTACCATTCTGTGCACTGCAGGGGGACTCGGGTGTGTGTGTGTGTGTGTGTGTGTGTGTGTGTGTGTGTGTGTGTGTGTGTGTGCTTCCATACTCTTAAATATCTGGATCGTTCCATTCTGTGCACTGCAGGGGGACTCCGGGGGCCCGCTGGTGTGCGATGGAAAGGCAGCCGGCACTGTTTCCTTCTCAGGACAGCAATGTGGAGATAACAAATCCCCGGATGTTTATATGCTTATTCCCCACTACATAGAATGGATCGAAAGCATTCTTAAACGTGGATAATGTCCTTACTTTTCATAATTTGTGTTTTTTTTAAATTGCAGTTTTATTTTGCTTCTTAAAACCTTGTACTTTGTACTTTGCGCAATCCCATGAAACAATAATGGTGATTTGTGTGTGAAGACGCAATTGCTTTTAATAAAACTGATCCAACTCACCATTTCATTGTGGTTTAATATTACTGAAATTAAAATATAATAGTTGTATAAATAAGGTCGGTGTAATCTATCAAAAACACTAGACTTTATTTTATTTAAAGCCAGCGGTATTCTTCTATGCAACAGCTGAATCTCTGTCTGGTGCATTCCTGCTTTTCTAGCAGGGTTATTTGAGAAATCTTTCACTGAATGTGGAACTAAACTGGTTACACTCTCTCCTGCGTTGCGAAATGGGCATTGTAGTTGTATTGTGCCACGGCCGACAGCAACGTGGAGGCACAGTAGGCGGTTGATCCATGTGCTTTTGAAAGCAGCGCAAAAAGATTGCACATAGACAATATTGATATATAAATATACACAAATATAGCCGAGACGAATTCGGTTAATGTGTGATATTATAACGAACGACATTGTCCTCTCCATTCAAAGTTAAGATTCAGCCACCCTAGTTTAACCGTGGTACTGTAGACTACACATGAACATCACTTCCCAGGATACATTGCGAAAGTGCGTCCTCCACTCCAGTTGTTTTTGCGCCGCTTTATGTTGTATCTTACGTTGGGGTTTGTAGTTTTTCTCCCACTATAACCCTCCTCCCCCAATTTCCCCACCAAGGTTTTGCGGTGCTGGCGTGATAGACTGCTTTCTGCAGACAGAATTACATCACTCAGACATGAAAGTAGTGTCCAGGTAAATTTCAGTTAATACGAATGTCCAGTTTTCAGGGATGAAGTCAATGAAAGGCATGTAATCAAATACATAATTCTCACTAGTTGATTTTCGCTAAATCTTCCGGAACGACCCGTTTGCCTGTTGCGCATGCTAAAGCTAGAGATGATGCGTGATGTAGATTTAGCTAGCTGCGAACGAACTGAAAGCAATGATATTGTGTATGTGACGTCTCGTCGTAGTAGCCTAATGCCCATACTACCGTGATATAATAATTGTTAGCTAACATGATATGCTGACGTTTATCTGGATATATATTAGGCGAATTAATTAAGCAGCGTCATATAATGCAGTTCCTTTACGCAGCCTAGTTTCAGTACATATCTCAAAGTACAACGTGTGAATGAGAATTAGCCTCATCAAGTATACATTAGATAATGTTAGCTCCCTTGCTATTTTGAATGTCACAGCTCAGAGCAGACAAACCACACACCACAAGCACCGCCACCCACCCCCAATACTGCTCCGAAGCACAATAAATGATCGCAGTGCCAGATAATATCGTCCTTCGTTCAAAAGAAAAAAAATAAAGATACATTTTAAGGCCATAATCACGTAACCTCTTTGGCCGGTAGGTTTTACTATTTCATCCGATAAATACAAATAAATAGCATTAATCTGAAAACCATACATCGACACGATCCGTTTTAATATTACTAAATGAAAACAGTCAAATCTTACCTTCATTATGTTTTTCCCTTTCTCAGCATTTGAACGGTGTGGAAGATGTCCAAGAAAAAGGGCAGGTATGCTGGAAGACACAGAATGCTTTCTCTTTTCAAAATAATAATGCTTTGACATTTTGCTTTTTTTCATGTCCACATCTTATTTATGTTGCAACATCTATTATGTGCTTTTTTAAGTTTTGTGAGTTACCAGATCCAGAATGAAGTGATGATCACTGTACTGCCCTTTTTTTGTTCAAGCAAATGCATTGAATAAATTTTAAAATGGCAAAACAAATATAGAAACGTTTTGGTGGTTGCACTTACAGCTTTTTCACAGTGCCTGGCCTTGACTTAATTATGGTATTCACCAACATGGATTCAGAACCTGTTTGCAGATATAAACAAGTAATTTAAACAACTAATTCACAGTAGTTCTACCTGCTGTTGGACTTGGAAACTGAACACCTGCTCCAATACTGTTGCATGTTGGGAAGTATATAATAAAACTATGTGGAAACTTGTTTGCCCCAGGAAGCGCAGCAGTGTGGAGCTGACTGAAAATCTGACTGCTGATCCCAGGAGAATTCTGGGCAAGAGAGTCCAACACAGCTGGAGAGAAAGGGAGCACTGACCAGGTGGAGGGGCACAGTTCTCGACCGGCTGAGTGTCAACCCTTCACTTTTCCTGGTCAAGTACGACGGCTTCGACTGCGTCTACGGCATTGAGCTTTTCAAGGACGAGAGGGTGTCCAACTTACAGGTCCTTTCAGAGAGAGTGGGTGAGTGACCATCTCAGCTCATATGCCTCGACAATCCTGTCCTTCTGTAAATAATAAAAAAAAAAGATTATGGCAACGAGTTCAGTCCCAGTGTCCCCTCAGTCCAAAAGGTGCAGAAGATTAAACGTGGTCTGGCACCTGTACTGCATGTTCACTTTTAAACACGGACCCTTGCAAATTATAATTTCGGTAAAGCGGCCTTAGGCACTCATTGCAGCAGTAAGATTTTGTGGCGCTTTGGTGGGTCACACACACAGAATGTAGTGACAGCTTATTTCTCTCCTATGCTGTCATGCTGTGCTGTGTACCTGAGGTGTACGTGAAGAGTCTTGACTCATTCTGCTGCATTCAAACACAGAGTGTTATCAGTAATATCAGTTATGATTTAGCATCCAACAAAAATGCTAAATGAGACAGTTGTGAACTGCTTACAACTTGTTTTGTCGCAAGTTCGTGAAGGTTTTCATTCCAGCCCTGAGAAAGCACACCTCATTTAACAGCTGGAGATCTTTCAGGAGCTCCTAATTAGTAGAAATAAGGTCAACCCTGCCAATTTAGGGTTGAAATGAAAACCTACAGGACGGTAGGCCTCCAGGAACAGGGTTGGGCAGCCCCGCCCCTTGATAATACGCGTCACATGTTATCCGCGACTGTGCTGAGTAGAGACAGAGAAACGAAACATCTCAGTTCAGTGCTTGTCCTGTTCGTGTGCCCTTTGACCTCTCTGTGCTGCCCGCCTTTGCAGTGAACACCAAGATCAAGGTTCCTCGGGGCGCAGGAGAGCTGGTGGGAAAGGCCGTGGAACATCTATTTGAAAAAGAAGACGGAGAAAAGAACGAGTGGAGGGGCATGGTCCTATCCAGGGCGCCCATCATGACTAACTGGTATTACATCACATACGAGAAGGACCCCGTACTATACATGTACCAGCTCTGGGACGACTTCGAAGATGGGGACTTGCGCATTTTACCGGAAGCTGGTATGGCTTGTTTTGTGCGCGCTGTCGTTGCTCACGATGACCATGTGAAAAAAATGGCACTGAGAAAGTTATTTTTGCGCAAAGTAGAGTCCTTACTTCTTGTTCTTTTACCTCTTTCTTTCCCTTAGAAAATAAACACTTGCTTCCAGCTGACAGGAAGCCAGATGAAGAGGCCGAGAGCCTTGTGGGTAAGCAGGTCGAATACATCACCGAAAAAGGAGTGAAGAGAACCGGCCTGGTGATCTACCAAGTACCCGCCAAGACCTCCGTGTACTTCATCAAGTATGACGATGACTTTCACATCCATGTCTATGACCTGGTCAAGACCTCCTAAGAGAATGCACCTGCATCTTCCATTGCCCACTTGCCATCGTCATTCTCTCCTCCCATCACTATTGAAGAAAGGGTAACAGGCTCGACGGTCAAAACGGTATTGCCAAAAGTCCAATCTCATACCAGGACCCTGATTTTAATGGTGAACCTGCTCTCTGCACAATATTTCCCTTGGGTGTCATAGTGTAGGCAGCCGCTAGTGGGAGTGACCATAAGTTTCTCCACAAGGGTATTGGTTTCCAGTTGAAACGGCAGCAACCTCACAGGTACATGTAGTAGACTGGTATTTCGCCTCTTCACATCATTGTTGTAGCGGTCGTCTTGTACCGTGAAAAAATATGGAGCCGTTGCGAAACAAGATGATGTATTTATAGTTAGCCCACTCCAAGTATTGCTGGGGGGGGGGGTTCAAATCCAGGACTGGGCCTTTCCGCATGGAGTTTGCACACAGAAACTGCATGTCTTCCTCCCACAGTCCAAAGATGTGCAGGGAGGCTAATTGGAGACTCTATATTGCCCATAGGTAGGAGTGTGCATGCCCTGCGACAGATTGGCAGCCTGTCCAGGGTGCATTCCTGCCTAATGCATGCAGAGATAGTTAATTTCAATTTTATTTGTATAGCGCTTTTTACAGAGAACTGTCACAAAGATGCTTTACAGAGCAGCAAGGCAAGAAACAGCAAAAAGAGCAAACACCAGACCTGAACCCCCAAATAGCAAGTACAGAAGGTAAAAACTCACAGTGGGGAGAAAACCCTCAAGCGGTGGCAAGAATAAACTCCCCAATGGGAAGAAATCTCGAGAGGAACCTGGCTATAGAGGGGGAGCCCATCCTCCACTGGCCAGCCTGGTGTAAAGCAGCGGTAGAATGGAATGTGGCATAAGTGCTACAAGGGATCTAGTAGTGTGTTCCTGCCCAGTGCATGCTGGGATAGGCTCCAGCACCCCCTGCGACCCTGACCAGGATAAGAGGGTATAGATGATGGATGGATGAATGGTTTGATTAGGCAAGATTTAATGTAAATATTCATGGACTAAATAAAGCAGCATTGAAACTGTACAGTCACATGTGCAAAACTTTATGTCATCCAAGACTGACTCACAGTTCAGTTCATCATTATTTTCTGTGGATAGTAAAATTTAATTATGTACAATATGCCACCAATGCAAATATATTGGACAGTATTTGATTTACTTGTTTGCAGTATTTTTAATTAGTAAAATATCAGCTGTGAAGAATAACAGACTTTTCAGACAGCAGTATATGTATTTGTGGAGATTATTCACCATTGCTGCATTTTCACATAGTTTAGGTAAACTGTTTTTAGCCGTTACAAAGGATATCATTTTAATAACAATGTAGTGTGCAGATATCTCTCTGTAAAAAAAATATGTATGTATTGACAGTGTTATCTGGTGTTTGTGGGTGTTCTCTGTGACATGCTCTTGTCCGCAAGCTTCCAGGAACTGTAAGCATTAATGACATACGTGTGATATATCTGTCATCTTGCTGCTTTTGACCAAAGCTTAATTTTGTTGTGTTGTATTCACCAGTCTATGTAATGATGGCATCGTTAAATAATAAAGAGTTATTTTTGGACTTATTTTTATGGACTGTTTTGATTTGCATGGTGGCGTATTAGTGACACCTGCAGCTTGCACTCATAAAGTGCAGGGAACAACTATGCGGTTGTTCCCCGCACTTGGAACGGTACTTCTCTCTCAGGTTTTCGACACACTTGTTCCTGGTTATGGTTATGCACTTTGTTGTACGTCGCTCTGGATAAGAGCGTCTGCCAAATGCCTGTAATGTAACGTAAAGCAGTGCTTCCATTACAGATTACCGTTAATATACATACACATAGCGAGTACTGCTAATTGTGCCGCATAAAAATGTTTCAATGGCCTATCTGTTAATGCCGGATCGAATGTACGCTTTGGTGAATCGTTCACCCTTTAGTGAAAACGGACACATGAACAGGAGGACCTGACTTTAAGTGGTCTTCGTGGAGCCTCGAAATTAGTCAGACAGCTGAAATTCTGAAAATATCGTCTAGACATTTGTCAGTTTACAAAAAAAAAAAAACTTATCTGCGATCGATTGCCAACCAGGGTGTATTCCTGCCGCTTGCCCAATGCATGCTGGGATAGGCTCCAGCATTCCCGCGACCCTGATCAGGTTGAGAGGGTATAGATAGTGGATTGATGGATGGAAAAAATACTGGGCTATGAAGACACAAAAAACCCTAAACTCTTACTTAGTTGTAATCTTCCAAATTGCAGTCCACTTTCAATACCCCCGATACATTATTGAAGACTTCTGGGCTCTCTTAATGGAGAAACTTGCAGCTTGATTGGTTCCAGGTTCCATTTCCATTAGAAAGAAGATAAATTTGCTATATTGAAGAACAACGTGTAGAACTGTATATCTGTGATGTGCAACCACATTAAGGGGTAAGTGACAATACAGTATACACGGTTTTTAACAAAAACCATTCTTTAAGTCCCCAACAAATCCAAAACAAACCGATTACAACAGGCACAAATGTTCTGGCATGATATTTATTTTTGAACGTGTCAACTGGTAAAGGGTGGAATTTGGTTATATACAAAAAATACAGCATATTTCTGTATAAAAGATGTTATAGGTACAAGGGTGAAGAACGGATTCCAAGCCAAAACAAGTAAAATATCCTAAATAAATAATATGACGGGACAACCAAACAATGAACGGCACATAAAAAGCACGCAGATCCCCGCAAGTTGTGTCGCAGTATATCGATCCTCATCTGTCTGATAAGCCCTGCTTTTTAATTCCTAGGTTTGCTGTTTTCACCCCCAAGCAGCACACAGCTGTTAATATCCTGAAGATAGCCGCAAGCTCACATCTGGATTAGCTCGTGTCCAGGCCTCAGCAGGAGAAGAGTGATGTTGCTGGACAGATGAGTGCATATACGCCTTCATTAATCACACAGGGGGCTCCATTTCTCACAGGAAATGCACAGTGTCTAAATCAATCAAGAAATCTTTATGTGAGGGCAAGCATACAATGCACCGTCCTTCCGAAACCTCCGCGGAAACACGTGCCGTTATTATCCTGAAGTTTTGACTGTGTTTTGATAAGAACCTTTTCACCCACTTAAAATGGAACCTGGATACACTGATGTCGTCTGAGTTGTTTTTGCTGCTGCTGCTGGGGTTCACTTGGCGAGATTCTTAATGTACTGGATGCCTTGATCGGTGTACTCGCACGCTCTGGTTGGGGCAACCGAAAGGGCGGCTATGGATTTCTGCACTCCTGGAATAAAAGTGTGAAAAATTAGTTTTTATATGATTTTTTTTTTTTTTTTTTTTTTTTTAGAAATCGGGTACTGGTACTGCCCAGACACCATTCTCATGCTCTCACCTGAGTTCCATGTTTCAAGGGGAGAGAATTCAATTTTAGGAGGAGCAGGAAGCTGAAACAATACACAAACCATAAACATATTTACAGCAAACCTTGACTAATCGAAACATAAAAACAAAGTGTCATTGGGACAGCAATAGCTATTGCACACTGAACGCACATACTCCATTGGCTTGACCTTTGAGGCCTGTTAAAGCCTTTTGCTTTCCATGTAGTTACATTTTTATCTTGGATTATATTTACTGTACAATAATGATTATGATGTCGAAAATATACAAGGCACTAATGTTTTCTCAACTGGGTTTTATAGCCATTACACCTACAAAAGCAGATAGGTGTCAATACAGCCTCTACAAGAAGCAGCTACTATATAATCAAAAATCCACTGTGATGCCTGAATGATCTCAATTTGTAATCATGGCTAATTTTGTGCACTTGCATACTGATTCAGAGTAGTGTAAAATGCTATTAACACACATCCATTTCATTCAGCTATAACTTATACATAATAAGGTGCAATGATACACTTTTCACCATTAACATAATCTGAATTGTGAATGGGATGACTGATTTTGTTTTTTCATTTTATTTTGAGAAAATGTATTTTGAGCCAAAGCCAACACACACTGTAAAACAAAATTTCACATGATGAAGTAGTGCGTGTGATGATTGTGATCGTTGCCTGCTGTTTGAGCCGAGCCATTTTTAATGTCTTGCTGGGGACATTAACGGATGCAATTACCTCCAAACCAAAGTACTTCATCCACTCGTCCACGGCAGGAGGAATGGCAGCTTTAGCTTTGCTGAGGACCTCCGAACCTTCCCCACTTCCTCCTAGAAGCCCTGTGTCATAAGCTACATACAAAGCTCCACCCGCAACAGTCACTTTAGTGACCAACCTGCAGAACACATAGAAGCAGAACACAGAGTAGATGATGTCCTCACGTCAAGATAACATGCCTCATTCTATTTTTATACAGTCTATGTTCCTAATTTCTGGTAAATGTGACTACCCTGGTTAAATAAAATAAATAAATCGTTGACGGTTTGATTAAATAACGTCAATATATATACAGAATTATACAAAATCATGAATTTATCCAGATCAGACCTGCCAATGGATCTTAGTATCTAGATATGCATCAGGCTACCCAGCTAGCCATCAAACAAAGCTATCCATAATATACATAGACTAGTTTAATATTATCTTGAACCAGTCACGTTGTCTGCCTTGCTAGTGAACAAAAAAATGCAACTGTAGCAGTGAAGTTTGCTACATTACATATTGTATCTCTTGCAGCAACAGACCAGCAAGCTATATTAGCTAGCGAGCAAGTGGTTTCCATTTATAGCTTACCTAGCTTATCTACTATCGTATTTGTGCTTGTGACATTCGGGAGAAGACTGGCTAACTTAATGTTTAAAAGGTATTAAATGGTACAGCGTTTATAGTTACCGATAACTGTATACATGCTAATAAATGCAAGTATTTCAGCTAGCTGGCTAGCTAGCTATCAGTAGCAATCACTTAACCAGATAACGTTAGGAAATGCACAAGCAGAGAAGGACAGACTGTCGTAAGAATATATGCCGGGAAACACTTACTTTACTACTGGGAGAATCTTGGTCGCCATATCACGAACGAACACAAAGCTAGACAACACTAATTTAGCGTTTGAATGCGGTGGTAAAATATGCGAGTTATGCAGCCAGAATTTAACGTGAGATAGCCAAACAGTCCGTCTAGCTTCATTGACAAGGACAACCCAATGTGTAATAAAACTTTGACAATAAAGTTTTGTTTTCAAATTCGTTTCACGCATGTGTAGATGCAATTTTAAAAACGCAGCAGATTCGTTTCATATTAGATAAAGGTCACTGGCGAATTTTAACTACCACTTAATGGAGTTCTTGTCTATAAAAACGAATGAAGTCATTAATTTATTTATTTATTTGTTCTAGACTATGTGACGATGGCATATATATTTTGAATTATGTCGCGCTTCTGAGGGCTCTATCTGCTGCGTTCCGTGACCCCGGAACTACATAACTTTAGCAATGTTATACGAGTGGTCGGAACTCTACAACAAGGACAGATTAGTAGTTTCCGTTGGAGTTGTCATGTTTGCGTCGCCTCTTCCTCTCTGCGAAAACTCGAGCAACATAACGTTGAAGTAGTGAAACGAATTTGCTGGTAATATTTGGAGCGTCTTGTGATGTTGGCCTTTATATTAGTCTTGGAATACAGTTAATTCGAACTTGTTAAACACGAAATCTCTTAGTTTCATGTGGAACGTTAATGTCCTCGTATGTCGGACATCTTGGTGGTGGTCAAATGTCACATTTGACCACTTGCTCTGTATGTAACTGTCCGCTTTACAATTGTGTAGTAGTGATCGTGATTTGAAATCACGATGCCGTTATTGGTTTGTGGCTACAAGGTCATTTCCTCAACTGTTACATTTCATCACAGTCCAATGCAATTGGTCACTTTGAGTTTGTTTTGATGCTCTTTACACTGGAAAAGCACAAGTTGCTTTTATTATTTTTTACATAATATTATGTTAAAAAAAGCATTACTCTTTCTCTTTTTAACTATAAATTTGACAAGAGCAGAACCCATTTTGTTTAGTTGAATCATGCTATTAGTGCTATGGGCACACAATAAAATAAGTAACACAAGAAAATAAATAACTTGTGCATGTTAAGCATTATTCATGCTTGGTTAGCCGTGATGCACACACATAAAAAAAGACATGGAAACCCCACCATGCGTGACGTTAGGGATGGTGTTTGGTTTGCACCAAACACAGTGCTTTGCCATCAGGCCAAAGAGCTCAACTATAGCCTCAACAGACCACAAAAAACATCCCCCAGAAAGTCTCAAGTTCTCTCACATGGCTTCAGGCAGATTCTGTCCGGTTGATCTCCCAAGGGGCCAAATCTGTGATGTGTTGAGGAGTCAGGGAAGTTTGTCCAATTGAAGCCAATAAAGATGGCCTCCTGACCACATCCGGTAGTGTCTTGGCTGTGTCATACTTTCTCCCTTTTGTTACAGTGCATTTAACAGTGCTCCTAGGAAGATTCAAAGCTTTGCCAATCTAGTAACCTGCTACAGATTTTTTTGGCTGCTAAAGCAACTTAGTCTTCTAGTGCCATATGCATACAGTATATTATGTTTTATGTCATTCAGTTGACTAGTACGAAGGCAGGGAATTAAGGCGAGAGAAGAAGAAGGAAGAAGCACAAAATATTCCAAGTTTTGTGCTTTATAGTGTGGCTATCTGAGCGTTTAACTACATTCAGAGAGTGTGAAAGTTTATGTTTGTAATTAGTGAGCGACTGTGTGGTCACTTTAGCTCAGGGCCGGCCCAAGGTTTTTGGGGACCCTAAACAAAAAGTTTATATCGAGCCCTCTGTTTCGGTCGAAAACCACCCCCCGAGCCCCAGCCAGCAAGATTTGGCACCAATAGAAATATATTTAGATTAATGAAAAAGCCATTGTCTTAGGGAACACAATTATTTATTTAAAAAATATATAATAAATAAATATATATATATATATATATCTTGGAGGGAGGGGGCCCCAAACCAATCACGGGGCCCTAAACAAATGTTTACTTTGTTTATTGGGTCGGGCCGGCCCTGCTTTACCTATGGGAAAGCCTGAAAAGTGCCGAACTCATACATACAGCATACATACACTCACACGCACACACTCGCACAAGGTTAAGCAGAGCTTTAACGGCCTTTGGGATACAACACTTTACATATGTAGGCGATTTAAGTGGTCTTAAATACAACAGAGGGATAATGTGTTTTACATGCTCATGGGTTAATTGATTTGGGTTTTATACTGGCTGAGGTAAGCAGTTCGGGGAGAGGGAGGTTGCAGATGTCTTTCCTCCCGGACATTGTTTATTCAGTGTGCATTCTCATCATTATTCTAATGAAGCGGTTCTGTTTGCGTCCAGGGGAAACTGAGATAAATGGAAAGCTTTAGCACATTCCCCGCGATAAATTCTAAAGCCCCTGGTATTCAAATCAGACCTAATAAAAGCACGTTCGGATCAAAGGCAGCTCTTTCAAAACGTATCAAGTACGCGTGGCGTTGTTGACTCGAAGAGACCTTGAATTTTCATTTTCGATGATTACAAAGTCAGAACTCAGCAAACTTGAGCTCGGCCACCTGGATCAGACACTTACCTGAAATTTAGGAAAGAGCCTTTTCACTCCTCTAGTCTCATCTTACAGTATGTGCTCTGGACAGTGCGGGTCTTTTGCTGTCATTCTCTCATTTTTTTATTTTGTTTGAGTTCTTTTCCTGACGAGCTTTTCAAATTTGTAGCAGACAATACTTTTTTCATGCACTGTTCCATGATAAAGGATACCCAACTGAACCTGTGCAATCAAATTCTTTTTTAATAGTTATATTGAAATAACCAAAGAAAGCAAACACTATGATATTGATGATAATAATAATAACAACAGTGACAACAACAACCGGAAAAGTGTGCTAGTTTGGGAGCACAGAGAGCAACGTATGTACCGGGGGACATGGGAAAATTCCCCGATCCGGCCAAAGTGGACAGGTTTACTGTGGACTAACTAGGTAAGTGACATGCTACCAGGGGTGTAGCACAAAATTCTGGGCCCTATACATAAGCAGTCTCTGTGGGCCCCCTTCCTCTCTTGATCCATGTCTCTCACGCATCATTCCAGGCTTTTCGAGGGCCCTCTCCCCATTCGGGCCCTGGATAGCCAGTCCCACTTTTCCCCCCCACTACGACGCCCCTGCATGCTACTGTACCAACCAAAGCACCGAAACAGCCCTGTTAATAGGTATGCAGTCCCCGGATGAGTGAGTCCTGTCATTAAGAGAAGCGGAGAAGTCTACCTGGGCTCAGCATGTTATCTTGTACGACACCGTGTGTGGGTGCGAGTTATGGAAATGACAGAAAATGCCACCAGAACTGGCACATGCATCGCCAGGGTGAAAGTACGCGTCACCACATCATCTTTTAAGACAGTTCAAAGGCATATGGAAAGAGAAGATTCCAGATTGCGTTATCTATAACTGCTGTTGCATGATGACAGACAGCCATCTGCTCATCGTACAGCGAACGGTCCTGTAATTTTTTTTTTTTTTACAGCTGAACTCATTTCTGCCTCGTAGACTGTGCTCTACGATGTCTGTCTCTACTCCAGGCTCACAGCACGTTTTCTCTTTTGCATTTTTTTTTTAAACAACATACGAACAGTTATGGTGTATAATTATGAATTAGGATTAAACCATTCATCTGTTCTCTTCAGCCGTTCTTTGCTGAAACATGATTTGATCTGAATTTTTTTTTCCCCCAACGATAAGAAGAAACCATTTAAAATCGAAAAATGGTGGTGTTTCACACAATTCTGTCAGGATTTTCAAACAACTGCAAAGCATCTGAACTGATATTTTTAGCTTTTTGATTTAGCTTTTTTTATATTCTAAGTAGGTCCAGCAATTTTCCAGGGTTATTTTTTACGGCTGTAATAAATAGTAACACTGTGTTTTTTAGTTTGTCTGTCTTCTTGGTCACTTATGTAGTTTTACATTACTAGCCTTATGGGATAATTGTTTTTTTTTTTTTTTTTTAATAAGAGATGATTGCTCTTTCTGTGCAAACACAGTGCAATGAATTGAAAAAGCAAACTGCGCTGTCACAGCTAAAGGAAATCTATGGAAGTGTTGCCGTGCCGCAGATGATGAAGTTGAAATTACTCGCTTTGAAAGCTGCATGTTATTTCACACTCGCTGAAGGCCAGATTATCCTCAAATTCAGTGGTCCGGAACCGGAGACCGACGAAAAAAAAGACATTTGATGGGGGCTTCTGAACTCTTCGGTAATGCATTGGTCACTCTTTCAGCGCCGTAATATATATATTTTTTGCCTTAAATTTCTGAAGACCGTATCTCGCCATGCACAGGCAAGCAAATGAATCACTGGGCGTGGAAATAAACCTCCCAGCGATCTGTCTGCCGGTATCACCCCAGACTAATAGATAGCCAGCAGCGGTGACGTGACTTCTCCTGAAAATAACCCTGTCCAAATAAGACACAGATATGCATTTATCACAAAGGGAGCACGGGGTGAAATGCTTGCATTGCAGATGACTAAGCTCGCGCGTGGCTTTGCTGACTCTCACATATTTGCGCGTCATAAATATTTCTGCTTCCGCCATCATTTTTGACACATTTTCTGAAGCAGATACGTTTTTTTTTTCTTCCAGAGAAAAAAAGGGTTATCTCTCCTCTTTGTTCCACCTATAGGATGAAAGTAATAACATGACCTTTGACCCCAGCATTCTTGCGGTTGTGTCGTGTGACTGTGGCTCATACCAAGTTACAGGTTGAGCTGGTCAAACTCTAGCTGAGAGAATGTTATAATTGGCTAGATTGAGACTAATCACATCCTTCCATATCCATTTTGTTTTACTTTCATTTGTAGATTATTGGTTTTTGTAAGCCCCCTGCATTTTAAAATGACCTGTATTTAAAATTCTTCCAGAATGTGTGTATAAACCATGTAATACACGAGGGGGCAGCATTACCCAAGTAAAGTTAGAATTCAGGCTGAGGGAATGCATTGATTTTGCTGTAATTCAGACAGGGAAAAAATCATTAAAATAAATAATTCCCACATCCAGTATTATTGCTACCTGAATTAATCTTATTCACATTTCAGGTAACTAACAATACATGACTGATTACACGAATATTAAGAGAGTAAATTTAGTAAGTTCAATCTGTGCTAAAAATAAGACTGACTCTAATGGGGCCAGTGGTTCTGGTAGTATTAGCAGTAATAAAATGGCAAGGGTAACTGACTTTGAAGATGTTTCTAATTTTTTCCTTTCATTAATATTCACTCTTTCATACGTTTCACTAGCAAACGTACCAGAATAACCGCATTGTAGATGTGTGTCGCAGTCAGAAGTGATGCTGTTCAAATTTTCACCATGATTGAATTAAGCCATGGAAAAACACCAGGATGTTTGGTATGTGGAAGGAATACGAAGTAAAAAATGTTTGTATGTGCGTGTGTGACAGAGAGAGAGAGAGAGAGAGAGAGAGAGAGAATGAGAGTGTGTGGGTGTGATAGATACGGAGAGAGAGCATGTGGGTGTATGTATGAGAGAGAGAGTATGTGTGCGTACACCGTACCTTATTGATTAATAAAGGAAGGTTTCAGAGTATGAGAAAGAGTGCTTGATGGAAAGAGTGATGACTGAAAGGAGAGAAAGAGAGAGAGAACGGGAATTCAGCAGTAGCAGTGAGTATAAGATGGAGCTGGAGAGCAGGAGATTGACAGAAAGAGACGGGGGTGGAGGGGGTGGAGGGGGGGGGAGGTTACTGTGTCCAACCTCCCCCGCCCCCGCATCCACCCCAAACTGACTGTGGAGCCAGGACAGGCCATGGGATGGCAGCCAGTAACACCTGCAACAGATTAGCGCTCTAATGCCTGCTAATAAATCCCCTCACCTCTGCTAACATCACCGAGCTGGGGAGAGGAGCAGTGTGGCCCAGGCCCAGAAACGCACTGAAGACACGCAGACAGACAGCAGCACATAGAGACAGCAGCACAGAGAGACAGCAGCACATAGAGACAGCAGCACAGAGAGACAGCAGTATAGAGAGACAGGAACTCAGAGAGACAGCAACACAGAGAGACAGCAGCATAGAGACACAGCAGCATAGAGAGACAGCAACACAGAGATACAGCAGCATAGAGAGACAGCAACACAGAGATACAGCAGCACAGAGATACAGCAGCACAGAGAGACAGCAGTATAGAGAGACAGCAGCACATAAAGACAGCAATGCAGACAGACAGCAGCACAGAGATACAGCAGCACAGAGAGACAGCAACACATAGAGACAGCAGCATAGAGAGACAGCAGCACATAAAGGCAGCAGCACATAAAGCAGCAATGCAGACAGACAGCAGCACAGAGAGACAGCAGCACATAAAGGCAGCAATGCAGACAGACAGCAGCATAGAGAGACAGCAGTATAGAGAGACAGCAGCATAGAGAGACAGCAACACAGAGATACAGCAGCACAGAGAGACAGCAGTATAGAGAGGCTTCATTAAAGACAGACGTATTTGCACACAGCAGCCAAGCACAGTTGAGTCAAGTCAAAGCCATCATTTATTTTAGCGCACAATTCGCAGTTAAGTCTCAACACAGCGTGCGTTTGAAACAAAAATGGAAGATTGAAACCACAGAGCAAATGAGGAATGACATAACAGCAAAAAAAAAAAAAAAGAAAAGAAAGAAACAGCAGCGACGGTAATGAAAACGTTCATTTACGGGCCGTCCGCCCCGGTGGATGAAACAGTCACTGCGGGCCGTCGGGGAGCGAGAAACCGTGTCTTTAGTCTTTTAAAGATATTAGCAGAAATCGCTTTCTGTTTGATGGGGGTCTCAGGATCGGTCTTCAGCAAAAACGAAGGCGCTCTCGCTTAGAAAAGCTAAAAAGCCTTTGGGTGAGTGGCTTATACGTGGCTGAACACTCAATGTTAAGAACACACCAACGTCACAGAGACATGAGGCTGAGGCACGAGAAGCCGCACAGAGACGTCCCCGCGTACTGAGACGCACTGAGGCCGAGGCCCGGGTCAAATACCTATTTGTTTTGGATTCAAATACTTTTCTGTGCTCTGTTGATCTTGCCTGGTGTAATTGAGCCAGCCAATACGACCAGAAGGCGGGGGTTTGCACTTTCTGAGAGTATTTCGTTGGTTCCAATACACCAGGCAAGTTCAGTAAAGCACAGAAAAGTATTTAATCCAAAACAAATGTGTATTTGACCCATGTCCGGGGGGCTCAGACACAAATGGAAGTGTGAGGACAGGACTGGTCCTGGCACAGGCTTAAAAAAAAAAAGAAAAAACGCTGAGACACTGTGATGCGCATCGAAGGCGGAACCTGGGCCGAACTGGAGTAGCAGTGTGGCGCATTCGGACACGCTGAGGTGCGCTGAGACAAACTGAGCTGACACTTTAAGACGGGACCGCCCAACCCCTGTTCCTGGAGATCTGCCGTCCCGTAGGTTTTCACCCCGGCCCGGGCAAAGCGCTCCCCATTTCAACGCCTAGAGATCTCGTTGAGCAAATTAATATGATCAGAGCGTGCCAGATTGGGGCTCAAATGGAAATCGACGGGACGGTGTATATCTCTCCAGGAACAGGGTCGGGCGGCCCCTCGCATTATGACGTCCTGAGAGCAACAGAGGCGCGTTGAGACTCCCTAAAACGCATTTAGGCGCGCTGAGTAACACCTCGGGACGCTTGCGGGCACATCGAGACGCGCTGAGGTCGGGAAGCTCCGGGCTCCGGGAAGCGCGCCGAGACAACGGCCTCGTTGCGCTTAGCGCTCGCTCTGCGTGCTGAGAAACCCCGCACGGCAGTAGGCGAAAACCGCGCTGTCCGTCGCGCAGCCCAGGAAGGCCTCAGAGGGCCAATAAACAAGCCGCAGTTATACGTACGTACGTTACACGTGAACTAGCGGGCCAAGCTCATCGGCTGCCACGAAAAACGAGAACAAAACTCACCAAGGCTCCAATTGAAACCGTCGTTAGTTCAGAAGATTCCGCCTCTTACGACGAGACACGGTGGGATATTGAAATACACTAAAAATACACCGTGAGGCCCAAACTGGCCGTCTGTACTGGGCCATTACGCTGTTATGGAGCTCTGGATCGGTGGATAAGGTTCAGTTGATGTTGGGGTTTTTTAAAAACCTCGGGGGGGTTATTCGAACGACACGCTCGAACCGCAGGAAAAAAAAAAGCATCCGAAACCGTGCAGTGTTGCAAGCGCAACGAGGGCAGGAATCGATAATGACGACCGCAAAAAAAACAAAACAAAAAAAAAAACGCTTCTTGCAATGTGTCGCACATAAGAGAGGAGCAGAAAAGAGACGGTGCGAGAGAGAGAGAGAGAGAAGAGAGAGGGAGAGAGGGATGAGGGAGAGAGAGGGGGGGATGAGGGAGGGAGAGAGAGAGAGAAAGAGAGAGGGATGAGGGAGAGAGAGAAAGAGAGAGGGAGAGAGGGATGAGGGAGAGAGAGAGAGAGGGGGATGAGGGAGGGAGAGATAGAGAGAGCGAAAAGGAGACAGTGAGAGAGACATTTAAGAGGTGAGTCATTCAGCTGGACATGCGGGCACCCCCCCTCCCCCCCCCCCCCCCCAGTTGCCCTCTGACCCCCCTTGCCTTGGCCCTCATTCACCCCATCACAATGGTCGACACCTGTGTCCTTTCTTTCCTGGCACTATTATTGTTTACATCATTGCCTGGGAGAGAGAGGGCGGAGGTTCTGTGAAGCAGGATCCCCCACTGCCACCCCCCTGCCACCCCCCCCCCCCAAACGCCCCTCACCCCCTCAAAGGCAGGGCTCCATCCCTTTATACGCCTCAGTCTAATTAATATTACATCGTGCACACACACATACACACACATACACGCACATACACATGCACACACACATACACGCACATACACATGCACACACACACGTGCAAACACACACGCACACACACGCATGCACACACACACGCACACGTGCAAACACACACGCACATACACAAGCACACGCACATGGACACGTGCACACACACACAGACACACACGCATGCACACACACGCACACAAATGCACATGCACATACAAACAGATGGACAAAGTCCAAGGAGAGCGCTCCAAGCTCTACAAGGTCTGTGTTTTTAGGGCTTGTGTATGCAAGAATGTCTTTTTCGCTCTCTTTCTTTTCTCTCTCTCTCTCTCTCTCTCTCTCTCTCTCTCTCTCTCTCTCTCTCACTGTCTGTCATGCTCTCTCTCTCACTTTCACCAATGCTATCCACTCTACCCTTTCTTTTCATGAGCTCTGATTAGAATCCAAGTTTTTAGATGGAGCCAGAAAATCTCTGGGTTGATTAAAAACACACATGAAAGGTTTGGGGAAAAATCTATCGGGAGATGCTGAATGTGAAGGCTAAGAAAACGGGGGGGGGGGGGGGGGGGGGGGGGGGGGGGGGGGGGGGGGGGGGGGGGGGGGGGGGGGGGGGGGGGGATTGAATTGCTGAGGATATTTGAATTGCTTTAACAATGACACCTCTCACGCACCATGCAAGAATCTCACCACACCGATGATTTAAAAAAAAGGATAAAACCGCTTTCATTTGTCCCTTTCACCGTTGTAAATTTCCGCAAGGGGAGAGAGGTGTAAGTTCACTTTTGAGGGAGTAACTGTACTTTTTCCACATCAGATCCTGCCAAGGGAAGTGAGTCTTATGGCAGTGTATCTGGAAATATGTAAGATTTGTAAACTAGTGGATATAATGTATATTTTATTTGATTTTTTAACTGTTGCTTATTCAGGTTTCCCATGCTCATGGTATCATATGTTTGAAGTGCATTCTGATGTTAATCTTTCAATCAGAGGGATTAGACTTTAGCACAAGAACCTAGTTTCATATGGGAAAAACAGTGCTTCAGCACAAATATTAATATTTTGAAAACAATAAATAAAAATCAGATTGTGGGTTATTGTTAATGCTTCTGTGTTGTATTATGTTGTGTGGAAGAACTCAATTCCATTTTCTTATGTACAAAATTTGAAATATTTTATGTAAAGCACCTGAATCTTCCTGAGACCTGGCAGGAGAAGGGTTAAAGTGCTTTAATTCTTTTGCCCTAGTACACATGTCTCATAATACATGTGTCTGTCATGGCAAAAACATGTTGCAGTGAAAATATATATCTTTTTATTTTTAGAGTGCCCCTTGTAGTGTAAGTTTCAGCATAGTAGTACATATGGTTCTTGAGATGAAAACCACAGACTCATGTCCCCTACGTGGGGGGGTGGGGGGGGGGGGGGGGGGGGGGGGGGGGGGGGGGGGGGGACATTGAATTGCTGAGGATATTTGAATTGTTTTAACAATGATACCTCTCACGCACCATGCAAGAATCTCACCACTCCGTTGAAAAAAAAAAAAAAGTAAAATCGCTTTCATTTGTCCCTGTCACCGTTATAAATTTCCGCAGGTGATACATGAACAGCGACCCACGCATCTGAAAGCTTTTGTTTGATGGCGCTTAGGCCTTCCCGAAGTGTCTTAGGCCGCTTTTCCACCCCATGGTACCGGCTCAACTCCACTCGACTCGACTCTACTCCCTTTTGGTACCAGGTAGGCTACTTCGTTTTCCACTGCAGATGGCACCCCCGTCAATGTAGCTGGTCGTCATTAGCGACGCCGCATGAAACGCGTTGCTCTGACCAACCAGTGGTCTGCAGTGTTTTCACGTCACCTTTTGGTATCGCCTCAGCTGGCTTGGAACCTCGACGGAGATGATACCAAAAAAAAAAAGTACCAGGTACCAGGTACTATCCACAACTTTTTTTGCCGGATGGAAAACCAAAAAAAAGTTGAGTAGAGTCGAGTCGAGTTGAGCCGGTACCACGCGGTGGAAAGGCGGCTTTAGGAAGTGCCTGGTGTCTTTGCTGATCAAACCCGCAGGTTTTCAAACACATAAATCTTTAAGGGAGGCGGAGGGAGGGAGCTTAGTCATGCTGTCTGGCTGTGTGTTGCGGGAAGTGAATTCTGTTTCTCCTGCCCCTTTTTACATGGAGGGGAAGCCCAATTACTGAAGAATGAGAGCTGAACCGTGAAATACTCTCGACAAGGCCTGCAAACTCACAAGAACAAGAGCGGACGTTTTTTTTTTTCTCTTCTTCTTTTTTCATCCTTCTTCCCTTGTTCTTTCTCTCTCCCTCAGCCCCTTTCTGTCTCTCACTTCTGCCTTGTTTTACCAGATCTCCCTTCCTCTCTCTCCCCCTCTCTCTATCTCTCTCCCCTTCACCCCCTTTCTCTCTCACTCTCTCTCTTTCTCTCCCTCTCCATTGCTCTCATCCCCCTGCTCCTCTCTCTATTTCTATCTCCCTCTCTCTCTCTCCCTCCCTCTCTCTCTCTCTCGCTCTCTCAATCTCTCCCTCCTTACCCCCTTTCTCCCTCCCTCTCTCTTTCTCTCCATCTCCATTGCTCTCACCCCTTCTCCTCCCTCTCTCCCTCTCTTTCTCTCCCTCTCTCTCTCTCTCTCTCTCTTTCTCCCCCCCCTTTCTCTCCCTCTCCCTCCCTGCCCTCCCTCCCCTCCTCCCCCGGCCTCACAAAGGGAAGGCCCTAGGCTTACAAAGTGCCAATTAACACTGAATGCTTGCCCCTCGCACCTTCTCCTCCGAGCCGCTGACAGCTCTGGTGTTTGGGTTAATACGGAAGGCCTGTGAAGAATTATAATTCCCCCCCCCATACCCCCCACCCCCCCATACCCCCCCCCTTCCCACCCACCCACCCACCCTTTTATTTTGTTTCCAATGGGGTGGTTTCACAGTTCAATGCACGTTCAAAGGTGATATAAAATGACTTTCCAAAGAATTTCATTTGGGGGAGAGAAGGAAGGGCTGATTTGGAAGAGGGGTAGAGGGGTAAGGGTGGGGTGGGGGTGCGGGGGGGGGGGAGGGGAGGGCACTGGACACCCGAGAACAAAGTGCTCAGACAGAGAGGGTCTCTTCCTCCACGGACAGCTCTCTTGTCTTCCTGGTTATTGATGGGTCATTTCAGAACCATAAATCTGTGGCTCGGGGCAAGGTTCCCAGCAATGAATACGTTCTGGTGACAGTCATTATACAGGAGGCCGTGCCTTCTTGCTTTGAGAGAATTAAAAAAAAAAAAGTTTTAGCTCGTGCGTGTGGAGTTATGAACGTGTGAAATATATGGGACGTCAGACGAAGCGTTCGAGCAGCTCGACGAAGCCAACGTTTACTGTCCTCTCCGCTGCGACCATCGAAAGTAACACGCAAACTTTTTGTTTTTAGTTTCACAAAAAATGCATAATTATAAAAGTACGATAATAAGCTTGTCGTGGGATTTCGGTGGTGGCACGTGATGCCTGATTCCATAAGAAACTCATTCATTTAATTTACCCTCATTGAGAGAGCATCATTAAAATATTCCCAGGGTCTGATGTGCTGTGAATATCACATGACACGTACGTGCTCGCACCCTACCGTCCCCCTGGAGCTTAAGGTCACTGTCAAGATGAAGACGGTGGTGTTGTGCATTATCAAAGGGGGGCGGCCATTTTTCTTTCCAGCTCATAAATCAGCGGCGTGAATAAAAAGAGTGGTGACCGAGGGAGGAGAGTCCTGACCTGCACACTCTTTACAAAAAAAAGAGTTTTTTTGTTTTTTTTTTTAAAAAAATATACTTTAAAAAAAAACAAAAAACGAGGTCTCCACTGCCCCCTACTGGCCTGTCTGTGACTCAGGTAGCCTTCGCCTTTCAGGAAGCGCAACACATCTCTTCTCTTCTACTGTTTATTGTTGATTAATTCCCCCTGAACGCTTTTCACTAACTTTTCACCAACTTTTTCCACCGTAAAACAAGTTCACTGGGAAGTGCATCAGTAAAAATGCCCAGGCGAAAGTTCGAGACTAAAATCTCCTGAACTAAGACACCGCAATGGTGTGAGCGAGTCGGCCATTTTGTGTCTTTCCTGTTTGTCGGGGAACAGGTGCTGATCTCCCCTTCCTGCCCCCCTGTCTGAGTGAAGAAGCGCTCAGGGGGCCCCCCGACCATTAAATCATAACCTCCGAAAACAAAATGGCCCCCGCCATTGATCTTCCCAGTGCAACAGAGGCCGTGAGAACGCCAGGAAGTCCACGCGCCTCGCGCAAGACGAAAGTCGAGGGCGGTCTTTCCACAGATCCCGCCGAAGGGAGCGGGACTCCCCCCGACGGTCTCGAAATGGGGGTGTTTTTTTTTCTTTTTTTTCCCGTCGTTTCTCGTCCCGGCTTTTTGCCGTTTCCCAAGGCTTTTTTTTTCTTGGTGAAGACCGCGGCAGCGATGCGCGAGCGTGCGCGGGGAGGACGTCTGGGGGTCCCCCGCGACCTTCGCGGGGCGACCGTTAGGGCCCCCCCGAGCCCCGCGCAGCGCCGGTTTTGGGGGGGGGACGCCGAGGGGAGCCTCCCGTGTGCCGGGAGCCGCACGCAGGGCTGTAACTCACCGGGGGTTTTTGGACAGGGCCGAGGAAAAGGGGTGAAACAGAGGTCAGCCAGCACAGTCTGTCCTGTCTCCAGTCTACCAGAGGAACGTTCGGGCGGGGCGGGGGGGTGGGGGGGTGGGGGGGGGGGGGGGGGGGGGGAGAGGTTAGACAGGCATCTTTCATTCCCTTGTTCCATCCATCCATCCCTCCCTTTCCTCCTTCTCTCTCCCCCCCCTCTGGCCCCCCCCCCCCCCCCCCCCCCCCCACCCCCCTTCTTCCACCTCTCCTGGGTAATCTCTACAAATCCTTCTTCTCCAGAGTCATGACACGGAGGTTTCCTAGATCTCAGCTACGCGCCTTTCGAACACAAATCCCCTCCTTCGTTGTCCCGGACGGCTCCTGCAGAGCAGCCTGTGGTATATATATATTTTTTTTTTACCGGACAGCCCGCGCCGGGTCCTAATTTAAGCACCTGTGTGCCGAACCGAAGGCCAATCTCCCCCCCCCCCCGGTCCGGTTTCTCACTCCTCCGCTCTGCGTTCGGCGATTCGCTTTCTGTTAATAATGTCGGGGATCGTGGATAATGAAACAATTTTTAAAACGGAGGGAGAGAGAGACGGTGCCTGTTACGGTGATAATGTTCCTGTGAGTCAGCTGGACCATCGTGGTCTCTTGTGCAATAAACGTGTCTCTTACTGTGAGAGAGTGAACAATGCCTGTAGAGAGGAATAAACACAGCATCATTACATCACAGCATTAACAATGTAACCTCTTTTTTTACAAACCAAGATCAGGGTTTTTGATATTGAGAAGTCAGAGCAGTTGCATGGTTGCAGTTTTTTGTTGGCTAGTTTCATTACAGCCCGTGAGTTTAGCATGTCGCTGCAAGAGGGCGGGAAACACGAAGGTGTGTCTTCGGGTTTTACGTTAATTTCGTAGTTCGCAATTTGGTAACAGCCCCTCGCAGCCGTGCCGTGCTAAATGACGTCAACGTTTCGACGTGAGTCAGCCCTTTTGACTGGAGAATATCGGGACTCGAGGGGCTAAGGAACTCAATCTATCCAGGATTTAAATTCCTTCGTAATATACAATTGAGCCTGTTACAATTTTCTCTGCAGCTCAGTTCCATTTTGCTGATTCCTTCGGATTTTCGAACGTCTGCGTGGAAAAAAAGAAAAGAAATGAAGTCGGTCGGCCCGTCCTTGGCTTTGCGTGGTCCCTCTCTCTCTCTCTCTTCGGGGCTCCCGAAAATGCGATTATTTTCCCCGCGAGACTCGCTCCCGCGCCGAGCCGGGCCGGGCGGGCCCTACTGACGGTGCATCGAAAACCCGACGAGGGTCGGGAGCGGCCTCGAAATCGCGCGGCGCTGCTATCATCGGTAAAAAAAAGGGGCCGCCACTGACGAACCCCCCCCCCCCTCCCCCCCCGCCCCTTTGAGAGAAGCGGGAATGCGGGGCGATGGAAGTGATTACATCTAATATTCGACATCTGGCAGCGATTACCTCAGAAGACAAGTTTCAAAGAAAACAAAGAGGGACAGAGAGAAAGGATAATTGCGCAGGATTTCTGAATTCGGTATCACGCACACACATCTTGTTCTGTTTCTTAAAAAAGGCACACCCCCCCCCCCCCCCCCCCCCCCCCACTCACCCCCATTTTCCTAGTGTTCATACACACACACACAGGGATGCAGACGGACACACACACACACACACACACACACAGGGATGCAGACACACACACACACACACACACACACACACACACTCACAGGGATGCAGACGGACGGACACACACACACACACACTCACAGGATAGGGAAAACACAGCTGTATACACAAGCACACACACACAGATGAAGCCTGTGCACAGGGGCTAAAGCGCACAGACGCGATTGCGGCGATGAAGGTTTGTGAAGAGCGGCCTGCTTGCGCGTTGAGCCGTCACAAAAATAAGCGGCGAAGACACACGCGCGCACGCACACGCACACGCACACAAGCTAAAACAGAAATTCCATACAGCTTTAACGCCAATGCCAAGTCCTTACTTCATAACCCATTAACCCCGCCTCTCAATATTCCCACTAGCCGAGCCAAGAAGTGATTTAATGTCAGCTCAGTGCATAACCCCGAGTTCTATCCCGGTTGACAAAGACTGGGCAGGGGGTTGCAGATTATCTGCTATCGATTAAAATCGAAATCAAAAGAACTGAACGTGGCAAATTGCTTCATCGGGATCAGATATGAAGAGAAAGAAGTTTTGATCGACTCAGACGGTCCCCGGGGATTCTGGGGTACTTCTGAGGGCCTGAAGCTTTCGGTTGCTCTACAGGGACTTTCTCATTTCCCTGACTGGGATGTCCCCCCCTACTTTTCTAATTAAGCTCAGGAATAGCGTCTCCCTCCGCTCTGAATTTGAGGTCGGGGGAGCAGCTGGGGAGGCTGAAGTCAGGGAGGATTCATCTGCTACTGCCCGTATGACATCAGGCACTGGAAGGGCGATGCATCTTCAAGGTTTAATCTCATTGCTTAAAACACTGGGGTTCCACAGATTAAAAAAAATCAACACCTCATTGCTCCGGTACCCACTTCCTCAATAAATATATCGCAATGACAAACAGGGCATACCTGAGAGAGCCCCCCTCCCTTCCCTTGCCCCCCCCCCCCCCCCCCCCTCGTCCCCCCCGATGAAGTCACATGTAGGCTATGTTCGAATGGGACAGAGTTTGATTCCCCTAAAATCTAATTTTCACATCAAAACCTCTGAGTACACACATGCATGTGTGGATATGCACATTTAAGCAGTGTGAAAACAACCAAAGGGCCCTACACTCCTTTTCAAAATCCAAGAGGGGATTAGGTTGTTTTCCAAGCAGCTCGCAAAGCCGAAGCACATTTTTCTCCAAGTTTTGGATACGTAATAAAAGCAGTCGGTAGGAAAATGTGACATGTGTTATATTATAAAAGTACTGCGGCTACCTCATGGTACTGAGAATCATGGAAACCTGGGTCGAATACATATTTGAAACACCTGAAACCTTAGATACCAGTAAAACTCCCACAGATTTATGACCTTTAGAAGAAAAACCTTTTTTTAAATTTTTTTACAAATATCCAGAACAAAATAATAACTTTCCTCTGACTATACATTTTGGTAAGCAACATATTTCATTAAACATTCACTTGGATCTCCTAGAGTACCTTTCTTCCTGACATCTACTGTAACAAGCGATACTTATTTTTTCTGAAAATGATTTTTTTCCTTGGTCTGGAAATGGCATTTTCTTCGCCCGCGTGTGGAACAGCTGTGGAAAATTGAAGAAGAAGAAGAAGAAGAAGAAGAAGAAGAAGGAAAAAAAAACGGTTCCATCCGAATTTCATCCACGTCTCTGTGATTACAGCGAGCCAGACACGCCGGTCCACAAATATGCTCGTGCGGCCGCGGGACGGGGTTCACCTGCGGCTCCCTCCGCCTCGCTTCGCCCTCGTCTGACGGATGATTTGAAACATGCCGCGCGTTCGCAGATAAGGCCGCACGGCAAGCAGATGTCGTCCCGGAAAAAGATTAAACGCGTCGGCTATCGTCCGTTTCCAAGGCCGGCTCCCGTGTGTACGTTTCTGTGTAGATGTCTAATGCACAGTTTTGAAAGGCACCTAAATCTTAGTTAACGATGTGATTTTCAAAAGTGACTTTTTTTGTGTGCGTTCTTTAGTCAAACCGATGCTGTTTATTGAAATGTGTATTGCCCGTTTCAATTCCCGTTGGGGTGACATAGCTCAGGAGGTAAGAGCGGTTGTCTGGCAGTCTGAGGGTTGCCGGTTCGATCCCCCGCTCTGGGTGTGTCGAAGTGTCCCTGAGCAAGACACCTAACCCCTAATTGCTGCCAACAACTGATTGGTACCTTGCATGGCAGCCTTTCACCGCTGGTGAGTGAGTGTGTGTGAATGGGTGAATGAGTGGCATCAATTGTAAAGTGCTTTGGATAAAAGCGCTATATAAATGCAGTCCATTTACCATTGTAAAATCCTCTGTTTGTAACAACAGGCTGACTATTATGCCCAAAAGGGTTCTTGTGGTTAAGATTGAGAGGCATGATATCCAAGGTTGAACATCTGGTATTTCTGTATTTTGTATGATCATTTTAAGGGTTTTTTATTCCTTTGCTACTGATATTAAATATAATATTTAAAAATATATATGTTTAAAAATAATTCATATTAATATTTGGCAATGATAAAAATGTACGCACACACACACGCAAACACACACACAGTTCATGAAAGACTGCAGCGGGAAGTAATTTAACAATCTGACGTGGATATAATCGGAATGCCCGGGAAAATGAATGGACATGATCTATATGAACTGAATGAATGAAATATTCTGTGTATTTCCATTTCCAACTGCCCTGAAGAACAAGTGCATCTGTGGCGGTGAGGTTTCTGCAAGCCCGTGAACAAATTTTCAGAAATAGAATGCGGGACGTTGTCACATAATAAGCTCGGTCAATTTGTTTGTGGTGCTCAGTGATCCATATATACACAAGTCCTGCTGTTATATGTTTGTGGGAAACATACTTAGAGGTCGGATAAGTTTGATTTTTTTTTTTTTTTTTCAGTTGTAATGTGTGATTCATGATCAGATTCATGTGGACATTTCCTAGACCCCCTTTTCCTGCAGAGGAATTATTTTTTATGAGCAGGTTTTTTCTTTTTTTTTAACTTCAGATGAAAATACATCAAAAGAACATGCTTTTAAAAAAACCCTGTTTCTTGACCGCTTTTGACTGTTTGGGTTTGGTTTCGTATTAAACTGTTGGGTTTGGCCAACAACCTACTGGTTCACATGCCTTTGGCCACAGATTTAAAGTGATTTTACAAAAACTAAAAAAATAACCCAGAAAACTCAGAACCTCAGGCCACACAAGCTCATTAAATCTCAGATCATATTGAGAGATTCCAAAAATACTGCGAAACTTAAACAAAAAGGCACCTGTTCAACACAAAGAATAACACCAACTGCCATTAAATGGTTAGCTTCCACTGATTGGGCTGTTCTCTCTGCGCTGTGCTATGTACTGCTCTCTGATTGGATACTAGCCAATGCCTTGGACAGTGTTGTCGCTGCACAGTGAACTCCTCACATGTTCAAATCTCTCCCCTCATCCCCTTCTCCCCCGCTCCATCTCTTCTCCTTTCCTTTCCCTCTCCCCATCCCCCTATCCTCCAAAGCCCTCCTCCTCCCATCCCCCTATCCCCCTCCCTCTCCCCCCCCCCCCTCTCTTTCTCTCCTCTCGTCCCCCATCCCCCTCTCCCCTGCTGTTGGTTGTGACCCATCTCGCACCTCCCAGAGCCCACAACAGACGCTCCATGTGTGAGGAGGGTTGGGAGTTCAGGACCGGTTCCAACCCTCCATCCCCCCCTCCTGCTCGGGTCTGGGGGGGGTTGCGGGTTTATAATTGTCTGGGGCTGTGGCATTTGTTGCAGGTTCAAGCGCAGTGCAGAGCTGGCCCTGGCAAACTGGGGGGTGGGGGGTGGGGGGTGGGGGTGGGGGTGGGGATGCGCTTGGTTAAACACTCACTGATTAAGTGCCCCTAATTGTCAGCTCCCAGTGTCCATCTTTTTTTTTTATTCCTACCCCCCTCCCCCCACCCTCCATTTTTGAATAATTCACACAAACCTCAGTGCTTGGTTTATTGTCTGCATTATCTCTTCATTATGTCAGATGCCCATTAACTGTTTCCTCACGACCCCCTAACCCACACACACACACTCCCCCCTACGCCCTGTCCACACACACATTGCGCTCGTTTGGAAACATACATATAAGTATACATACACACAAGTGCATACACACACCCCACACACATACTCTTTCTCTCTCTCTCTCTCCCTCTCTCACACACACACACACACACACACACACAAATGCACAAACACGCAACCAATCTCACACATAATCACACACATGAACACATACACACACAATCTCACACAAGCACAAACAAACACATACATCCCACAAACATGTGAAAACCTACATGAGCAAACAGACACACATACACACCCATGCAGGCTCAGAATAAAATACGTGTTAGCTTTTTTTCTCCACTAAAACTTGGAATTTATTTTGGATTTTTTTTTTTCTTTTTACAAAGTTAACACCTAATGTTGATTGAATCCAGGCCATACATTTTTTTTTTTTTTTTTTTTTTGCTTCCAGAGGGGGTAGGCCCATGAGTATACAACTTTGGAGATCATAGGGGCGAGTTAAATCCCTGTGCAAAGACAAAGTACTGTAACTAAAGCGTGTAAAGACATGCTAAAGGACAATGGCTGACACCCTACCCCAAATGCTCTCTACCTGTAGCCCACATCTCTGTCAGCAGCAAGGCCCTGAGTGGCCTCATCGATCCGTGAAGCCTCTGTCGGGTCCAAGCCCCCGCCTGGAAGATTCCGTCCTCACGTCTCCGAGATGGAGGACAAAGAACAGAGGGGATTCTGGGAAGTGAGCAACAGCAGCCGGCCAGATGTGAAAAGCTGGAGTCCGGCCAGAATGGGCCCCATTATTCTGCAGACCCGAGTGGCTCAGTGGCACCAGAGAGACAGGGGGAGCGAGGGAGAGAGAGGGAGAGAGAGAGGGAGGGAGGGAGGGAGAGAGAGGGAGAGGGAGGAGGGGGAGAGAGGAGAGGGAGAGAGGGAGGAGAGGGAGAGAGAGGGAGAGAGGAGAGGGAGGGGGAGAGAGGGAGGGAGAGGGAGGGAGGGAGGGGAGAGGGAGGGGGGAGAAGGAGAGGGAGGGAGGGAGGCGAGGGGAGAGGGAGGGAGAGCAAGAGAGGAGGGAGAGGGAGAGAGGGAGGGAGAGGGAGGGGGAGAGAGGGGGAGAGGGAGGGAGCGAGGGAGAGAGAGAGAGCAAGAGAGAGAGGGAGAGGGAGGGGGAGAGAGAGAGGGAGAGAGGGAGGGAGGGGAGAGAGAGAGGGAGAGGGGGGAGAGAGAGGGAGGGAGAGAGAGACAGAGAGTGAGAGAAAGAGAGAGAGAGACGGAGGGGAGAGAAAGAAAGAGAGGGCGAGAGAGAAAGGGATGAGGGGGAGAGGGAGAGAGAAAGAACGGGATGGAGAGAGCAAGAGAGAGAGAGAGAGAGATAGATGGAGAGGAGAAGGGGGTGTAAGTAGGGAGGGAGGGAGTCACGCTTTTGTCCTGGAACGCATGAAATACTGACTGTTGCTCTGTTGACTACCCATTCATTACCCTAGTAAAGCAGCACATAACATGAACACTCTCCTGAGACAGTCTGGAGAAGAATTCTTACTGCTCTACAGCAGGGGTCCACACTCCTGTTGCAGGAGATTCAGCTGTGTTTTTTCTTAAAAAAAAAAAAAAAACCTTATGATCAGTATTCAATTCTAATCCAAGAAACCAGTTAATATGAGTTCATTGATCAATTAGGTGGTGAGTAGCGATGAAAACAAGCAGGCTCAGCAACTCTCCAGGACCAGGGGTACACACTCTATAACAGTCTCACTTGTTAAAGGGGAAATTTTGAGCTCTCTCTGCCTCCCCGAAGCGAGCCATATTAGGCATTAACAGCTGGTTGGAATATTAAACACAGGCTTCGTTTTGCACGAAGACACTGAAGGTTGCCAATTTCCAAAATCCATCAAGAAATCGTACGTTTGCCTCTTGACAGGTGTTTGTTTGAGTGTCGGACAGACTGATTGAAGAATGCAGATGGCGAACAGATTGCATCCCCGGCAGATCCATCAGATTGGCTCAAACCAGCAGGACACTGGCCTCCACCCCACAGGCTCTCCTGGGGAGGGAGCTAAAAACGTCATCTTAATCAGTCAAGCAGTCTTCGCACATTTAACCTCTTTCTCTCCGTCAGTGGAGAGCAGCAATCCGACTAGAGTCGATCGTACATTTTGGAATTCTGATGTTGCCCGGCAACCAACTGTTATAACCGATCAATTTAGTTTGAAAACAATAACAAACCAGAATGTAATGCTTTTAGAAATGCAATGGGTGGTTATCTTACACGCATTATTGTCAATACTGTTTATCATGTACAAGCCACTAACATTACAGTCTTTTTGTTTACAGAAATAGACAGGTATTACCCATGATGATTATTACACAGCTCTTATTAGACTCAAAGACCAAATTCAAAAGTTGCTCTCTAGTTTCATTAAAACAGATCCCTCTAAGCAAACCAACCACAAAATTTGCAAAAGCGACACATTTTTGCAGAGCTCAAAGTGCTGTGTTTTTGTTTTCAAGATTGCCTCGCCGCCATCTTATATATAACTGGGAGGACGTAGGACAGGATGTGCTTATGACAATAAGAGTCAGTAAGAGTCAGGCTTTCTGTTTTGATCTTATGGTGTGCAGACACTATCAGTCTACTGTGGTGCACATTCCCACACCAGTCCCTAACATTAGTAAAGATCATTCATTTGGATTCGTTCTACCTGTCTGAATTCAGCCCACTTCCCAAAGACTCAGACTCAGACTCAGCAGTAAATACCGAGCCGTACAGGAACTTTCTTTATAAAGGGCCTGGTCAAAAGGGAAGGCGCAGGCAAGGCATAACGATAATATTTGCTAGAATGTTCCGTGGGCCCGTCTGCCACGGTGTGGTCCTGGTGACTCACCGAAGGGTGTGAGCTTGCCAGCCCGGGCCGGCCTGTGTAGCATGGTTGGGATTTGGGCAAGACCAGAACATGCCAGCGGGGAGAAGCACGGGGGGGGGGGGGGGGGGGGGCAAAGTCAACAGACCTGAGGCCTGGTCCCGAGGGCTGCAGATGTCCGTGGCATGGCCACACTTTCCACTGACAGAAGGAGAGCGCGGGCTGGGGGCTGGGGGATGGGGGGGGGGGGGGGGGGGGTGTGTTACCTCCACCTTCAGAATTTGGCAGGAGAGAGGCGTGACAGGCCAGTGCTACAGGGCACAGACCTTGCTTTATTACATTATGGACCCACCTGTACACCTAGAGCCATTCCCTTACTTTCCTGAGTCAGCTTCTAAATTATGTTCCGTGTAGGAAAACCATAGATGAACAAAAGGGCCATTCACTACCATCACTGCCTGTGACATCACAGTTTGAATGACGGTCAGTTCATCTAATAAAATAATGCAAATAAATAAACCACTTTTTTTTTTTGTGCATCCAACTTCCCAACCAAGTTCCCAAATCCTACTCACCTCCCACTCTCTCCAAGTCCTCACACCCATCCCTACCCCCATCTCCACCCCCAGGGGGTTTTTTTTTCCCTCCCCAGGGGGAACAGAGGGCACACATAATAGCACAGAGCAGCAGGTAGGCCCACATTAGCACAAGCACTGGGACCAGAGAGAGAGAGAGTGGAACACGGGGGGGGGGGGGACGCTTTTTGAAGTGCTCTCCACAGGGACAAAATGGAGGGAGTTTGCCAGAATGCTCTCCACGGGGACAAAACAGATAGGAACAACAGAAGGGGACACATACCGGCATTTGGCTCCCATACAGTAAGAAAGATCTCCGGATATCCATAATGAGCCCCGCCCACTCCCCCCCCCACCCCCCACCCCCCTCCCCACTCGAGCCCACCACCAACCCCAGCTGAGGTAAGGCGGGAGGTTATTTTCTTAACCCCGTAACAAGAAAAATAGAACTCCCGGAGAGTGGATCCGGGCCAAATTTGTTTTTTAATTCAGAGAAGATTGCCTAAGGGGGATATTTTGGCTTGGAATGCTTGACCCCCCACCCTTAAAAAGACCAAGGAGGAGGACGGTGGGGGGCAGAGGGTCTTAAGGTAGTCAAGCATAACTGTAAGGATTACTGGGTTTTTTTTTTTTTTTTTTTACAAGGATGCTTATCATGTTATCCAAAAGTCTTGGATGCAGAACTCTTCTTTGTTTTCCCAAAGTTTTTCCCAAAAGTTCTTCTCATCTTTAATGTGTGTGTGCGCATGTGTGTGTGCGTGTGTGTGTGCGTGTGTGGGTTTGTGTGTGCATGTGTGTGCACGTGTGTATGTGTGTGTGTGTGTGTGTGTGTGTGTGTGTGTGTGTGGTCAGGCTGACAGAGTACAGCCAGTTCAAAAGAACAAAATTAGCAACAAACAGCGAGGTGCCATAGTTGAGAAGAAGTCTCTACACGACACCTGAGAATAACTGATTTAACCTTTCATAAGTGCTTGGGTGTATTTCAAGGATTTAATTTTTTTTCAAAAGTAACTTTTATTCTCTCATTTAACTTGACTCTCAAACTAAAATGTCCAACAACAAAAAAAAAAGCCCAAGTCCCATCCTATTGCTGCAAATTCATCAGTCTGGGAGAGTGCAGACTCGCCTACGTGTCTGGTGTTCAGCTCCCCCTTGGCACCATTCTTCAATTCTGCCGTCCACCAAATGCCCAGGAAGAATGCTGCCGATGCTGGCAGTCTGCACGCAGCCAATCAGCTCACAGAGATGGTACCAGGCACCGGAGCGGTGGGCATGCCACAATCCGAATCCCTCCTGCCGTGAAAGCTTCTACGACATTTTGCGAACTACAGTGGGCACCGGCACGGTCAGGGTCCTATTACTGGTTACACAGTGTACCTCTGATAGCGAGCGCCAGTGCTTTAGCTGACTGCAGGATCTCCAGGAGTGTCTTAAGGGAGCTAAATGAAGGCTAGGATTCACTGGGCTAAACAACTACGACAGCTAACTAACCTCCAGCGACATGTATGTTGCACTTTATGACCTGACAGTTTAATAAAATATCACAAACTGCTAGCTTTGGGTAATAGTTAGCTCCGTAATTCCGTGATAACAAAAACGACAACAATAGCTATGATTGTGAAGAATTAAAGCTGATGGCTTACAAATTGAGTACAACTATGTAACTATTTTCTAATGTAAAGTGTTCAATGGGAGTGGCACAACCAACTAGTGCCATTTACTGCACTAGTCACAGCCTGTCATGTCACCCATATCCTCACTGAAATGGTGGTTCTCAATTGATCAGTTTAAGGAGCTGGATATACAGCTGATTGACCTGGCCTCACCTGGAACACTGGTCGCTGCACCGTGGCCTGCCAGGAGGAGTGTGTTTTGTGAGCCACTGAACTGAGACGAGCTCCAGAAGTAAACATCCCTTTTTTTCGGGGACGGACGGCGTCTCGTCCTGGCCCCTGGCCCGGTCTGCGGGCGATCCCTCCGTGGGCTTCTTCAAAAGGAGGCCCAGGTGTGGAAAAGCCGGGGACCCAAACAAACGAAGGAGGTAGACAATAGGGACGGGGGCGAGAGATCCTGGTCGTCTTTCAACCGTCGCTGGCCTTGGAGGAGCTCCCTGTCAAACAAAGTCAGGAAACGACACCGCGGCGGCAGGAACACAAGCCGGGCCCTCACATACCTGTCTGCTCCGGGCCCAGGGAGGCCAGCGAGGAAGGAGGCGGGAGGAGGAGGAGGAGGAGGAAACGTCGAGGAGGTGCTCTTTCTAAAATTAGGTAGATTTCAGGTGGCCATTAAAACTGGGAATTTGTGGCCTGTAATATGTGTTTGGCTAGGCTACTACAACAAACCTCAGTAAAATGATTTGGAATTTGTCAAATGTTTTGGAGAGAACACGGAGAGGACATTAGGGAGAAATTGGTTCATTTTAACAGCTTTACAGGCAAAATGCGACATTTGCACATATTATAACATCAATTTTAACCTGGAATTGTTTTTTTTTTTCCAGACAAAAAAAGGTGAACGGAACGAATGCAAAGCCACAGCTCGCATTCAACAGCATAAGGCTCAGATTGACCTGAACTGGCTTTGTTTTTTTTTTGATGTCATACCAAATGCTAATATTTTCAGAAACATTTCAAGATTCAAGAATTCTTCAAGGAGAAACATTTCTTAAATATTTCAAAAGTGAATTTTGATTGATGGTCAGTTTTGTCCACCCCCTCACATCTTTTATTATTTTGATTTTAATAGGCCAGTTTCACGCATTTTTATTTTGAAAGACCTTTTTCTTCTTCGCCCTGGTGAAAGGCCAGTTTGTGAGCTCTTTGTTGGTTCTTTTCCTCTTTTTTTGTTTTGCTTTCCTTTCCTCAAGCTGCTAGTCTTTAGTCAGAGCTTTGTCTTGACAGGTGAAGATCAACTGGAGTCATCGCCATTGGCAACCATGTGGGGACTGGAGGGAAAGGTCACGCCGGGGTCACCGGCAGTTCAGTTACCCAATACCCATGCAATAACACGCCCGACCCCCACGAGGTTAAAGGTCAGCTACAGCATACCTTTACTAAATTTCTACAAACAATGCACTAGCATTGGAGAAAACCTCAATCTAGCCAAACTCCATGCCAACTAACTCATATACTACCAAAAACCTTTCAGAGCTTTCCTTTTAGGCCTTGTTTTCCGTTCATGGAGAAGAAAGCAATGTTTACTCTTGAGTTAAACCGCAATTGTATTTTTAACTTTTCAATAAAACTTCAAAAAAAAAAAAACGTTGTCTCCAAGTGGAGAGGTATGACTTCACTTATTCTCTTTGCCAAAACACTTCTTTTTTTTTTTTTTTGATCCAAAAAGCTTAGTTTGACAGCTGCCACTTTTTTAATCCCTACTTAGTCTCCCAGGGACTTCAAAGGGAGACATAATATGAGCAGTTGAGGAATTACATTCATACGTATAATAATGCCAATTCTGCTTGTCAAGGATGAATAATTTCGGCGCAGACAGTAAAGTATATGTAACAAGGCCTTACTCAGTGGTAAATACAAGGCTTTTTAACTCTAATTAGTCCCTAATGCCTAACACATGGCTCACAATGCCTCTCCGAAGCTCAATTCCCCCATTTCCACAGATTTCTCCCCTGCAAGGAAATGCATTGTCTTTCTGGAGAGCCAATGTTTATTTGTCCAATTTCTTTTCGTACGCGTAATGAGATGAAGGGTAAATATGTCGCAACGCTGTATTTATCGTGCATTTCAATTGATCCTTTTTCAATGACTTCACCTAATAATTGCCATGGTGATGAATGTGTACTTCGGAAAACTTTTTTTTATTTAAAAGCAAAAAAAAAAAAAGAAATGAAATAAAATAAAAATCCACTGATTAAAATGACTTCACCTAATAATTGCCATGGTGATGAATATGTACTTTGGAAAACTTTTTTTTATTTAAAAGCAAATTTTTTTATTTATTTTATTTAAATAAATAAATAAAATAAAAATCCACTGATTAAAATGTAGGGCCTGACCAAGACAGGAAAAATTAATAAGCTGCATTGGCATTATTTTACTCTAAATATGTTATCATGCATGAGAACAAAAATGGGATAAACAGTGGAGATTTAACATGCTCGGTCTCTCGTGTAATGCCCGATGGGAAATGCTACAGAATGAGTTTCCCTTGGAGAGTATGGATACACCAGACAAATGAAGCCTCACTGGGAAAATGAACATTTCTGAATTTGCTCGGAAGTCAGACTGCTGTATATCTGCGATATGTCAGAACTGACAGCGTTTCTAAGCACGTATGTTTGAATGTACGCGCCGCATGAGTGCCCATGCTTGTTTTTCATAAGTATCATTGCTGTTACAAGGGATATCTGATACGAATGCAAATTCTGATATACAATATGAATCCGAAATCAGGAGATTAATGTGTGTCTGTGTGTGTTTGTCAGTGTGTGTGTGTGTGTCCTTGTGTATGTGTGCATGTGTGTGTGTGTGTGTGTGTCCTTGTGTGTGTGTGTGTGTGTGTGTGTGTTTGTGTGAGACAGAGAGAGAGAGATGTAGTTCTTGAGCGTGGAGCCTGCAGCGTTTTGAGATTCAGTGAGATCTGAAGCAGAGGGAATCCACTGTGCTGATGGTGGCTCTTTGATTTGATTTATTGTGAGCAGGACAGTTGGGGGGGGGGCACTGCTGGTGCCCATGCTGTTCCTCTCTATGTGAACAGCATTGTGCCTATTCATGCCCCCTTCTGGAGTTTACAAAAACTAACCCCCTGCACCGAGTGATCCAAACACTCCAGCAGTATAGATATTTGCCTCGGTGTGTGTGAGGTAGTGAAGGAAGACAGGGGTCTCTCTCTCTCTCTCTCTCTCTCTCTCTCTCTCTCTTTCTCTCTCTCTTCATCCTCCTCCTCCCCTGAGTGCTCAAGAATCTCCCTTGACGGACAGGCACAAATAATTGGTCACAGATTTTTGTTGGCGGGACACAACGGGACCTCCTATTCACCCTTGTGCAGCTGTCCCGTTCACATTCCTGAATCGCCGCACCCCACGCCCCCCCCCCCCCCCCCCCCCACCACCCCCCACCCCTCGAGTCCCACCATCAGTCCCTCTGCAGGATCCGGGACGACCTGCCCTTTCCCAAACACAGACCCTTTTCAGGGTCACAATGGAGCCATCAGGACCCTTCCCTCCCTTGACCCGGGCCCAAAGCCTCCTGCTTACCCCCCTGCAGGGCCATTCACTTCAAGGGGACACTTCAGGCCATTATTAGTCCCCTTTGATATCCGCAGTATTGCCAATTAGTGATCCATTTACCTCTGGGCCATACACCTGTAGGAGGGGGGAGGAGCTTGGCGTATTATCAGCTCTATCACGGGCCATCATTGGTCAAACAGCCATCATGGCATTAGCATTGTCATGCTCTTATCTCTATCACGTAGGCAACAGGAGGAAACGGTAGTTACTTAATGACAATGAAAAGAAAAGGACCATAATATGCTTTTGCGTTTCTTCATGCTATTTTCACAGCTACCCAAAATGGCCACATCTACATAGGTTCAGTTAAGGTATAGTACTGTAGCTAATCTAACAAATCTCGCAAATTAAATACCAAAATGGATAATCAGTAAAGTTAAAACAAACCAATGCTCAAAAGTGGTTTTAATATTAACAAAGAAAATTATTTTATTATTCAGTTCACTTTGTCAGTTCCTAACATAACATGATCAGAAATGTTCGTCAACAGATTTGTAGGTTGTTAATTGCTTACAGAAAAAAGGTTTACATGATGCCGGAAGCTGGCAAATACACAAGTAGATAATGATTTAAAGAACAAAGATTCTGCACATGAAATAACGGCTATCTGTTCCATACAGCCAGTTTGCGTCTTCATCACGTAGCCTAGTTTGCAACCGTCATGTAGCCTAGTTTGCAAGACATTTTGTAAGTGTAAATTCAGACTGTCAAGTTAAATCAGTAGCTGACAACCTGCTGGCAGAGACCCCAAAAGAGCAGCTACCAGCTGAAGATTCAGATCTTCTCTGTCTATCAGGAATAAGCAAATTGTTAACTATATCGCCAAGTGCGTTTGTATAAGAAGTTGTGAACAGAAATGCAAGCACCAATGTAAAGTCTTCGGTATGGGTTTGGGCCAGCACCAGTTTTAATTAAACTGGCTGCCCTCACCCTCGGTTGGAATTTGCAGTCAACTGATCTGTTGTTGCTGACCTCCTTTAATCCTACACTTGATCTGAGTGCACGGGCTCCATAATCCTGAATTAGCTGTCCATGTTTGTAGGCAACCAGGTCTGTCTGGCATTTTTGTTTTTCCAGTGCATGGGACGTTATTCTGTGATAGATTGGCGGCCTGTCCAGGGTGTATTCTTGCCCCTCGCCCAATGCATGCTGGGATAGGCTGCAGCACCCCTGCGCCCCTGCTCTGCACAAGTGGGTATAGATAATGGATGGATGGATGGATGGATGGATGGGACGTTGTTGTTATTTTCCGAACTAACAGATAAGCCATACTTACGTGGCACCATCTGCTTGTCATACATTTTTCTCTCCTTTACAAATTTTTTGTATTGACTGAATTTGCTGTATTTGTACTGTGTGAGGTCACAGAGCTACACTGTGTAATCCACCTTTGGCGAGCGTCGGCGTTACAGCTTCTCACGGCACTCCGGCTCATTTGATATATCTTGCATAGCACGATGCGACTCAGGTTTGGTGATTTTAATAGAGCTTCACGACACGGCAGCGTGGTTGCTACTTTTCGAGGATAGTGCGCAATTCCACGATGAGACTCTCTTGTCTTCGAGCCTGAAAACTCTGAAAATACTCACCTCTACTACTTTCTTTTCTTTTAATTTCTTTTTTCTCAGGGGGGGGGGGGGGGGGGGGATTTTATAACCATATAACCCCGGTCATATCTGGGCTGAGGAACTGGGGGCCTGCGAACGCACGGCCTCTGGAAACAGGAAGCGACGGTAAGTGGAGGAGAGAGAGTTTTCTAGAAGCTTCCGGGGAATTCTTCCCCTGTTCTTACCTGCGTTTAATGGATGACACGTGTGGAGACGAAGGACGCCTTACTAGCCGAGTGGGAAAAAAAAAAAAAAAAACAACAACCAGGGCAGACCGTGCCGACAGGACTGTGCGTTGCGTGAGGGGCGACAGGGAGAGAGAACGCCGTGAAAAAAAGACAAACACGGAAGACTTTGGGACTGTATAAGTATGAATGGCGGGGCTGGAGAGCGAGAAGGCGATTGGAAACAGAATTTTGGGTTAAAAAAAAAAATGCAGCCGGGAAGAAGCGGAGGGGAGAGTAATTGCAATTCCAGTCACAAATAGCCGGGCGGCATGCGCTGAACCTAGACCTCGGCAACGGCCCAGCTCGGCAACCCCTGGAGACTCGTGGAGAGTCAAAGGTCAACCACACCCTTTCCTGAAGCACCATATGTTAAAGAAATTCTGCAATGCATTGTGGGGAAACTATCCCCCCCTCTCCCATCCCCCCTTTCGCCCCCTGCCTCCACATCTTTGTTTTTAAATTGCTAACACATACAGCCCCTGCTTTTCTTTCTGTTTTCCCCCTTTTGGCGAGCTCTTAAACAAGCTTTTGTTTCATTAGCAGAGATGCATTTTTGCATAAATGCGTAGAAGAAATAAGCCATTTTGTTTTCTGTTAAGTAACATTATATAAGTTTAGGATTCAATCTTTTAATATGGATCATTGGTGAGAAAACATTATAAAATTGTACCTAAAACAAATTCACATGTAACTGAGGAAAAACTAATTGATATAATGAAAAAAAAACTTTTTGTCATTCACAATTTCACCTGTTTACCTCATCAAAAGCTGAATTCATTTAATTAATTTTGGCCTTCAACGTGGCCAAACAGGCATAGTTATTTTGTGAACTTCTATAGTTATTTAGACAACTTTTTACTAGTATGAGACTGCCTGCCAATCAGATGTCATACAATTTGTCAGCCGCTACAGTGAGTAGATGCCCTGTGTTATTTTTGACAGAAATCTTTGCAGTATTCCAAGTGAGAAATCTTAGACTTGAATACTGCAGTGTTCAAGTGTGGAAGTTGCATTTGAATATGTGATTTATACATTTTCTTCTTTCAGTGCTAAACACACACACACACCCATCCACAGACACACACACACACACATGCTTTATGTGATGCTCAACCACTTTGAAAAAACATCATCTGGTAAAAAAAGACAATAACTGCAAAAACTGTGGTGACAATATTTCTTTTTCACAGCCTGCTGTTATATTTGTCCTGGTTCCTCTTTCTCCGTTTTTTTTCTGTTATGATTCGTGAAAAAAAATAAATAAATAAAAAAAAAAAAAATCCCACATTGTAACTCCAATCCAGCAACTCGCCACAGGTGTTTAGATAGAAAAATAAAGATAATAACTGCAGAAACATAAAAAGGTAATAGAAGTGGTTTGAGGCGTAGTGCGATAAAACTCCGGGGGTGGAGAAGAAGGAGAATCCTCAACCATAGTGGGCCTTTTGTCTGAACTTGTCTCCCCCCCTCCACCCCCCCTTACCCCCTTCCTGTTTTCAGAGAAACTTGCTTGCTAACGAGACCAATTAAACGTTATTAGTGATTATACCCACTGGTTACAAGATGGAGCTATTCCACGGGAAAGGGGGAAAAGAAGAATAACAACAAAAAACAAAGCGAGAGAGAGAAAATGTCTGTAAATGTGGCTGCAGCAAATTAGCCGGAAATTAAGTGAAGTTGTACGCATCCCCCTCAGCCTGCGACTCTAATTTTAAATCCGTGTACATAATTAATGTCGCGTCCGTTAAGAGCATGACGCGTGGAAGCGAACGCTGCAATACGCTGCCGTTAATAATTCATCTGTAATGATAGTCCGTTTCAATGCGCGTCAATAATTCGCCATTCACCTTTTTATCTTTTTAATTATCGGAGTGAAGTATAAAACAAAAGCTGTGGATCGAGCATGCATTTGCTGACGTTGACAGAAATTGGGGCAAAAAAAAGGTTTTGCGCAAGAAAAGCTTTACTACAAATATTTAAAAGCCAGTCAGTTTTATAGTAACAAAAAGCACAAATGTGTGATTGGGTGACATAATACTGAACGTAGCTTATATGAAACATGTAAAAGTTTAAGCTGGCAGGTTACATCAAATGTTTTAGACAATTTGGCCCAAAGTGTTCAGCTGAGCTGGCATTTCATGCCTGAAGACAGGGAAGTGATTGCCTATGGGACTAAGTGTGCATGAGAGACATTTTTTTTAAAAGTCAGTTATTACGTTGTTAATTGAGTCATAAATATTATCAAGACTGAGAGTGCATGTATGTACAGTATTTGCATATGTGTATCAGGGGGTTATCATTCTTTTTTCCCCTCTTGGTTTTAGAAGTTTGTTTGTCATTTATTTATCTCAATGCTTTTTGCAACACAAGCCTATTTGTCATGCAAATAAAGCACATTAGAATTAGAATTTGTGATAGACAGAGAGAGAGAGAGAGAGCGAGGGGGAGAGGGAGAGAGAAAGAAAGAGAGACAGAGGGAGAGAGAAAGAGAGAGAGGGAGGGAGAGAATGAGAGAGAGAGAGCAAGAGAGTGAGGGAGAGAGAAAGAGCAAGAGAGTGAGGGAGAGAGAAAGGGAGAGAGATGGAGAGGGAGAGAGAGAGAGAGAGAAAGAAAGGGAGAGGGGGCGGGCGGATCAGTCTGAGGGGTGACGGACGTGTGTCAGCCAGCCTGCGGGAAGGGGGCCAGAGGAAAAACAAACCTGCAGCGGAACACTGGAGAGGCTCCGTGTGGTCCTGCACGGGGACGGGGACATGCCAGCGGAGAGGGGAGGGGAGGGGAGAGGAGCGGAGCGCCGCGTGGGTATTAACACGGAATTTGTTTTTGCGTTAAAGCAGTAAAAGCAAGCTCGCGAGGGGGCCAGACGTAACAAGGGAGCGGCTCGACACAGGCCGGGCCGGGCCAGGCCGGGACGGGCCAGCCCGAGGAAAAGGCCTCCGGGCAGCAAACGGACAGGGCCGGGGCCCAATGGGACTGCTGGACAGCACCGCAGAGGGGCGGGGCAGGGGAAACAGGGGGAGGGGCAGTGGAGAGAGTGGGAGGGGCAGTGGAAACAGGGGGAGGGGCAGTGGACAGAGTGGGAGGGGCAGTGGAAACGGGGAGGGGCAGTGGAGAGAGTGGGAGGGGCAGTGGAAACAGGGGGAGGGGCAGTGGAGAGAGTGGGAGGGGCAGTGGAAACAGGGGGAGGGGCAGTGGAGATGGTGGGAGGGGCAGTGGGAGAGGGGAGGGGCAGTGGACAGAGTGGGCGGGGCAATGGAAACAGGGCTTCTCCTGCCCAACAGCCGGTGCCAGCCAGCTGCAGCGCAGCGTCATGCGTGCACACACACACACACGCGCAGACACACACATATACACACACACACACACACAGACTTGTATTTCGTACACATACACATGCATCACTGTGCTTACACATGTGCACACACACACACACACACATACAAAAGCCCACGCACACACATACACACACACGCACGCGCGCACACACACACACACACACACACACACAGAATCCCACGCGCACACACACACAACACACACACAAGCCTGTGCGCACACACATACACATACACACCCACACACACACACGCACACACACAAACAGCAATTAAAAAATGCAGAAGCATCCATTCCCACACCCACACAGTCCCCTGAGGAAAGCCCATCTCCCCGCTTCCTTTCAACCACAAAGCAGCGCTGGGCTTTGAGTGACAGGAGCCGGCTGCCTTGACAACCACGGCCAAGGCAACGCGAGGCTCAAAATTCTACTGAAGCAGATACACCCCACAAACGTGCCTCAGATCTGGATTACAGTAGGAACTAGAGTAAATTAACAAATATACCTTATCTTCACTGTCTGGGCAAGTGCAGAGAAAAATATACAGAATGTAAGATTGAACACATATGACAGAGAGTGGACTGTGCTTGTTCTGAGAAAGTGCCTAATGGCAAACAGTCTTAATGGACGAGGATGAACAGAGGTTAGAGACATTGTCTATTGTCTTATTTTTCCCCTCTATTTGCCCCCCACCTTGTCCCGTTCAACGGATTTTATGTACAAGTTCACGCAGGGACTGATGATCAATGATGCACTTTGTCAGCAGACTCTGTTAACACAGCTGCTTGGCACATTTCAGTTTTTTTTTGTCTGAGAATAGATCAATTAGGTGATGCGAATTTGCTGGCGTAGCCATTAATGGCCGTTGAACTTGAATTGGTTGTTCGACTCAAAGTGTTTAACGTAAGCTTGTCTTTTTTTTGTTTTTTTTTTGGAATCTAGAAGTTCATCACGTGCTTGTGCTGCCCACCAATATTTACTTTTTTTTTTCTGATGGGATAGAGCCAAACAAACTTTTACCGTAATGAGAGGCGTTGGCTTCACCAGCGCAAACTGGATCAAGTGTGCGGGAACAGGCCGTCACCGCCAACGACCCAAATGGCCAAAAAACAGGTGTGGCGCTCTCCCCTCCGGCGAATCTGCAGCGAGGAACGGTTTCAACCGAGGCTATGTCTCCACAAGACTATTTATTATTTCAAATGTAAAAAAAAAAAAAAAAAAAAAATTTAATATTTAGGCGAGCTGGAAAGATGTAGATGTTCGGCGTTGGCCCAGCCCTTCCGAAACCCCTGGCAACACAGGCTGGAAACTGTGGAAAGTCAGGTTGAGGGAGGCTTAGCATACGGGGTAAGAAGAGGACAAAGAGGGGGACGACAGCTTAATTCCCCGCAACCAATCAAATCCTACGAACGCAGGCGCGGTTCCGCAAAGCTAGAGTCAAGGTTGAACGCCGACCCTCGTGCGAGAGAAGAGAGAAACAATAGATTACGAGTGAAACCGTCGACGACTGACGTCGACAAAACACGATAGCTTTCGGCGCTTCGCCTGCGTGTTTTTGCTAGCGGCGAACCCGAACGTGCCCATAGTTACCGTGGGTGTTGTACGGACGGTGTGACTCTGCTACTGTAAGGGAAACAAATTGTGACTGGTTCAAATTTCAAGTACCTAACTTCACGTGCAAGTGAATGCAGCAAATGTGTACGGATGCAACCTGCCGTTTCAGATTTCGCTCTGGAGAACGTAGACATATACGATCAGTGTCTCACGGCAGCACAGTGAACGCTTGTGGTCTTTTAAGTCGAGGTCCTCAAATGACCGATTTGAAACCCGTGTCTCCTAATTACATCCGTTTACCAACTACACGGCAAGTTGTGGCAGTGTGCTTATCGCTGGACGTGGCTGCACTTTAACAGGGATGAAGCGTTCTTGGGATTTACGGAAAGACACCAGAGATTAGGAGATGCCACAAGTAGTATTAAATTGCGACACTTTGTGAGCTGTGATTGTGTTCACAAGTCTGATGCCTGGCGATGCAGTCATGTGCTTTTAGAGGCGTATACCTACACAGACTCCATCAACCAATCAGTTAACAGAATCAGACCCAACCTGACCCCTGCAAAATCTGACCAATAGGAATGCACTACACGTCAATTCACCTCAAGTGAAAAGAATAGTTTACTGAGCATGATTGATATAAACTTTAATTACACTTCAAGTATTCTGCAGTATAAACTGGTATACTGCTTCAGGTACACTTGAGCATACTATTTTTTTCACACGGGACAATAATCGACGTGCATTCGTCAAGGAGAATGTGCTTGGCAAAATATGTTTCGCCGCAAAACTGTTCGATTGATATTAAATTGAAGGTTCTATTTTCCTCACCCTTGATTTAATTAAAATGGATGGGATAACAAGAAGGAACGATTTTTTACTGGTGGACTTTTTTTAAAAGTTAGGAACAAATATCGTGTTAATTAAAATGGATAATAAAAGCCAAATTTTTTTTTCTTTGGCCACCATTTTTGTTTGCTTCTGTGCTACCTTCTCTGATTGGTCATATTGTTAGCAGGGGTTATCAAACTTTTCTAGTGCACAGGAAACAGATTTAAATTATTTGATAACATTAACCAACCTTTGTCTTGTTGAATGCTCTGTTAGGTCAGTCCTACTAAGATACATTAAGCTCAGTTTTTGTATGAAAAAAAACTATTGTAGAGAAAATGCAGCCTCCAAGTCCACTGTGAGGGACTCTAAACAGAGAGAAAAAAAGAGAGAGAGAGAGAAGAGAGAGGGAAGGAGAAAGGGGAGGGGTTTCTCAGGTGTGCCCCCTCTGTTCATTTTCCACTTGCTAGCACAAGCCCCCCCCCCCCCCACCCCCCCCAAAAAGTTTTTTTATTATGTGCTGGTGGTGTTTTTATGGCAGTTTTTCCATGACATAGCACCATAAGTTCAGGTTAGGAGGGCAAAGGGAGTGGAATTTGTTTCGCCAGTGTTGTGAAATAGGTAGAGTTAGGCCAGTGAAAAGGGGGAGGGGGGGATTTATTCCTCTGTACGCCAAACCCCCCCCCCCCCCCCCCCCCCCCCCAACTTGACACGTTTCAGAGCTGCCATAAAGAGGAGACACTGCCCTCAGTTTCCTATGAAAGAGGCCTAAACCGGGAACCAGCAACAAAGGACACTTTCTCTCTCACCAAAATTTTGCTAGGAAAATGTGATTATTATTAGCTGCTCTGGCCCCCCCCCCCCCTTTTTTATTTTATTAAATATTTACGTTGAAAAAAAGGAGGGGGGGGGGTTGTGGGTGAAAAAAAAAATTACACAACACTAAAAGTGTGAAAACTTGGACCCAACAAAAAGTGGAGTCTTAATTTATGGGTGCCCTGGGAGAGATTAAGTGACTACTTTCCTCATTCATTTATTTATCTATTTGTTTTGCCATGCTTGTTGTAATTGGTCCGTGGTGGATTGGGTGAATGTGAATTCAATTCAAGGTCTTTTTTTTTTTTTTATTCAGCAGAAAAATCTTACTGCCGGCACTGGTGATGCCGACACAGGCACTGGTTTCATCCACCTTAGGACGGAAGGCTTTGCAAGGCAAGGAATCTTACTCAAGGATATATTATCTAACTAGATCTCGCCCAAATACATATTTAAATTGAATTATTCTATATGCTGGAAAATACTCCTGAACACTCTTCAGCATATCTCTGAGAAGATTCATGAAAACATGTGAAAAGCAATCATGTGGAAGAAGAATGTTTTAAATTAAAATTTTAGTGAAAAATATAGTTTTCCTTTAAATTTCTAGTAATGTGCAACAGTTTTTTTTACAGCCGTAAGTGTTCAAATGATTATCTCACCCAGGTCAGGATCTGACTGTCTTTCTTACCTCATGTGGTCCAGCATAAAGGCCAGGGTGGACTGGTCCATATCACAGTGTTGTTCTGTCCGGCTTTGAAAACACACACATTTTAGCCATGGCTGTGCACAGCGTCCAAGATCATCTCTCCCTTTCAATTCCTATAGCATTCAAATGAAATGCCTGTAAATAAGAATTTAAAAAAACATTCTGATGCAGAACAAGCGTAGTGGATTACCTGGTTAGATTGAATTAATATTGTATATGTGGAAGATCACAACTGAAACCATAAACATGTTGAATTCAAAGAAGTGGTTCGTTTTTAGCTGTGGCTCATAAGTGAAAAGTATTTTTAGCAACCACCTCACTTGACATTTGGGTTTACTCTGAGGATAAGCTTAAAAACACGGAAAATATATCGGCGCTACCTTCCTTAGCATTTGAGCTAACTTCCACTGGCTCCAAGGTTGCGTTAAAACTCCCAATAATTTACCGTCTTGCCTCATTTTTATTTTGCTGCACATCTCTACTGCAGCAAAATTACCCCCAAAATCTATGAACCCGTAAAATTTCGCAGTCGCTGGACTGAGGGAATGGTTTCTCAATGCTGGTGCAGTGGGAGTAACTGGTGAGATGTGCCCGTGCATTCGAAACATTGTCTTTGACTCTTTGACTTTTTTTTTTTCCTTCTTCGATCGGCCTGGCAGTAACCAGCCAGAATAAGGCCCCCCCTAAAACCTGACAAATTGCTGAAAATTGCCCACGCACAGCCGATCCTGCTTTGACACGCTCAGCACATCTGGTTGCGATTTCAGCGCGGAGAGAGAGAGAGAGAGAGAGAGAGAGAGAGAGAGAGAGAGAGAGAGAGAGAAGAGAGAGAGAGAGAGAGAGAGAGAGAGAGAGAGAGAGAGAGAGAGAGAGAGAGAGAGAGAGAGAGAGACAGAGAGAGAGAGAAGAGAGAGAGAGAGAGAGAGGAGAGAGAGAGAGGAGAGAGAGAGAGAGAGAGAGAGAGAGAGAGAGAGAGAGAGAGAGAGAGAGAGAGAGAGAGAGAGAGAGAGAGAGAGAGAGAAGAGAGGCCCTCGGGACCGGGCCCCCTGAGTCTGGTGCCACGTTTTCTCCTCGGCTGGGCGGTGCGACGGGGGAGAGATGCTCCTCTGCGCCGCTGCCTTGCGTCTCCGCGGGGGGGTGGGGGGGGGGGGGGGGGGGGGGGGGGGTCGGCGGTTTGGGGGGGGGGGGGCGCCAGATGATTCTGCCTGATGCTTCGCAGATGTCTTTTCCAGAACATTCCCGGGCGTTTGACACAATCGCAGAGCAACAGTGGGTTTTAATTGAAGCCCCCCCCCCCCCCCCCCCCCACCGTGAAGATGAAGAGGACTCCCGTGACACCCCCCCCCCCCCCCCCCCCCCCCCCCCCCCCCGAGCATTTCAAAAGGGCCCGCGAAGCCGGCGAATTTCAAAATGGCGGATGAAAGAAGCGAAATAAATTTCCCCGCTATTTTGGCATCGCCGCGCTCCAGTCGTTGCTCCTTCAAAAGGCTCTCCGGCGTCGGCGTTTGGAATGAGATTCTTTATCGCGCTCGGCATTGGTTCAGACACCATCAGATACGACTGAGGCTGTGCCTGCTCTTGGTCTTTTCGAGCCAGAATTCCCAGTTTGGGAATATAGGCATTTGTAGCATTGGCTATAGATGGAATGCGCGTAATGATGCCTTTCAGACACGTTTGGAAAAAAAATCTCGTTGCTAAACTTCAGCAGCGTTACTGTGAGAAGACAGACTACGGGAAAAAAAAACAGGTGTGAGGTGAAGCGCGACCGAAGAGAAATTGGGGATGATTGTGAAGATCAGGACACTTTCTATGATGACGTTCCAAACAACAGACTTTCTCTGGGCATCGATTGGAGCAGCCCATTGTAGAACACCGCATCGTGTTTAGCATGTAGCGGTTCCATTTTTCAATTGCCTGCTTCGTTTTTTAATTATGTGGTAGGGACTCATCAAGCGAGTATGATTTGCGGGAACCAGGCTAAAACAGAGGACACGGTGGCTAATATGGCACTGCGGGCACTCCAGTGTGTTTGCTCCTCCTCCACGTAGGGCCAAGACCAATGGGAGAAGGGCCCAAGATGATTGACGGTACACAGTCTGATGCACCTGTGTGCTGTTAGGACTTTTTTTGAACATGGCCGCCAAGGTCTAAAAATTCCATCCGCCTCCTTACTTTCGGGGCCTTCAAAAAAACGAACACTCAGGGGCGGCCCACTAATAGCCCCCGTCCTAACGACCCATGATGTCATCGCCTTGTGTTATTGTTCCTTTCTCACGCCCAAATTCCCCCCCCCCCCTTCTTCTTCTTCTTCTTCTTCTTCTTCTGAACATTAACAGGTGGGAGAATCCATTTATCCCGTCTCGTCCGCTGACATCACATCTGCTTCAGTTTTTTTTTTTTTTTGTGACCTCCCCTCGTACGCGCGAGGCCGACGTGGGTCTCGGTCTCATCCCCAACTTCGCCTCTTTTTCGACGGAGACCTCGTCGCCTTTGAAGCCGACTGGCCCCTCTTGCCCTGCGTTGTTTCCATAGCGCGCGGGACTCAGAACTGCAATTACGGTCGGGTTCCGAGCAGGCTGGCTATTAGCGTATAATGCACAGTGTCCGGGGGGGGACGTGGGAAATGTAGGCAATTTCGCGTGACCTGAGAAAATGGCCGCAGATTGCAAGCACATGCGAACGACGCCTTCGCTACGTTCTGAGATGGGTCGCAGTGATCAGCCTGCACTCGGCTGTGAGGCTCCTGATAAAATAAATCCTTTGAAGAGAATCCAGGAGGAACGGAAGCCGACGCCTCCAAAACGCTCACGGGCGGCTGTCTGAGGAGCTTTAATCCAGTCCGTTCAGGTGTAGGGGCCAACGCGCTGAGGACCGCCCGTAAATTCACTTTGGCCTCGGCCAGACAGGTAAAATCGAAAACGAAACCTCGCCTCGCCTCACTCGAAGGCTGTGAGTGATCCTCTGAGTCACGCAGTCTGCTCGGTTGTGTGGTCTCTGCAATGCTCGCACAACTGCAAGTATCCCCATGATTTACTGCGTTGATAGATTTTGCAGCTATTAAAACAGGAAGGCGTGCAGATGTTGCGTTGAGTTGAGCACACACACGCACACACGCACACACACACACACAAGCCGAGACAAGGACTTTGCACAACAGCCCACAACAAAGGGCGCAATTTCAGTAATTCGGCCTGCCAGGAATAGACCTGAAAGCGGTACATCATCAGGGGCTTTGATTTCGCCGCCCCCCCCCCGCCTCCCCACCCCCCACCCCCCCCCCCCCCCCCCCCTGTACCCCCCGGTCTGTTGTGTTAGGACAGTGGCCTAACCCAACATCCCCCCCCCCCCCCCCCCCCCCCCCGCGGTCTCTCCCGCCCCCCCTGGCCGCCAGCGTCTCCTCTTTTCTGTGGAACTCTGGGAGCCTCAAGGCGTCAGCTGACATCTCGCGCAAAAACACACGCCAGCTGTCAATCATCACGGCGCCCGGCGCCCGGCACGCGGCTCCCGGCTCGTGCTTTCCGAGCGGCGAGGTCACGTGACAGGAGGGGAGGGGGCGAGATGGGCGGAACTTTGGGAAATGAATTAGCCCGGGATCGCACCCGTCGTGAAAAGGGCCAGCCGAACTCCTAAAAGGGTGGCCAGAGTACCATTGCGGGGGACGGTGAGGTCATGTGACGGGGTGGGGGGGGGGGACGAAGCTTTGGAAAATGAATTAGCTTGGGATTGCACCCGTTGTGAAAAAGGGCTGGCCAAACTCCTAAAAGGGTGGCCAGAATACCATCGCGGGGGATGGTGAGGTCATGTGACAGGGATGGGGGGGGCGGGGGGGGGGGGGCAGACACCATGGCGGGGGAACCGGGAGGCGACGAAACGGGCGATTTAGGGCTTCCAGGACGGAGAGGCGCGGGCTGTGCGGGACAGGGAGCGGGTTTAAGCAAAATCCCCTGAAAGGAAGCCTGGACTGTGTTTTTCTCATTCTCTCACCCCCCCCCCCCCCCCACCCCCCCGTCCTCCCTCCCCGCCCACCGACCGATCTCCCAGGGCCACGGCACAGACAGACAGGTGGGCGATGGATTAAAACGGGGGGGGGGGGGGAAATGTTCGGGCCAACGACCACCCATCCCGCCCGCCCGCGTCATCACGCGTCATGTGGCCAGACAGACGGAAAACCCGCCGCACCGCCGGGTTTCACACCTCTCTTACCGCCAACCTTTCGGGGGCTGGAGCAGGATGGGACGGTCCCGTTTCACAGCTGGAGAGCGGGACACTATTCACCCACGCGCATACAGCACGCGCCACATTTACAAAATATTTATTATGAAAGACAGTGTGTGTTATTTCCAATTATTAATAAAAAATAAAGCTGCATGGTCATGTCTGCTACTGGACTTTTCCTAAGCTAGGAAAGCTTGTACTGCAAGAGAAAGTTTGTCACTATATATGCCATATATTGACACGATATATTGCCCAATTTAAGGCAATCTTGCCTTGTGATATGAGATAAGATGATAATATCAAGACTTATAATCTTTTTCAGCTTAGTGTATTTAACACTATGGACGATCGACGGAAGAAGCACTGGAACCTCTTGTAAAATTTACGTGCAACAGAGAACTAAAAGTTCTGCCGTGGTGTTTTTCTAAGTGAGACTCATTTAAAGCTCGTTAAACAGACAGTTATGTCCATGTTATGAAAAACTTTCTCTCCCGGTTATCAGCACTAGGAGTGTGCGTATGTCTGTTCCAGCTACACCTTTACAAAATATGCAACAAAAAAAAAAAAAAAAACACTTTTGGGAGAGACGGGTCCCTGCCTGTTGCCATGGTTGTGATGAGCCAAGACTGACCTGCTTACAGTTAAAAGATGAATGACTCCCCTGGAGCATGAAAAAACATCCTGCACACGATCACACGCAGCACAGAGCGGATCGGCCCGACTGGCAACTGTTTCAACTGTTGCAGGGTTGCAAACGAAGGACGGAAAAAAAACTGTGGAAACGATCGTATGAACAAATAGAAGAAAAAAAAAGTGGTAAGGTTTTCAGACGTAAGACAGGCGGGAGAGAAGGGGATGGTGGAGGAGGAGGCCGTGGGTTGGAAAGAGCTGGAGATTTCTTTGTTTTCTTTCCTGCAGATGCGATTCCCCCCCCCCCCCAACCACCCCGAGAGCGGGGGTCCGTGCTTCCTGGTGTTTGCGCAGGTCGTCCACGCGCGAGGCCAAGGGGCCTGGCCCGGCCCTGCGGGGAGCTGGGGGAGGAGGCCGCTGCCACTGCGAACACGCTCCAGAGAGGAGCGGCGAGGGAGGGGGGAGGGGGGGGAGAAAGAGGGAGGGAGGGGTGAGGGAGGGAGGGGAGAGAGAGGGGGGGAGGGAGGGAGAGAGGGAGGGAGGGAGAGGAGTGGGAGGGGGGAGGGAGGGAGGGAGAGAGAGAGGAGAGAGAGGGAGGGGGGGGAGAGAGGGAAAGAGAGAGGGAGGGGGGAGGGAGGGAAGGGAGGGAGGGAGGGAGAGAGAGGGAGAGAGGGGAGAGGGAGGGAGAGGGGGGAGGGAGAGGGGGGAGGGAGGAGAGAGGGGGAGGGGAGGGAGAGGAGAGGAGAGAGGGGGAGAGAGAGAGGGAGAGAGGGGGGGAGAGAGGGAAGGAGGGAGAGAGAGAGAGTAAGAGAGAGGGAGTGTGAGGGAGGGAGAGGGGGGGAGAGGGAGAGACAGAAGGGGAGAGAGAGAGTGAGGGAGGGAGATAGAGAGCAGGGAGGGAGGGAGAGAGGGAATGAGGGAGGGGGAGAGAGAGAGAGGGGGAAAGAGAGGGAGTGGGGAGGGAGGGAGAGAGAGGGAAGGAGGACCAAACCGTCTGACACAAAGCTGGGCCTTGTTAATCGGGCTGACTGGCAGCTCGGACGCAGCGGACGGAGCAGAACGCATCGGGCGTGGCAGGAGCGCGGGGCAGGAGCGCGGGGCTCGGAGGCCTGGGCAAGGGGGCTCTCCTGGGCGGGCAAGGGGACGGCCCTTCGGGCTTTGGGAAGGTTCTAGAACAGGCCTGTTCACCCGGAACCCAGTGCAGTCCGCCGTATGCATGCGTGAGCTCTTGGCCCTTCGAACACCGAACAGCGAAAAATGAGTCGCTCCTCAGAATGAAATTCTGATCAATAATCAATAATGCCCATTTACAGATCTGCACCAGCATGACGTCAGCACACTTCCCACTATTCCCACTTCCCACCACAGATATACAGCAGAGACAGACTGACAGTAATGAGAGACAGACAGACAGACAGACAGACAGCAGAGACAGACAGAGGACTGTAATGAGAGACAGACAGACAGACAGACAAACTGCAGAGTCAGACAGACAGAGACAGATGGAGGACTAAGATGAGAGACAGACAGACAGACAGACAGACAGATGGAGGACTAAGATGAGAGACAGAGAGACAGACAGACAGACAGACAGACAGACGGAGGGGTGTTATGAGAGACAGACAGACAGACAGATGGAGGACTAAGATGAGAGACAGACAGACAGACGGAGGGCTGTTATGAGAGACAGACAGACAGACAGACAGACAGACAGACGGAGGGCTGCGCAGCATCTGCAGTCCCCTCGATGGGTCTTCGCGTGTTCCCAGCTGTACTGCGTGCGATGCTGCGAGCGATGCCAGGCCCCTTTTTAAAAATTTTTATTATTCTGAGAGACGGGACCCGGCCCGACTCCTCTTAGGGCAGAAGAATCTGACGCTCTGCATCGGGCGCGTGCCTCCGCTGCCAAAAATAAGACGCCGCGAGGGGGGGGGGGGGGGGGGGGGGCGGCAAAAATAAATAATGGGATGCCAGGAGCTTAATCGAAATCCCCTTTTCAAAGAAGGACGTCAGACAAAGCCGGCCGGGAGAGGGCTACGGTTACCTCACCCCCCAACCCCCCTACCCAACACCCCCCCTACCCCCACCCACCCTCCCTCCCCAATTTCTGTGGAATGCCTGGTAATCTTTGGCACAGGGTGGGGCTCGGACGACCAGGTGGCCAGAGAACGAGAGGGGGGGGGGGGGGGCTTTGCCATCGCAGAAGGCACCCGGGCCTTAATATGTGGGCACTGTAGGATCCTCGAGGTGTCAGAAACGCTACTTTTTACTATGGGCAGTACTGGTCACATGATTGCCTTGGAAACGGAATACCTGCAATGGACACAGGTGGCAAAGGGGTGTTTCTGATACACGTAAAACCTGAGTCCTTTTCATACACACGATATGCACTACCTGTGAATGGACAATGGCAGCATGCAATGCTGCAAATTCAAGATGGAAAAGCGGGAGATTCCAAACTCAGACAGGACCATTTGAAATCACATCGGCGTTTCTGTCAAACCGAAAGCAGCTCAGGAACTTACTCCCCTACTGCTATGCAGTTACTCCCCCTGTTGAAATGCACAATGGCTAAGCCAACAAATAATCACAGTCAAATGAAATGAATAGGGTGGGGAAGAGACATTTCTGCACGAAAACACGCGAGCATTGTTGCTTTATGGGGCTCATATTGGACAGTCTGGTCGTGATCAAACATGGGACCGTACAACGGACCAAACCCACACAGCTGCAACAATGGGAAAGCTGTGTGTAGAATTAACCAATCCCCCCCGCCCCCCCCACTTCAGGCATCCCTCCACAGATTACTATGACACCTGCTGCATACAGCAAGGGAGGGGTGGGGGGGGGGGGGTGGGGGGGAACAACTGCAGGGAATTGGGGGGGGGCAGGGCAGGGGGCATTTGATGGGGGGTGGGGGGGGGTGGTGGGGGGGGGGGGTGCACAAAGACTGGCGAGGCCTCGGCCTCTTTTAACCCCCATCTCACCCTGCCCTGTCGCCAGGCGGGCTTTATGTGCCCGCATATTTGCCCAGAGAGAGATTTGGAAAAAATCTGTTGTTGGGGGGTGGGGGGGGGGAGTGGGATGGAGGGGGGGAGGGTGGTGGGGGGGGGGGGGACGACAAAAAGGCCAGGAGATTACATGGCTCCTTCGGGGCTTGTGGGGGTTCAATAATGCCCCCCAAATCCAGTGGTGCCACACTGCCGCGGTTTGGGCGCATAGTCTTTGGAAAATATGCCACACATCACCACTCTGTCGTAGCTCTCACACTGTATGGGGAGAGTGGCTCATGGGGGGGGGGGGAGCTTTTGTTTGTGTGTCTTATGAGTGTGTGTGTGTGTGTGTGTGTGCGTATGTGTGCATGGGTGTGCGTGTGTGTGTGTGCATTGTGCGTGCATGTTTGTGTGTGTGTGTGTGTGCATGTGTTTGTGTGCATTGTGCATGCATGTTTGTGTTTGTGTGTGTGCGTGTGTGTGTGTGCATTGTGCGTGCATGTTTGTGTGTGTGTGTGTGTGTGTGTGTATGAGTGTGTGCGGGCTTTGTATGTGTGTGTGTGTGTGTGTGCATGTGTGAGCACAGTGATGTATGTGTATGTGTATGAAATACAAGTCTGTGTGTGCGTGTGTATGTGTGTGTGTGTGTGTGTGTGTGTAAATTTTTCATATAAAATTGTATCGGATCAGAAAAATATATATAAATGTATGTTTAAAACAATTCGCCAGAGTGCAAAAGCAATATGAAACAACAAAAAAAAAAACATCAGACTAAAACATAAAGGAATTAACCCCTTCATGCGTGATCCACAGCAAATAAAATAAAATATAAAAAAACTGATTAAATAAGAATACACGTTGGTTTTATTAGATTTTTTCCAGAGAATTTCACTTGTCAATACCTGTTTTAATATCTCAGCATTCCAGACATCTTAATGAAAGCTCGCTAAATACATTAAAACATGACTACGGGTGATGGAAACATATAATTACGTTCTACAATACAGTGTCAAAACATAACCCCTCAGCCAAGTGTGGTGAAATTGAAATGTTATTGCAGCTTTACCTGTTTAACAGTTTTTGGGATTGAGGAAGAGGCAATTTGTCACGGTGAAACTTGGCTGTAAGACGGAGGAATATGCATCCCTGGGCAGAACGGGGATGGGTTTCCTGTAAGACTCACTTCGTCAGATTGAAGTTGAGACCTGTTGAAAACCTTTTTTTGCCTGAGGGCCCACTGTCTGTCACACCCCTAATAAATCTCTGGCACCACTGTATCCTGAAGCTGCCTGACAAAAAGACATTCTGACGGCGGTTTACCTCCACGTATAACACCTTCATCTGGCTCCTGTCCTGCTGTTTCAAACGGACTTGCTTCACTTAAGCATCGATTTCCCAGAAAAATGAATCCCAAGGAAAACACACGAGTGCACGTTTATAAAGAAGCACTACTCTCACGACAGGCCTGACGCGTGCTCGGTGTGTTCCTCGGTTTCACATTTTTCCAGGAACTTTAAAAGAGGTGCTAGTTTTTTTTCTGGTTATTAAATAATAATAACAGTGGTCCGAACGAGCGATAATCATGCCAGGTGCAGTTCTTCGAGGGAAAAGGGAACGCAATCGGACACCTCGCGCACGCCCCTCAAATTTCACTAGTGAGCTCATAAATGTGTGCTTATTAACTTTCCCCATTTTTGCTTCAGGTTTGCCAGATAAAGACAAAATCAAACGCTTGACAGAGAAAATGCTAAAAAAAAAAAAGTGTATTTACGAGTGAGCGCCCAGTTCAAAAAATCAACACCAGAGACACAAACCCGATCAGTTCATCATGACTGACACATATGACTGTCCTAGAACTTACTGCATCAAGAGAGGACCGATCTTCTTTATCGTTGAGATGATGTAATGCAGTGGTTTGTTAGTGTACTGAAAAAGAATGCTAAGACACCCATCATTCCAGTATATACAGTATAGTAGCGTACATCCAAGCTTCAACATCCTCTACAGAATATATGTGTGTGTGTGTGTGTGTGTGTTCATGAGAAAGAGAGAAAGAGTGAGTGTGTGACTATGTGTGTGAGAGACAGAGAATGATTGAGATACTCAGCCCTGAAAACAAAGCTCTCATTCATTTCTCCACAGTGACAAGTTAACACCAAGGGCCAGGCGTCCTGTGGCTGCTTGTCTCACTGGCCTTAAGAGAATATGGGACATTGTCCAAAGGTGACACATGTTGTCCAGGCAGTGAATGTGTGTGTGTGTGTCTGTGTATAAGGGTGTGTGTGTGTGCCTGCGTATAAGCATGTTTGTGTGTGTGTGTGTGTGTGTCTGCATATAAGGGTGTGTGTGTGTGTGTGTGTGTCTGCATGTAAGGGTGTGTGTATGTGTGTGTGTGTGTGCGTGTGTGTGTGTGTCTGCGTATAAGCATGTGTGTGTGTGTGTGTGTGTGTCTGCATGTAAGGGTGTGTATATGTGTGTGTGTGTGTGTGTCTGCATGTAAGGGTGTGTGTGTGTGTGTGTGTGTGTGTGTGTCTGAGTATAAGGGTGTGTGTATGTGTGAGTGTGTGTGCGTGCTTGTGTGTGTGTGTGTGTGTGCATTTTTTTCCCCCTATTCTTTTTTTAATTGCCCAGCCCTGATATCCAGGCATTAGGGAACATTGCTCACTTGCAACCCGCTGGAATCAAAGTGCCGATTCTTTAAAAAGGACAACTGCCGTCATGCGCCTCAATTCCCAGCGACCGTGTCCCGCGCGCTACAGCAGCGGCGGCGGCGGGCTTGGCCGGCCAGTCAGGGTCTGCTCGGGAACCGGGCTTTCGCCGAGCCGACAGTCTCCCCACCGCGCCGCGCCGCACCCTCCCACACAGCCTACATCAGCCTGCACACCTATCTCCAAAGTAAGTCAGCCTTTTTTTTATTTTTTATTTTGTTCCCGCTACTTTCCAGTTCGTCCAATCCCTGGTGGTAACAGGATACGGCAGGGGCTTCAGATGTCTGCCAGGGAAAAAGGGAAAGCTTTGGCCGGTTATATGTCTTGAAGGTTGGGGGGTGGGGGGGGTGGGGGTGGGTGGGGGGGGGTGCTTCGGGAAAAAAGGATTTACTTTCCATCTGTTTATGAAATCAGGTCCAAAAAGCAGATATCCGTTTACCGCTGACACTGAGCCTGTAACTGGACAAAACATATTTTTTTCCACCATATTAAATAAAATTCCATTTCTTTCTAAATTTCTCGCTCCTCCTATTTCACCGTTTTCTCGTCAGGCGCTTGTCGTTTGACAGTAGCGCTGTGCGTATTCCTGGACGTGTCTCCACATATTTGAATTCGGCCTATCGGCCTAGGCTATAGCGCCTGTAAGATATGCGTTGTCAAATGCTTGTGGGCTCATGAGCAGAAAAAGCACATTGTGATTTTGCATGTTTAGAATTTCTTTCGTGGCAGGGTGTCCGGGAAATATTTGGAGAATTAATTTAAAACGGGAACACCTGTTGACTATAGCTGATTAAAGAATCGATGTCAGTCTTTTTGGGGGTTGACTATCAGGGCTTCCTTGACTTTTACCTCGTTTACAACTATCCCAGGTGGATTATTAAATTAAGCACTGAAGAAGTCATGAACAGTATGAAAACTTTGTTTGACATTTTGTGTTAGGAAAATGGTCTTTAAATGCCCAGTGAGGAAAACATTGATAGATCGGAACCAGACTGATAAGTCTACACTCAGATCTTGTGAATTACTGTCTTTAAGATTTTTCCCAATTTTGAGCTATTTTGTTTTTGTGTTCTCTATTCTCTGGGCTAAAGATTTGCCCATCATCAAACCAAAGTGTTTGATATTTTGATGACACATGAACTATTATGATCCAGTCCTGTAGATTTGTTTTTTTTTACTTCATAAATGTAAAAATCACAGTTGATGAACTTGTTTACATCGTGTGCTAATACTCATTAAAGCCATTTTTTTTCCCTACAGTGTCAGATTTAACCCCTTAAGGGGTTGTTTTTAGGCAAACCTGCCTTTTAAAAGTTATAGCACAAGACTTTCTATACCAGTCGGTGACTATAACAGAATTCTGCTAAGTGCTCCTGTCACGAAAATTCAGGAAGGAGGGAAGTGTGGAATTCAGGAGAACTGAGAGAGAAGGTGGTAGATGGAGAAAGAAAGAAAAAAAAAAAAAAAGTCTTGTACAGTGCCTTCACCTTCTGTGTTTGTTTAACTTTTGTCCGGCTGTGGACAGGTCAACGATATGTGTCACTGCAGTCAGTCAAGGTTTACGGTTTCCGCATGCGGGAGTGAAAAAAAAAAAAGAAAAAAAAAAAAAAAAAGGGAAAAAAGAAGAAGAAAAAGAAAAAAAAAAAAAAAAAGAAAAAAAGAAAAAAAAAAATGAAAAAAAGAAAAAAAAGGGAAAAAAGAAAAAAAAGAAAGAAAAAAGGGAAAAAAAAGAAAGCTCTTGTAAGAGGATGGCAGCTGAGGAATCCAGTGGGCGCTGGTGGTGTGAAGCAGATGTGGGCCCTTCAGAGCCACACCTGAAAAACGAAAAAGAAACTGTTTCTGTCTTCAAAAAAAAAAAATTATAAAATAAATCCTGACCGTGATGTGTCCGGGTGAGTCTAGGGTACAGAAAACAAAGAAACCTACTCCTACCTGTCTGTCACTCTCATCGCCAGGTCGGAAGATTTGAGCTTGGACGGGGGCGGGGGTTTTTTTTTGGGCAGTCAGTCACGAAGGAGGACGCTTGAACAGCGTTCCGCTGTGGTTCGGAAAAAGAGGGTCGCGGTTTTTGTTACCCAAATAAGCCACCGTAGTCTCTCCCTTCAGCACGGTGCTTCACCTCAATTGCTCCGGTAAATTGTCTAATCTAATGGTGTGAATGGACAGTGCGTAACATGTAAGGAGCGAAAGCTATCCTCGTTATTAATGAGCAAAATATAGCTGCACTTGTGCAAACAGTACAGACAGGTACAATAATTAATGAACCGCTAATTTTGTTAAAATCAAAGAACACGGTTTGTGTGAACGGAGTATATCAATGCGGCAATTAAATATAATATCATTGAGGAGTATGTCCTGCAATTATGTTTTTATATCCACGTGTATTGCAATGTGATTATGGGCTAAATGCATAAAATTGTTTTAGTTTCTGAATTAAAATAGGTATTTCTGAATTAAAACAAGTTTATCCATACTTCTGTGAAACCAGACACCTGCAAAAAAAAGAAGATATGCTCAACCAACGCACACACACACACACACACACACACATATGCAATAAAAAACACATTGGACTACAAGACTGACATACTAAGAAGATCCATCTTTCATCAAATTCAACCCATCATTGTATTACTTTAAAGAGTATAATGCATTTTTTTTTAAAGAGCATTCATAAATTTGCTAATTCTATATGACAAAAGTCAGCTTTGACCACCAGAAACATGTTGTTTCCGTGACGAGCAAGCCCTGCTCTCTGGCAGTAAATATCCAGACTGCCAGGTTGTAAAAGTTACACACACACAGAAAAGTGTTCTGGGGTGTCCTTTGCCATTATCTGTTTTAGTGGCTAATGAAGACTTTTAGGAGAGCTGTCTATAATCTCAGAGGGAGGTGGTGGATGCTGGCCTCGTGGAGTCATTACAAAGCAATTTGTTGGCCGCCTGTCTCTTTTACTCCGCCTCTCCCAAGGGGTGGGGGGCGGGGCTCGAGGCCTAGCTCACACTCAGCCTGCGAGACAATTGGCTGAGGCAGAGGGGTGGGGGAGGGGCAGTTACGCTAGAGCGATCGGGGAGGGGGAGTTGGGCTTAGTTTGTGGGGAAAAGGAGTCACCCTCGGCTTGTTTTAAAGGTGGAACCCTTTTTTTTTTTTTTTTTTTTTTGCAAGACAGTTAAGAGATATTTCATAGTGACTCGTCAAAATGAAAGGTAAAATTCTTGCCAAACATGGGGACAAGAAACGTAGGCAGTAATTCATTGGAGATTGTCATTTAGGTGGGCTGGGTTTTCATTATTGAAATAAGATTAGAGGGTGTGTGTGTGCGTATGTGCGTGCGTGCGTACGTATGTGTGTGTGTGTGTGCGTGCAGAGGGGAGATTTTAATTTAGATGAGGTGCATATTATTTTAAGGATTGCCTGCCCCCCTCCACCCCCTCCTTGCCCCATCTTGCCCCAGCTCATTAGTGGAGTCTGAGCAGGTGTGAAAGAGAATGAGGGAAAATGTATTATTAGTATCCCTCTCAACTCCCCTCCCTTCCCCTGTCTCCTTTGGGGACCTGCTTTCCCATTATAAACCAATAAATAGGGATTTCTCATCAGCTCAAGTTTTTTTGTTCACTGAAGTGAGCACTCCCTTGAACAATAAAGAGAGAGAGAGAAAAAAAGAAATAAAAAACATAATTGCGCGCAGGTCTGTCTGAGCTAGGCAGAGCGCTGCCTCAGCCCTCCTGTGCTCTGCTCTGCAGCAGAAACAAAACTTTATTAGGAGGCATAGAAACAGAGCACCATAGACGTCACTCAGTTTTCCATCTATGTTCTTACAGTCACTTTGTATGTCATTGCCACAATGGCGCATGATTAATTATTGATATGAAGTACGGTAGTAAGAAATAAAGTCTCTGCAAAGAGCCCATCTTTTTTTTTTAATGCAGCGCCATATTTCAGAGGGTCTTACTTAAGTAACAACAAATTACAAAAACTCCACAGCTGTATTTTTCCTTTACTGTCTCCAAGGTTAAGAAAAGGCACATTTCATTGCTCTCTACCATGCGATTACAGCCATTTACTGTGAACACGAGATGAACAAGTGGCCCCCCTTTTGCATTACATTACATTACAGGCATTTAGCAGACACTCTGATCCAGAGCGATTTCTACAACTTTTTTTTTTTTTACATAGCATTTACACTGCATCCATTTATATAACTGGACACATACTGAAGGAATGCAGGTTAAGTACGTTGCTCAAGGAAACAACGGCAGTGTCCGACCCAGGAATCGAACCTGCGACCTATTTTGGTTACAGGCCCAGTTCCTTACCCACTGTGCTACACTGCCGCCAGGGCAGACAACGAGGCTCTGACTGTCCCAAACACACACATGCTGCGGCACACACGCGCACGAACGCACACGCATACGCACACACACACGCTGCAGCACACACACGCACGTACGCACACGCGCACACGCACACGCACACGCACACACGCACACGCACACGCACACGCACACGCACACGCACACACACACGTACACACACGCACACACATACACACGCACACACACGCGCACGCACACACACACACACGCACACACACACACACGCTGCGGCACACACGCGCACGTACGCACACGCATACGCGCACACGCACACACACACGCACGTACGCACACGCATACACGCACACGCACACACACGCGCACGAACGCACACGCATACGCGCACATGCACACACACACACGCACGCACGCTGTGGCGCAGAGGCACACACACACACACACACACACACACATGCACACGCATGACCGGAGCGCGGCCAGCCTCCCCCCCCCCCCCCCCCCCCCCCGGTGTGTGTACGCTCCGTCGGGATCCTCTCTGGCCTGTCAGTGCGGTCCTCCAGGGGAGATGCTATCAGGGCCGCCCCCCCCAGACGCTCTCACGCCGCCTGGGCCTCTTATCTCCACGGCGATAACAGCCCCCGTCACTGCCAGAGGCCCCCACACGGGCCACACGCGCCCCGCACTCCGCAGGTAAATCACCTCACACAGGTGAGCCAACCCCCCCCCCCCTCCCTCGAGTGTCGGCTCTCCAATCCAGAAGTGAACTCCAAAGAGACAACACTTACGTGGATAGGGACTCACGTTGAGAAAATTGCCTTAATTTTCTTCAGCGAACTTTGTCAAATTAAGAGTTGTAAAATGTGTTTATTGTTCCTGTGTTTTATTTTATTTTAGGCCGGTCTTATTCACAGTGATTTAGAATATTAGAGCGTCGGCTTTCCAAACTAAAAGGCGTCACGCAGGTTGAAACACAGTCAGAAGTGTCATGGACTCCGAAGAGGACAACACTTACGTGGACAGGATTAACAAGTTGAGAAAATTGCCTTTATGTTTTCAAGCAAACTTTCGTCAAATGAAGTGTTGTAAAATGCGTTTATTATTCCTGTTTTTCTTTTTCTTTTTCTTTTTTGACTATTCTTGTTCACCGTGATTTAGAACATAAACAAACATACCTCTTTTGTTTGAGCTGAGCATGTTTAGATATTTATGAGGGGCTACAGGTGTGTGTGGGTTTAGGGGTTTTTTTTTTTTTTTTTTTTGTTGTGGGTTTGAGAAGGGGCTGCTGACCCTTCGGAGAGCGGCGGCGGCGGCGGCAGCCATGCTGGCTGGTTTAATTCTGACCGCAGAGCGATACGCTTAATAATACAAATAAAACGGAGCAGCTCGGTGTGGAGCTGGCCTGGCAGTGTGTGAAGCCTAATGAGAAACATGTGGAGGTGCCCAGCCACAGTCAGAGGAAACCCAATCCCTCTCTCCCTCTCTCTCTCTCTCCCCCTCTCTCTCTTTCTCTCTCTGTCTCTCTCTCCCTTTCTCCCTCTCTCTCCCCCTTTCTCTCTCCCTCTCTCTCTTTCTCCCTCTCACTCTCTTTTTCTCTCTCTCCCTTTTCCCCCGCTCTCTCTCCTCCCTCTCTTTCTCTCTCCCTTTCTCCTACTCTCTCTCTCTCACTCTCTCTCTCTCTTTCTCTCTCTCTCCCTTTCTCCCTCTCTCTCTCTCTCTCTCTCTCCCTCCCACTCCCCCAATCCCCACTCTCGTCGTCTCTCTCCGTGACGGTATTCCAGCGCTCTCTCGTTCTTTTCTCTTATAGTCATTCCCCCTTTCTTACAAACTGCTTTTTTTCCCTCACTCTTTTCAGCAAGTTTCCTCTTTTCATTCCCCTGCCCCCCACCCTCTCCCCGCCCCCACCCCCACCCCCGCTCCCTCCATTTCCCTCTCTGGCTCTTCTCGCCATCTGTTTTTCTGTCTCACACTCTCCCTTCTTTCCACCCACACCCACGCGCCACCACTCTCGTTTTCTTCGCCTCAGTTTCTCCCTCTCTTTCCTTTCCCTCCTTCTGTCTTTTCTGTCTAGCTCTCGGGCTGCCTCGCTACCTCTATCTTCCCCCTCCCTCCCTCCCTCTCTCTCTTTCTTTCTCTCTCTCTCTCCCTCCCTCTCTCTTTTTTTCTCTCTCGCTCTCTCTTTCTCTCGTTCCTCCGGCTCGCAAAATCGAGTCCAGCCGTTCCTTCTCACTGGCCTGGCATTCGGGCCCGCCGTCAGGCGGATGGCTAATTTTACCAGGCTGACCTCATTTTTTCTATTGTATCAGAACAAGCGATTCAGTGTCAGAAGAAATGTAGTGGCTTCATTTTTTTTTTTTTTTTTTTTTTTTTTACCTGATGCATCCAAGCAATTTGCTACGGCCCCCCCTCGTTACAAGCAGAAGAATATGCATGTGTGCTGGGTCATGCAATGCAATATGCTCCAAAGAGCCGAGGGGAATAAAGAGAGCATTCTCCACCCCTCAATCTCACAAACCCTCTATAGGGGTACACTTTCATGTTGCGAATTCTTCCTGTCTACCTGGATGTATTAACTTTGTGCTTCAGTGAGCCCCGTTTGAGTAATGTTTCACAGGTATCAAGGAGCTTCATCTCATGAGCCTCCTTGGAGATCTCAATACCTCTGGAGACTAATAAACAAGCCAGAGACTCAGTTTTCGGTCTTTGACACCTTACAGGACGGAGTGTAGCACAGTGGGTAAGGAACTGGGCTTGTAACCGAAAGGTCGCAGGTTCGATTCCCGGGTAAGGACACTGCCGTTGTACCCTTGAGCAAGGTACTTAACCGAAATTGCTTCAGTATATATCCAGCTGTATAAATGGATACAATGTAAAATGCTATGTAAAAGTTGTGTAAGTCGCTCTGGATAAGAGCGTCTGCTAAATGCCTGTGATGATGATGATGATGTAAAATGTAGACTGAACAACACAATCCAAAAAAAACTATGAGTAGGTTCACTCTGGACAAAAATCAATGCACATGCTCAGAAGGTTTGTTATGTAGGTTATCCAAATCTCTGTGGTATGAGACTTACTAGTATCTCTTTCATACCCCCTCTTATTTTTATTTCTTTTCTTTTTTTTCTCCATAGGAAATGCATATAATGGACCCACAAAACCAAGACTGTAACAGGTAAGACCCTTGTGGACAAGTTTACAACTTGGCTACGATTCTTTGGAAATGCAGCACTCGGACGTCAGACCAGGGCATGTGACTAGAAAATTGGAATTTCAAGTGTCATTCAAGCACAAACACCCTCAAAAGGGGACAGCTCCGAAAATTAGCCAAAGGAAACAAAGACCTGAACCTCAGGATTTAGGGAAAGGCCACTCGGTTGCTGTGACAGAAAAAACTTTTATGGAATTATCCACACTACCCAGACTTCCTTGGTACCTTCACAACGTTAGCCCCCAGTGAGGATTGCTTCGATATTTCCCAAAATCTTACAAACATACGTCCAGAACAAAACAACCATGGGTGCGGACAACGAGAGATCTAATACATCAGTGAATCAGTTCAGGAAACCCAATGACCCTAAAACAGTTTTAATTCAGAAGTACGCACATAGTACATAATGAGCAGAGAATATTGGCCTTTTTTGTGGGTGTGGTGGGGGGGGTATAAATGTTGATTTTTGAATAATTCTGAACAACTGTTAATGGAATTTATATCATTGTGGTTAAAGACACCCCTCACACATGAAGCTGAAATCTCTGGATGCTATTACTATGGAGCAACAGATGGAGTTGAAATTAGGTGAAAGAGCCAAAAGACCACCTGAGATGTGCTCCTAGTGGAAAATCCTATCTACCAGTAACACAAGGAAAGAAAGAAGGGAACATTCTAATACCCAGGTTTATTCTGAAAAGGAAAAAAAAAAACTCATGGAAAAAGAAAAGAGGGATTGCCATAGAGAGAAAAAAAATCCTGGAGATTTGCTCTTTCTCTGCATTATGAAAATAAAGGAATTAAAGGGGTCTACTCCAGGAAGGGAAAGACTCCTGCATCCTAGAAGTACGGTCATAAAATTCAACAAGAATCAAAACAAGGACAGCAGGAGTTACTGCTTTGTTCCATTCCAGTTTCTGGTTCATGACATCACAGTCAGCTCACACTTTCCTTCCCCCATCTCCAATTCCGACCTGTCTAACACCTTTGCCAACACATTAACTGAACAAGATATAATTAACAGGCAATTACAGGTTTCATGCTAACGAAGCCTTTATAAACCCTAAAACAGTACCCTTGGATGACCTTTGTGAATGAAAACTTTCAGTTCATTCCTTTAGTACTGCCATGCTCGTTAGGCAGAAACAATTATATTTTTCATCCACAACAGAAGTTTTAGAGGGAAAAGAGTATGCATTTAATCTCTAAATGCAAAGAAACCAAGCCACTTGATCTTTGCTCAGTTAGGTTTCCACATAACCCCCAAAAATTTAAACAATTAATTGTTTTGTCTTTATATGGGCATTCTTTCACAAATCTTGAGTGTTCAACTGTTGCATATGTCTTTTTTTATTATTATTATTATTTTTACTATATATTGTATTCCCCATTACAAAAGATTATTTTCAAATGCAGAGCAACGGCCCAGATGACAGGCATGCTCCACAGGTTAAAATTTCAAATTCATTGACTAAATTGGGGGAACACAATGGGGAACAGTTGTAACTAGACTATCAATACAAAACAGCACACGGATGCCCATGCATTGTTTTTTTCCCATGTGATTTTCTTTTTTAGGGAAAGTGGTATAGTTTCTATTGTAAGCTCGCCTTGATGGCATGTCTACACATATGGGTCTCAGCCTGTACAACGATGGGAGGATCATCGGGTTCTTTTAGCAACGTGGAAAAATTTAAGTCATGCACACACCTCTAGAGTCTCCTCAATTGCCACCGCCCTGGATGTCTATTGACAAGCAGGACTTAGCTCTCTAAGGTTCAATCGCAGCCAAGACTCAATGCAGGCGGATAACTGCGCGATGTGCCACTGAAAGCACTTTAAAATAGCCCCCACAGCTGCCCTTAATCCTATGATGATGAGCACAGGACTCCGAAAATGTCTGGAATTTTTTTGAAAGAATGCTCCCGTGCTCCCTCTCTCTACACACACGTACATATATGTACACGTGCATGCATGCACGCATTAACTAAACAAAGCCTACACAATGACAAAAAGTAACTCTACGGAGTAGATTGTATTAAGTCAAAATCCAAAATTATTTTAATTTTCCCCCCTACACTGAATTTCTCTCTGATGAACTGTTCCCAGAGACAGCAAACAATCTTCCCATTTCAATTATAACGGGCCCTAGCTGGTACTCGCGTCCAGTTTGCTGAGCGTGTTTCCGTACGGAGCAGGTAGGAAAGGTAATTTAATGCTCTGTCAGGGAAAGCAACTGGACTGTTAGTGTTAGGCCATTTGGTTTATAGCTTCCATTAAACCCTGGTAAGATCAAACGCTACAGCTGACACAGCTGACTGCGTTGTAACAGGGCACACGCAGAGGGCAGGCTCAAGCTCTGGTGGAATTCAGGAGCCGCGAAGTCATTCGTTCAAATTGACAAATAAAATGCTTGTAAATCGCCATTTGGCTATACGTTCTTGCATAACGTTTTTTTTTTTTTTTTTTTTTCTTTCAAATTGACCATCTACCGTCTCATTAAATACAAAAGAAACCTTGTCGATCACGCCAACACTCTGCCTTGCCTTTTTGGAGTTCGGCAATGGTGGTCTTCTCACCCCTTGTTTTTCCAAGTTTTTGTGGCACCGCCTCCGAGTTTTGGGAAAACACTTTTCATTGGCTTTCCTTTGGATTGACACTACCCATACACGTAGTCATTAGACGCTTAAGGAATAGTTGGACTTTTCATTGGCCAGCACCCATTTCTATGGCCCTACCCATTTCGGTTTTTTACACCCCCCTCCCCGAACGGGTGCGCGGCGGATTGGGCTGGCTTTGAATGACAGCGTCTCGGAAGGGATGTGAATTTTTGTTCAATTTCCTGCAGCTACTTCATCGCCCAGCAGCAGTCGAGGAACTCCATTCTAACTGAATGGATTGGCATGGGGAAAAGCGGACCTCAAAACCTGGCTAAGCGGAGGCTTTGGAACTCTATGTGTTTTATGATGGTACTACTTTCTCTGTTGCTCAGACCAGGTAAGGCTATATTATTATTTTTTTATTTTTTTTATACCGCTGCATATTTGCATGCAAAACACTTTAAGCTGGAACCGTAACAAAGCCTGGAAAAAAAGTTTGCTCCTCGGCTAGCTAGCTAACGTTAACTAATTCGGGAGGTGCGTGAGCAGCAACTTTTTTTCCGCCTGTGTACAGTATCGACCTATCGCTACATGCATTAAAAAGATGTAAGATGTGCTGGGTAACTGGTTAGTTGGTGAGTCTTAACTAGCTAACAACCCGCCAGAATGTTCTAGCTAGCTAGCTATACTGGCAAACTCTCTCTAACTAATCTAAAACTCAGCTAGCCAACTAGGCGAGAAAGTAGTTACACAAGTAACTGTTATTAGTAACATTGGCTAAGTTGCTAGCTCGCTGGAAGCAAAACTTGCTTTCTAGATATACGCTAGAATAAAAAGAATGTTTTGATTTTGAGGTTTTTCAGATAATTATCAAAATATTGATACGAAGTGATGCTCTGATGCCTAGTTAGCATGCAATAATTTATCATGCTCTGCTTGTATCACAGCGAATACTAGCTAGCCTTCACGTTTGAGGGGATACATTTTCGAATGTTTTTCCAAAGTTCTAATTCGAAGTTTCCCAGCCCACGTGCCGCCGAGCTTTGTGTGTGATGAATATGATTTGGGAATATATTTATCGTGTGTTATGAATCAAAACAAAGTTGCGAGGGGCCAGTGGCTGCTTGTTACGGATAGCTACTATACAGGGTTAGATACAATCCAGTTTATATTAACATTTACTCATCAAGTTCTTATTACTCTTTTTATACAGAACAAATAACGACTTATTTTGTTAGTTTGTTATAACTTGTTGCTAGCTAGTACGGATACAACCGCTTGTGTGCTGCTTGTAGCTAAACCTCACGAATTAGTCGTGTTTTCCACCGTTGTTATGTTTAAAAACCACATTGAGCCAAACTTTGCGTGACATGTAAATATAGTTGGCAATCGCGTCATTTATCGCTAGATTGCTATACAGGGAAAGGATATTTGCAGTCGTTGGGTTTTCATTTTTTTTCAGGCGTCTCGTCAGTATGTTAGCTAGCGTAGTGATGGAAAACTTTACACACACTCCGAAGTAAAATAGTTCTGGCTGGAATTCTTGGGATGCTGTCCAACAATATTTGTAGGTAGCGGCGACGAGGCTTATACATCTATGGGAGTAACACAGCTAGGCAGTCCGGTTGAAGAATGTGTTACATTTGATGGTTCAGTATTTAATATATTCTGTTAATAAGTACATATGAACTCTGTAACGTCAACTTACTTCTGAGGAATCGTAGTGTTTCTTTGCGTCGCTCTTTCAAAAAGTAGCTAACGCCAAGTCACATTTTTGAAGTTAAATTGTTTTATTTGCAGCGTATAGCCTTAGAAGCTTAGAAGGAATGGTTTTAATTGGTTTCATTGTTTGAAATTGTAAATATTTTGCTCCTTGAACGTTCCAACTGACTGGAAATGGTTACAGTCTAATCACGAATGTTTTAGTGTTGTACAGCTAATGTTTACATTGAGTTTTAAACCTGGCATTGCTGCGCGCAGTTTTTTTAAACTATGCTAATGTTGACTACACTTGGCTATTATTCATTATTGTTGGTTTATTCTGTGCGTTTGTATAAAATTAGATTTTTTTTTCTGGCACATTAATCTAATAGGTTTTCACTGTTGGCTCTGGACCACCCTGTTAAATAGTGATGTTACCACTCATTCAGGTCTTTGGTTAACCACTAATTAGTTTTACTGTTATCATATAAAGGTCATATGTTCCGGAACAATACATATTTTTAAAATGACGCCATACATTCGAGTATAGATTTATGATTTCACTAAAACCCAAATGAATGCCAGAAGTAATAAACTTTCCCCATTAGGGGTCGGTGTTTTCTTTTTCTTTCTTTTTTTGACACAAAGGAATCGGAGGGGAGGAGTAAGCTAATAGCTTTTCAAGTGAGGTTAGCAAGTGCTGTGTCTAGAATTCTACTGCTGCAGGCTAACTTGCTACGTCTTTGTCTGAGGAAGTTGCCTTAAGTCGTGCACCTGCAGGAAGTGGGTCTCACCTCTCAAATGTTATCAGACTACTAGAATTGTCGGTAACATTCACCAGGCTACCATGTCTGATGTGATTTGTTCAGCTGGTCATACCACTAGTTATTCAGAGTAGGCTAATCCATTGCGTCTTGTAAGCGGTTCTGGAAGTTTGAATTGAGAGAGGCAGAGCAAAACTAGAATCCACATACTCCAAGACAAGAAAATATACAACAGGTCTGATAACTCTGTTAGTCTTTATGTTCCATAGCGAGTAATGGTTTGGTCCATTTCAACAGGCATCTAAGACCATCAAGGGAGGAGTGCAAAAGTCCTTTCTGTAACAAGACAGTTACAGTTACAACATTTTCAGTGTTGTGTTGTCATGCTGTTGAGGTAAACGCTTGTAATGCACACCAGCCCGACTATAGCTTTTTAAGCGATCTGTTCAAAGATGTGAAATCGGCTCATTTTTTTATGATCAGTTGTTATTTCTAGAAATAATCCTCATTTGACGTGGGCTGAATTGAACAAATGGGTTGCTAATCATAAATTTGCATCCATAAATGTTACTTGTGATGCCTCAAACGAGTGGATTATTGTCAAACTGCACTTGAATGCTAATTATGCATGATTTTATTGATGCTAAGTGCAATTAGAGTGTGGCAATAACAAGCAATAAAAACAAAGTGGCTTTTAGAAATGTACTGAAAATGATGACGATGAGCAGCATCATTTTGCATCCTCCAGTTGTGTTAGTTTCGTTTCTTTAGTTTTCAAACTGGCCTCCGTGGACAATCCTTAATGGTACTCACACACACACACTATGAAAGCAATACTCTGTGATGCTGTATTAAAAACGGTCGAGGATGTAGGGTTAGCAGACCTCCGGACCATTGGAATCCGATGCCTGTGGGAATTTAGTGTAAAATGCAAACCTCCATTTTAAGAAGCTGCAGCCTACTTGTCAGCTTATACTCCCAAGGCATTATTTATTTTGTAGTTATATTATATAGAGGCAATAAAAATTGGTTAAAGAGCTCTAACTGCTGCAGAATGATGGCCATGCCATCGCACGTGGCTTATTTCTTGTCTTGTTACCTGGCATTGCAGTTGTGGAAAGACAGGTTCAGAAGATGCTAAAGGTTTGTCAGTGCCTATAGGAATTGTGTCTTTCCAAAAAAAAAAACAACAAAAAACCTTTTCTTTCTCTGTTCAGAATTGAAAATTGTGTGATTCTTTCATGTCACTCCTTCTACACCCACGCAGGTGTAGATGGTGTAGAAATACTTTCCCGTGAACCTGTGACTATTTCCACACTACAAGTCACACAGTGCACCACAGGAGAATTGGTGCTGATTGGATGAGAGGCACATCTTTCACCGACATCACCTGGCAACTCATAGATGCCTGGCGAATCACTAGGAGACTTACAAGCATGTATTACGCCCTAAAACCTGTAGTTTAACTTCCAGTGTGTCTAGGTTGGTTAACTAGCTGAGAAACATACAACTAGCTAATTGGTTAAACCATTCCAGAACAGTAAAGTGCAACAGGCTAGGCTACTAGCCACCGTCACTTGAGAGATAAACATCTCCTCCAGTCAGCACAGTACTCCTGTGGTAATGTGTGGCCTGTAGTGTGGGAAATGGTCCAGCGCTGTAGGGAGAGAGTACTGAAGGAATGCAGAGTCTAGACACCCAGGTGGCTTATGGGAGTGAGTGGTGCTTTAGACTTACCATATCTAAATGTGATAAGCTGTGTTTACTTTTTCTCCCTCATGTTGCTACATTGAGTGGAACAGAATTGAGTTGAGTGACTCATTCTGAAGTGTGTAGCGGTTATCGTGTAGCTGCGTGTGGTGTGTAGAAGTTATTGTACAGCTGAGTGGGGTTGTAGTAATTATTGTATAGCTGAGTGAGGTGTGTAGCTGCGTGTGGTGTGTAGCAGTTATTGTACAGCTGAGTGGGGTGTGTAGTAATTGTTGTGTAGCCGAGTGAGGTGTGTAGGTGTTATTGTGTAGCCGAGTGAGGTGTGTAGCAGTTGTTGTGTAGCTGAGTGGGGTGTGTAGCAGTTATTGTGTAGCCAAGTGAGGTGTGTAGGTGTTATTGTGTAGCCGAGTGAGGTGTGTAGCAGTTATTGTGTAGCTGAGTGAGGTGTGTAGGTATTTTGTAGCAGTAGGTGTGTAGGTGTATTGTGTAGCCGAGTGAGGTGTGTAGCAGTTATTGTGTAGCTGAGTGAGGTGTGTAGCAGTTATTGTGTAGCCGAGTGAGGTGTGTAGCAGTTATTGTGTAGCCGAGTGAGGTGTGTAGCAGTTATTGTGTAGCTGAGTGAGGTGTGTAGCAGTTATTGTGTAGCTAAGTGAGGTGTGTAGGTGTTATTGTAGAGCTGAGTGAGGTGTGTAGGTTATTGTAGAGCTGAGTGAGGTGTGTAGGTTATTGTAGAGCTGAGTGAGGTGTGTAGGTGTTATTGTGTAGCTGAGTGAGGTGTGCGTAGGTGTTATTGTGTAGCTGAGTGATGTGTGTAACGTTTATTTCTTTCCCCCCCTCCATCCAGCATGTTGCCAGCAGTGCCGAATTCAGCGTTGCAACTCCGAATACGTGGCCTCTACGTCGCCCTCTAGTGGCCTGCAGGACGACGCCCCGGCGGACGTGGACTACTGCATCGCGCTGCGGGCCTACTCGCTCTGCACCCGCCGCATGGCGCGCAGTTGCCGCGGCGACCTCTTCTACCACTCGGCCGTGTTCCGCATCAAGGAGCTGTTCACGCAGCACAACTGCTCCAGCGACGGGCCCACGTCCTCCGCCAGGGCGTCGGGCGCCGCCCGCCGCCACGCCGCGGCCCCCCGTGCCCGAGCTCTGCGACTACGAGAGCCGGGCGGCGGCCTCGGCCTCGGGGGGGTCCGCCGCCGCCGCGGGCGGGCCGCACAGGAAGTACGCCCACTGCGGGCTCTTCGGCGACCCCCACCTGCGCACCTTCCGCGACGAGTTCCAGACCTGCAAGGTGGAGGGCGCCTGGCCCCTCATCGACAACCGCTACCTGTCGGTCCAGGTGACCAACGTGCCCGTGGTCCAGGGCTCCAGCGCCACCGCCACTAGCAAGGTAACGTCATGTGACTCTGTGACATCACTTGCAGTTACAGTTTGCCAAGAGCAGACGCTGTTGCCCAGCGACTAGCACGGGACTGGTCCTATTTCTATACTATTAATTTAGCAGCATTGACTGAGCATTTACTGCAGGGCTGCCCAGCCCTGCCCCTGGAGATCTACCGTCCTGTAGGCTTTCACTCCAACCCTAACAAAGCACACCTCATTCAACAGCTAGAGCAGGGCTGCCCAACCCTGTTCCTGGAGATCTACCTTCGTGTAGGTTTTTACTCCAACCCTGACAAAGCACACCTCATTCAACCACGAGAGCAGCTATTAGTAGAATCAGGTTGAGTCAAATTAGGGCTGAAACGAAAACCTACAGGACGGTAGATCTCCAGGAGCCTGCTCTATGACCTCATTTACCATTTCAGTTCGGCAGACGCTCTTGTCCAGGGACATGCAGAGCACCCATCTTATTTCTGTACTATTAATTTAGACACCCGAGTGTTTTCCTGAACAGCTCGGGTTCAGCACCTTTCTCAAGAGTTCAGTGGCATCGCTCCTCCTGGGACTCGAACCCACAACCTTCAAGCCCGGCTCCATAACCATTATCCGGCACTGCTGCCCCACCCCCTGTTGAAATTCCTCATGTTTAGTGGAGAAGATGCGTGTACCTCTACCTGACTATACACCAGACCTGGGTCAAAACCGTATTCGTTTTGGATTCAATGCTTTTCTGTGCTCCATTGTTCTTGCCTGGTGCAACTGAGGCCTGCCAATAGGACCAGAAGGCGGGTTTTGCACTTTTTTTTTTTTTTTTTATTTTATTTCATTGGTTCCAATACACCAGACAAGCTCAGTAAACGTTTTTGAATTCAAAGCAAATGTGTATTTGACCCAGGTCTGCTGCACACACACCGGGCTCCTTCGTGGGTCTGGAAGACGAGCAGATCGTCTCATCCTTGTAGCCATCGCTTGCTTTCCAGTGTCGGTCGAATGCGCGTCGCAGGAAATGCGTGCTCTGCCTGCTGCGCTGGGGCAGGTGGTACGAGTATGACATCACCAAAGGTGAAATGTGTGAAAGGAACATTGTTTCTTTGCCAGTGTAGCTGAGGCGGCGTCTCTGTGAGCCCAGTCTCGTAGGTGATAAAAACAAAGAGTTTTTGGGTGTAGTCTTGTGTTTAATGACCGGGACAGTAAGTTGGCATGAGGAACTCTCAGCTAATAAGCAAAATCGAATGCCGTTCTCCCAAAAATCTGCTGTTGAGCAATTTGTAGCTCCGAGAACATTTTTCTCTAGCACTACTTTTTTAGAAGTGTTTGCATTATTGCGTAATTCTGTTTATTGCTGCATTATTAACTGTGTCACTGTGGGTCTTGGCTTTAATCGTAGCACACAGTCCTCTTGTAAAGGTGGAGAATTATCAGTCATAATTCTTTGTGTTAGCTGGAAACACGACAAAGGCTTGCGTCAAACCCAGTGACTGCAGCGTCTAACAAGCTTGTTAGTAATACCTATTATCTGTTTTCATCCCCACTATACGTTGTTATTTCTTAATTAATTTGTGTTTTTGACGATTCGCTCCGTCTCATATTCTGGTGTTTGTAAATACACAACGGTTTATTCTGGACGGGGCATTTATTTTTGTCTCTTCACCAGAGTTTTACTTCTTAAAAGTTCTCACTTTTCCACAAACGGTATTTTATAGCAAAGGCATTATATAAGGCTTTCTGAAAGAACACTGACCGCTTTGTGCAAAAACATGGTGCGTTCCAAGTCCTACTGGGCCCGTGCTCGTTGGCAGGCAGTGCACCTTCATGTGTAACATTGCAATTGCATAACAGTTTGACATGTTAACTGGTTTTCACGACATTATATGAGTCAGGATTTTATGTAAGCTTGTGAGCAAAACAAAGTTCGAATTTAATTTCGAACCACGTTGAACATTATAAAATAGAAATTTTATTGATTTCTAATGTGAAAAACAAGTGGCCTGAATTGCAGTGCGTCTCATTGGTCGTTGTGTGTTGGAGCTGGCTCTCCTATTGGCTAGGTGTGAAGTAGAATGTGTGTATTCAAGGTGAGGTAGAACGTGTATTCAAGGTGTCGTGGTTAAGTGTGCTGGAACAGGATGGCCGTTGATGTCTTTTGAGCACTGTGATGAGCAGACTTATCTGAATTAGGCTAGAGCTTTGTTGGAGGAATACACATGAAGATCAGAGGGAGTGGAATGAAGGGCACTTAAATATCGTGCAGATATTCTAACAGTTTTAAGCCCGGATGGAATTGGCGCTATGGAAACCACAGACTTGTTAGGTGGTCTGTGGAGTGAATGTAATGGACTGAAGTCAAGCGGTGTGCTCAAGCTCCCCCTGGTGGCACAATTTAACTATGAAATGTTTGGGAAGATGCAAAAAAAAATAAAAATAAAAATAATTAAATAAAAAGGTTTGGGGGCTGAATTATTACTATTTCTGGTTTGGTGTAAAGCAAGGGATTATCCAAAACTTGCTCTTAAATGCTAAGCTCACACTTGACAAAAAAAAAAAAGAATTAAATTAAAAAGTACTAAGAAACTGTAATTGTCGTGATTCATTAGGTTTATGCATCAGAAGGTTGAGTATAAGACTTTTCAAATCAAAACAATAAATTGTTAACACTGGATTAACACTGAAACTATCATTTCACAAATTAAAATGACCATCTGGTGTTAAATTTTGACCTTTGGATGCAGAGATTCACTCGTTAGAACCAGGTGTGAAGCTAGTGATTCTAGAAGGTTCCTAAGCCCCTCCCACCTCCCCCAAAATAGCAGGAGTAAAGGCCATTGCATATTGATCACACTGCCTGCATTTCTGTGCTTCTGTGCAAAGATCCTGGCCTTGAAACTGAAGTTAAGTCACATCTTTCCACCCAAGTCATTTACGGCCCATTCTAAAACAATTGTGATTGGCTAAAAGTATGTGTAAGTGGCCAAGTATTCCCCATTGCATCATTTTAGATATGGTAAAATGGGTGTGAGTTGGCTTTTCCAGCACCCCACTGCCTCACTGTGGTGAAAACTGGTACAGCGCTCTCTGTTGTCTTGCGGTTTCTATGCCAACTGTGGCCCTATCTTACAAGGCAGCGCTGAATGTTGGAACATATCTGAATCAGATTTAGCTTACTTCACCCTTGAAGTTAATGAATTGTTGCTATGGAATTAATTTGGCATGACAAGATATCTTGTCAAGTTGCCTATTATATTTTCATGGAGTGGCAGAATGGTGGCCATGAAAAAGATTTTTATGTCCATATTTTCCCATTTTTTTGTTTTAACATCCATTGAAAGTGCTTTACTCTGAACGTTTCACAGCTCAACAACTATTAAATTGGGTCAAAACCACTCATGACTAAAACATAATGCTACATCTTTTTTTTTGCAACTCCAGTGATATAGGCCTAATATTTAGGGAATTGCTTTTGGGAATTGTGAGTTGCAGTGTGCTGGTCCTCCCCCCTCCTTATATAGAATGAATCAAAAATATTGGACGGCTTTGTTTGACTTCTAAAGCTTTCACAAGCCTTCACTTCCACCACGGAGAGGAGGGACTCTGTTCTGCAGTAAACTCGCTGATACAGTGCCTCAGAGAAAGCCCTGGAAATCTGCTGCATGTGGGCAGCAGATGGAGACGGTCCCCGTTAGGTAGGATGGATGTGATTTGTGTGTGTGTGTGTGCGCGCGTGTGAGTGTATGTGTGCGCGCGTGTGTGTGGGTGTGTACTCGTATGTACACGCATCTGTGTGTGTGTGTGTGTGTGTCTGTGCTTGTGCATGTGTGTGTGTGTGTGTGTGTGCGTGTGTATGGGTTTGTGTGGGTGTGCATGTGTGTGTGTGCGTGTGTGTGGGTTTGTGTGGGTGTGCGTGTGTACACGTGTGCGTATGTGTGTGTCTGTGGCTGTGCTTGTGCGTCTGTGTGTGTGTGTGTGTGTGTGTGTCTGTGCTTGTGCGTTTGTGTGTGTGCTTGTGCCTGTGTGTACGTGTGTGTGTCTGTGCTTGTGTGTGTGTGTGTGTGTGTCTGTGCTGTGCTTGTGGGTTTGTGTGTGGCTGTGCTTGTGTTTGTCTGGTGTGTGTGTGTCTGTGTGTATGTGTGTGGGTTTGTGTGGGTGTGTGTGTGTACATGTTGTGTATGTGTGTGGGTTTGTGTGTGTGTGCGTGTGTGTGTGTGGGTTTGTGTGTGTCTGTGCTTGTGCGTGTGTGTGTCTGTGCTTGTGTGTGTGTGTGTGTGCGTGTGTGTGTGTGTGTGCTGTGTGTGTGTGTGTGTGTGTGTGTGTGTGTGTGTGTGTGTGTGTGTGTGTACGTGTGTGCGTGTGTGTGTGGTTAGAGGTCAGAGGACTTGGGGATGCGAGCGCACGCATGGAGTACTTTTGCACTCTTGACGGTTGATGGTGGGAGAGCAGCGTTCAGGAGTGAAGCCAAATGCTGGGGCCCCCGGGGGGCCTGCAAACGAGCGGCCCCTGATTACTGGGGGAAATAAATCACTCCTGATTAAGCGGAGCTTCCCCTGGAAGTCCCCCCCCTCCCCCCTTAACCGCTCTCTTCTGCCCCCGCAGATCACGGTCATCTTCAAGGCCTTCCGCGGCTGCACGGAGCAGAAGGTGTACCAGGCCACCACCGACGACCTGCCCTCGGCCTTCCAGGACGGGACGCGGAGCGGGGGCCAGGGGGGCAGCCTGTGGATCGCCGAGCGGGGCGGGGCCGGGGGCCGGCAGGTGAGGATCCAGGCGCACTACATCGGGACGTCCATCATCGTGCGGCGGGTGGGGCGCTACCTGACCTTCGCCATCCGCACGCCCGAGGACTCGCTGGGCTCGGCCGAGGGGAGCGGCGGGCTGCAGCTCTGCCTGCACGGCTGCCCCCGCAGCGAGCTCATCCAGGAGCACACGCTGGGCCGGCCCCCCGACCCGGGCCCCGCCCCCGGCCCCGCCCCCGCCGCGCCCCCGCGCCCCGCCTACACCGTGGAGCGCGCCACCGCCCGGTGCCGAGAGACGCTGCAGGTGGAGGACGTGTACTTCCAGTCGTGCGTCTTCGACCTGCTCACCACGGGGGACCCCGAGTTCTCCATGGCCGCCTTCGGGGCGCTGGAGGACCTGAAGGCGCTGCCGCCCAGCAGGCTGAAGCAGAGCTCCTCGCCCAGGACTCCGCCGCTGCCGCGCGGCTCCGCCCCCGGCCCCGCCCCCGGCCCCGCCCCCTCCCTGCTTGCTCTGCTGGCCCTGCTTCTGTTGCTTTTGTAAAAAAAAAAAAAAAAATGAAATTCTAAAAAAAAAAGTGACGAAAGAGTGAGAAAACAAGTCGGCAGGAAGGCGACTCCAGCTTGAGGAAGGAGTACTCCCAAACCAGGCTCCCCCCCTCCCCCCCCCTTGTTTTATTGTATTTTTGCATGGACAGACCCCCCGCTTGAAAGTTGTGATTTCTCTCATTGCGTCTCCACGGTGAGGACACTGCCGGGGAACCTGAAAGAAGAGCAGAACGTTTCCTTCCGGCTTTTTCCCGCCACAGCCGCGCGCACGGACCCGTCGCAAATCGATCCGCGTACACAGACTCGTCTCTGCACCCCACGCTCAAATCGAAGCTGTTTTACGGCTCGTCGTGTTTCTTTCGCCCCTGATATTTTATTTTTTATCATCGCGACCCTTTGTGTGGAGGACTAAGGAGGATGGACGCTAATGCATGACTCTTAAAAATGTGAAACTGCAAAATGCCACGGCTTTCTGGGGGGTGGGGGGTTGTGAAGGCAGCTAACCAACGATGAGACTTTCAACGCTTCAGAAGTCCTATAAATGTAATGCTTGCAAAGAAAAAAAGCAACTCGAAATGATATTTCTAAAGGTAGAGAGAGCATGCTAAAGATGGTGTTGACATTTTTTAATGCTGTCAGTACTGGCCACATTTCACCCAAATTTCCCTTGAGTAATTGACACTCTGAAATGACTGTTATTGTATGAATTACTGGTATGGTGACATTCACAAAAGTATGTGTATTCTTATACGGCATCCAACAACTACGTGGAAATACTACCTATTCATATATATTGTACGTCTTGTCAGTGCTTTATGGTCAGGATCAAGGTTGGTCCACAGGATTCTCTCTTTTTATAAAACAAAACACTCCTTCTCCAAGCTGCTCTTCCTCCAGCATTATTTGTAAGGTAAAGAAACAAATCCTCTATATAATAATATATTAAAAGAGTGTATATATGTGTTTTATAAAGTGTACATTTGCTTGTATATAGTTGTTTTAACTGTAATTTGTTTTACTAATCCTTTTTGTGTTTTGCAGTTAGTTAATTGTTTTGCATATTTGTAATAGGAAAAAAAAGTGAACTAATACGTGTTGCCATATAACCATTGTTATTTTTCCATATTAAAAGAGTTGGACGTGTACATCCTGTTATTTATTCTAAAAAAACGGGGAAAACCACGTATTGGCGTGGTGGCAGTTGGGCTGTTGCCTCGCACTTGTGAAATGACGAAATCTGGCATCTGAATGCAATTCTATTTGCGCTTGATCCTTCTTGAAAGATGACTTGAACGGTTTTTGGCCTCCTGCAGATCGACCGTTTCTCTTATGCGGGGACTGTTCTTTAACGGTCAGTAAAGAAACGCACGCTCGCGCGCAAAAAAATAAAAAATAAATAAAAATCTTTATTCGCGGTGCTGCCGAGACTGTCTCGCGGCAGGCCTTACCCAGAAACGGACTTTGTTCCGCATCGATCGGCGTTTCCCCGCGAGGGCTCGGAACACAATGCGGGAGATGATGCAAGCTGTGGAAACCTTCGCCGCCTCAGACAGACAGCGCAGAGCCGGCGTATCCGCGCACGGCGCGGCCTGCGTTCCCGTGCCGCTACGCAATCGGTGAGCAATTTGAGTCATTACTCACATCAGATCCTTTCCCCCTTCTGAATAGCGATATATCTGAAAATCAAATGGGGAGGTTTCATTTCCCCAAAGCTCCATAAAAAACAATGAAATGTTAGACCGTATAAAAGTTGTGTGTGTGTGTGTATATATATATATATGTATATGTGCATATATATGTATATATATATGTGTGTGTGTATGTATGTGTGTGTATATATATATATATATATATATATATATATGTATGTCTATGTGTGTGTGTGCGTATATGTGCATGTATGTTTGTGTGTATGTATGTGTATATACGTATGTACATATATGTACACACATATATGTGCATATATGTGTGTGTGTGTGTGTGTATGTGTATGCATATATATGATATAAGTTGCCTATATATTAACTCAAGCCATTCATGTGATGCCTCAAGTTCATACTGGGACAGTTCTGCGCAGTGAGTTATGTCTGGCTTGGAGGTTGCGGCAATCCGCACGAGGCGTGACATCGCGTATAGGGATGAGTAAACGACTTGGAGAAAGGCGTAATAAAGGTGGCGACAAAGTTGGGATGCGAGTGAAGAACTCCGCGTGGTTAATCCGCGCCGACGTCTGAAGAGATTTATGGAGAGCCGGAACGTTTCCAGGGATTGAAGGGCGGCGGCGGGAAAAAAAAAATTGATAGCTTTCCATCTACATAAATTTCTCCCAAGCGTTCCATTTCAGAATGTCCACGTCCTGACAGATGCTTTTGCAAATAATTGAAAGACATCCAACCGTGTAGCTAATGCGTGTTTATTTTAGCCTAAAAATACTGAATGTACCTTTTTTTTTTTGGGACATGCAGCAGAAATGAAGAAAGCTGGATTCTTAGTAGTGTGATATGGGGGAAAAAGAGTGCGCCAGTACTTTGGAAGACAAGACAATACTGATGATTTAAAGTGTAATTTAGTGACTCAAAAGTTATCAATTTCATGGCTAGCTAAACTTGCTGTGAACTACAGACAGCTGTCTCAATAGGAGTTCTGTACACTAAAGAACTCAATGTATGAAATGTTTGAAAAATGCATCTGAACCAGAAAAAAAAGTTTTCCCCTGGCGTCCATCTGTCAGTACTATTAATGAACACCTATGTGCAGTTAGACCATTGTGTTTGTACCCAGGTGAATAAAAACATGCATGATATAAATAACCTTAATCAACATTTAATCACCTAGTATGTTGAATATTTTAATGTAATGTCAAATTATGTTAGTTTCTCATTGACTTCCATAATTTTATGCTACAGGAGTTTGGATTTAGCCATTACATTTTTTCACCCAAAAAAAAAAAAAAAAAAAAAAACACCAAACCAAAATACAATGTCTTAATTGTTCAACATCAGTCTCCCTATAAGATCCATCAATGTGAGTGATCATATATAGACACTTGCATCACCAGCACCTGGTTTTCTATAGCATATTAAAAGCCTGTAGAACAGTGGTAACCAACCCTGTTCCTGGAGATCTACCATCCTGTGGGTTTTAATTTCAACCCTAATTTAGCATACCTGACTCTACTAATCAGCAACTCAACAACATCTAGCTATTGAATGAGGTGTGCTTTGTCAGGGTTATAGTAAAAACCTACAGGATGGTAGATCTCCAGGAACAGGGTTGGTTGCCACTGCCGGAGAAAGTTTTTGAAAAATGTATTTTCAAGCATACCCAAAAATGGAACACGGATGCTCTGGGTAGCGTTCCGTGGTGTCACGGGTTGCGTCACCCGCTCTACTCATTAGTCCCACACACCGCCGCTGGCTTCCGCGGTATTCCGCTGATAACCGCTCCTATGTGGAGCAGCTGTCTGCGCGGCAGCAGGGGGTGTCTGCGCGGGAAGGCGCTGTGCAAATGTTAGCTCGCTCTACCCCGCGGAGCCAGGGGTGGAGAGCGTCAGATGAAATCTGGCCCGAGGTTAACAGTATTTTAAAAACGTCAATAAAATCCAGACAGCGTTAGCGAACTTTCGGAAATTACGCACCTTCAGTGAGTTGACGTACGCCGGCTTTGTTTATATGTATACATTTCTCGATGTATTTATTTTGCTCGGTAAGACTTTTTTTAACGCCCACATTCTCTTCCCTTGGCTCTCTCTAAATGCAGAGGCCATTCCAGTGATCCAGGCTAGCCTGGGAGACAGAGGAAGGAGTGATGAAAGGCGTCGCGGCTTTATCCGCATTTATCATTATATCTTAGCATATGCCGCGGCTCCTAAATCATATGTTCTCCTGCGGGAGTGTGCTTCATCTCCGTTATTCCTTTAATATCGTCGGAGGAGGGTGGGGAGGAAAAGGGGAAAGAAAAAGACGGCAATGGCACAGAGGTGGTAAAAAAAAAAAAAAGAATAAATTAAAAAAAAAACCTGACACAAGCAATCTTATCTTTGGCAGCGGCGCGGGCGGACCTGCTAGTTAACACGCTGACGGGGGATACGGTTTCAATTGGAGTTTTAATGGTTCCCTTTCTCTTTGGCCTTTTCTTGGTTTTATGGCGTTTGTCAAACCTCCCGCTTCCCTCGCTCCTGGTTTCAGCCCTTATCGTTTTTCATCCCGTATATCAAAAGGCCTTCCCGCCCCGGCCCTTTACCTCATTGTGCAGGGAGCGAGACTCCCGTTCGCCTAGCCGCCGCGCAGTCAGACGCAAGCGCACACGGAAGAGGTAGGGGGGTCCTGTCTTGCGCAAGTTGTTTCTGGGTTGATGCAGAACGGTAACTCTGGTGAAAGTGATTGCACGCAGGTTCGAATGGGGTTTTGCACGGAATTAAGGCACGTGTATCTTGAACTGGCAGACTGCAGCAAGGCTGGCTCACTGAAGACTCTGAAGAGCAACCTGCAGGGCAGTTGGATTTTTATTTGGTTTTCTTGGTGCAGTGACATTTCACTGACCTAAAATGGGCTTAATAAAGAACATAAAGAAGAGAGGCCTGAAGTTGATCCCCATTCTTTCTCTGGATTCTGTCTTTCTTCTCTCTCTTTCTCTCTTGAGCAACAGCAAATATCTTGGTGCAAACCAATCAGTCAAGCTGCAGCATTTGCATAATTTTGTTTTCGTCTACATTTTAATTGCGTGCTTTACTTCGCAACTGCAACTTGGTGTCAGTAAAGAGCCGCTCCCTCCACGAGTACCAGACGAACAGTTTTTTTGTTTTCTGCTCACAATACACACAGCCACCTGCTCTTCACATCTCTCTGATAAACAAGGACAATTACTTTGCTAATGAATAAAAAAAAAAAAAATTTAAAAAAAAAAACCCCCCACAGGATTGATTGATACTTGGCGATGGGGGGATTAATTTAAAATTAATAGAGCAGTTGGCAAGATAAATAGACGATGCTGTGTGTGTCCTCGACTTGATTGATAAGTAGTTAGCTGGCTGGTTGTCTCGGTACACGGTGAGTTTCCATAGATTAAAATGATTTTGTTTTCATGGAGATTGAGTGGTTCTCAGGTACAGGTCAGGAGGCAAGGGCCTCCAGAGCTATTGCTGTAATAACTACACAGGCCAACCTTTATAATACACGCTCAATATATAGGCTCTGGCTTAGAGACTTTAATACAGTGTTAAACTTCGACATTCGAGAATGTTTTAAAAAAAAAAAGCCTTAAAACAAAAGTAACATTTAAAAGGGTATAAAAACCCTACTGTGGATTTTGTTTTGTTTTTTTTTCCTGAGCAGGACAAACTGTTATGATGGTTTAAGTTTCCTTTGAATTGATCCAGACTGGATTTTGTGACATTAAGTTAATAAGGGCAACACCCATTCTTGCCAGTCTTTTTGCAGGACAGACGATAGCTGAGGCTGGACCAAACATCGCAAAACTTAAACTGGCCATATTAAACCTGCTGTATATTACATCAGTACCATAGTGTTGTATATTGTGGACTTCCATGGCTCATTTCAGAAATATATAGATATTTTATTTTCTACACAACGTAGGGAATTGACCCCTTGAAGAGTAGGGTTTTTTTTTTGGATTTAAAAAAATAATAATTTTGTTCTGGAACTCCATTGCCTTTTATTTTTTCTTTATATATCTCAGGATTGGGATACCAAAGTTGAGATTTCCCAAGCACCAAATTCTAAGCCAGCGCTCTGGAACTATGTATCTGCGATCTTGCACTTTAACCCGTCAATCACCTGTAGTGATTCTTACGTCAGCCTTGGGAATGTTCAGTCAAGAACATTCCAATCGCACATTTGTGACATCACACCTGAAAGTGTTAAGGGCTAATATGAGCAGCAGTGGTGTGTTTCCCATACTCAGTCTAGTCACCATTAGTCCTTGAGAGGCAGCGGTGACTACCAACTTATAAATCACCGGTGCAACTGCCCAGCTTAATTTGAACGTGTCTTTTTGCAGCATGTCCAACGCTTAATTTGTGCTAATGTAAAACAGGAAATTGATCAAACTGTTTGGAAAAAGAAAAACAATGAAGTGGTGACATAACGCACAATCTGGTATATAATCGGTGGCATCTAGCTTGTCCAGATAGCCTCTTGGCTGCCACGAACACACCAATGGTGCCGTTCTTAGAGATGCTAGACTGCGATACTGCATTCACGGTTCCACCATTCTGACACGGGGGACTCTGCTGAACCTGTTCATACATTACAGTGAACGAAGCATCCTAACCGTGGACGTTCTGTCACTCAGTAGAAAATAGATTCCAAACTAATTTTCATTTTGGGCATGAAGTACCCATATTAATTTGTCAACAAATTCCGGTTTTAGAGAAAATTTTTTTTTTTTTTAGGGAAAAATTACTGTTTAATTAGCCTGCGCTTCCTGTCCCTCAAAAATCAAATCAAATCCATAAGCAGCTGTTTGTTGATTAGACTTAATGGGTCTTCTGGTGTCTAGCTTTGTAGCGACGGTGTTCAAAATTTGCCGAGATGAATCTACAATAATAGAGTAACGATGTTCAAAAGCTCTGAGATGACAAAAGCAAGTACAGTTCACTACAAAACCGTCTCGGATGTTTCCCTATGACAATGGCTTTTCCTGTAATGACTGACCTCTGACCTTTAGCAGTACTGTTTACACATATAGTGTTAGAATGTGGAATGACATGGTTATACGGCTGCAGTATTTGTTCAGTAGCCCGTAGCCTGTTATTGCTGAACACTGTGGAACACATCATTCCAAAGATTTAAGGAACAGAGCACACATTCCCGTTAGGCTGTCACATCGCATTACAGTGCTAAGGGCTTTAACCGACGCCCAACACTTCCTGTTGAAAGAGAGGAATCATGGGATTGAAGTAGGCACCACACGCTGCATTAAGGCCAATGCCATCTGCATGGGCAACGGGTGATTTTGGTGTTGGGTTTCTAATCAGCCTACACAAACATGCTTCAATGATGATTAACACCAGGTATTTTGTATTTTCTACGAGTACTGAAAAATCAAAGATACCGACTGACTTTAATTTTATATGCAAAACTCATGCTACCATACACAATTGTCAAATCGCTCACAATTTTGATCAGATAGTCAAATAGTTGCATATGCTCAGGCTTGTGGTTATGTTGCAAATGAACCACAGTTGAACGTCTTTCTCATTGTCACACTTCTTACGAATGTAAGGTGAAGTGACAGTAACTTGTAACAGGAATACCACATATCCATTCAGTAGCTGCAGACTATAAGTTAACTACAGTAATAATCTTCAGGTTGAAACACCTCATTACTAACAATGAATTTGGGACCTCATAAATTATTCTTATTCTTAAGAACAAAACAAAATTTAAAGCAATAACTTTTTTCTTTTAAATTAATTAAAATAATACCCAGAAAGCTATTAAATATCTAAAGTTTTTTTCCTGATAAAAGCATACCATACAGCAAACTTGCTTTTCACTCCATCTTGCCTTCCCACTCAACCCCACTCCCTAAAGTTATAGTGCATATAAAACCAAGGGACTGGACTAAAGCAGTAGCATCTCTCTAGGTCTGGGCTTCGTGACATCAGGGCCACACCTGCTGCTTTTCAGGTAAGAGAGACGGACTTCCAGACTGCTGGGATCACCAGGTGTCTGTTGAGTGCTTTCGCTGCCAGTGACGGGCCAAGGTCACGGCGTGAGTCTTTCGTCTGACACACGCAGGGGAGTCTGCCACATCTGCACCTGCATGACTCACGGAACCTCCTGTGATGTCACACCCCCACAGCCAGAAGGCCCTTAACACTTTTCGCACAAACATTTCTTGACATTTCTGTTCCATGTCATGTGAAAAGCTGGCCCATCATTTTAAAATTGATAACATAACATTCCTTTGTAAAAAAAAAAAAATCAAAAATCTAATAAATTATATTGATGGACTTAAGGCATACTTATATATATATATATACTTACATTATAAGAGTCACCTTAATATCTCGTGGTTATGGTGAAGCACATAGGTAATATGCTTTATCATTCATCTAATCTTTCTTTGACCATGTTAACTTTTTTTTTGTTAGTAAAGATTTTTGTAAACATTGTTTAGGAGTTTAAAAAAAGCTTTTCACAACCTGACTAGGGCTTCTTAATTACTATTTATATATATATAATGAACATTGCTGGAATCTACAGTGTTCCCACTATCAGAGTATTCTCTTCTGAAATTCACAGGGTGTGTGCTATCTGGAAAAATTATTTCAGAAGCACATCTACTAACTGATGCATTAGTGCGCTCCTACATTTTTTTTCCAACTTAGGAGCACAGGTGCTCCTTGGGAAAAAAAAAACGTTATCGCCGAGCCGCGTGTTGACGACGCCAATTCCCGAGTACAAGCCGGAAATTTAAGCGCCGCGTGTAAGCCTGGTGCCAGCGCGCGCTCAGGGGAAAAACAGCGTTAATTCCTTACACGGCGGCTGCGGTGCCCGCTGAGAGTCGCGCCGGGCTGACTAATGAATGCTAACAACTGCATAATTGATCTCCCCTTGAAGTTTCAACTAGGAGGAGCGGAAAGTTTTAACTTGTACGCGCGCGTCGCGGCCGGGCTGGGCCGCGCTCGAGCGTAGCGGCCCGGTACCCGTGCGCAGGCGCGACGGTTTTCGCCGGTGAATACGAGGGAGGCCCACCTTTCCCCGCCGCGCTCTGCCGTATCGCGGCGCGCCGTGCAAGACGCTCGGACGGCTCGGTGAGTGTATCTTTCGCTCGACGAGGCGGCGTCGCCGAAACTTTTAACAAACGACGCCTCCGGGCCCGCAGAAGCCGGGGGAAACTAGGCAGGCCCGGAAATGAGGCCGCCCGCATCATAAATCTTGGGGAAAGTTACAATAATTTGCAATTCACTCCCTCATCAAAGGCAATATTACCCTAATTTATTATCTCCCGGCACGCGGACTGCACAGAGGCCACGGAGATAAGAGTTTATCAGGAGGGGGATTGATTTTCATTAACTGATCGTAATAAAGATGAACTGCCGGGCTCGCACACTGACCAAGAGCCACACTTTATTGTAATTGGGCCAATTTATTTCATGAGCTAGTGGTTCTGCTTTTTTTTTTAGTAGAACCTTTTCTCTTCCTCTCCTCTTCCCTCCCCCCCCCTCCTCCTCCCCGCCCTTCCTGCTCTTCAAAAAGGTTTTCCTCTGTTTAGATTTTTTTTTTTTTTTTTACTCCCAATTTTAAGTCACGGCCCACACTGTTCTCCTCAGTCTTATTTTTAGTTCGCGGTTGATTTATACGCATCGTTTACGGGTTTCTGTGTTTCGCGCGTCACCCCATTGCTTTTACTGCCCCACGTCCTCAGTGATTGGTGGTTTAGGAAACGGGGGGGGGGGGGGGGGGGGGGTGTTCAGTTTTGGTCCGCAGACAGCGGTGCCACTGCCTCTTTTTCCACAGGGACACTGTCCCATATACCGAGAGTGTTTTATGTTGATGATGTGAGGCCTTTCAGAGCCCTGAGGTACGTGTGTGTGTGTGTGTGTGTGTGTGTGTGTGCGTGCGTCTACTGGATTTATGACGTGACAGGACAGGAACAAGGTGAACAAAAAGGTTGGCGTCTCAGAGGTGTGCTCAGTCGAAAGGTGTTTTTTTTTTGTTCAAACAGGTCACGGGCCGGTCAGTACCCCTCAGTGTTTCCAGGTGAAAACCACCTGGCTGGGCCTCTTTTCAGACAGGCCCCACCCCCATCACCATGGAAATGGAATATATTGTACCACATTATAAATATGTGGACCTACGTATTGGAACATACAATTAAGAATCTATTTCACGAGTGTCATATATTACTGTATCTTAAAGTGGCAACAATCATTATATTTGCCAATATGTAATGAAGTCTTTTGATACAAAGATAATACTGTATATTTATCTCAGCATTTGACAATATATTCCAGTTCCATAAGCCCCCCCCACACACTACCACTGCACATTTCTTCTTTATTATTGCCCGGCAGTAATGATCGTTGAGATCTCCACTCCTCCTGAAAAATGTACTTCGAAGAGAAAGGAAAGTAGACCAGCAGCCGCTTTTCATTCGCGAATCTGTGTCCTTCAGGAAGAAAAAGGTCCTCACTTTAACGGCTCTGCAGTCACTCTTATTTGCCTAAAGGGGGGAAAGAATCATCATTTATGTATCGCAGATCCATTTGCCTCCTTTCACCGCTGACCTATTCCATCTTTTTTGGTGGTATTTCGATGAGCTGTCCGTGCCTTTGAGATGACTGATAATTTAAAACATTCGATACTCTGCCTCATTAGGCCCTTATACGAGGCTCTAAATACGTACATTTTTTATTCCTCCTGCCCTGTGTCTCACTTGGCTGTCGTGTGGATTGTTTTATAGGAAAATGTAATTCCATCCATGTCTTCTCTCCCGGTTTTTGGCCGTAGCGCAGAGGAGAATACATATCTCAGCCCTCGATGCAGCATTTGAAATACGGCAGTTGGTACTGGCTGTTCTAATTTGCACACGCCTTTGTTTTCAGCGTCAGCACTTGGACCGAGTGCCAGTGGAGGGCACATCAGTGGGAAACACCGTACTAGCAGCACCGTACATTCATTACACTTGAAACAAAATCAAAACGGTAATGACTGCGGCATCAACGCAAGTTACAGTCACCGCAGAATCAGGATCGGAAGGAACACGAACGCCGTTTACCCACAATGCAACATTTCTACCTTTTTTTTTTCTATCACCGTCTCTTCTGGTATTAAATAGACATGTATTTTGAGAAGTAAACATCCAGTTTGTATTTTTATTGTAAAATTGAAAAAAAGGAGAGAAAGAGAAAAGCCCCAATAAGCATTTCTTTTTTTTTTTTAAATACATACAATTGTAACGGAAATAAAAAATATAGCAATACACATAATTGGTAAATAAATAAATAGATAGTTAAATAAATAAATAAATAAAAAATAAATAAATAAATAAATAAAACCTGTCAAATAAATTAATACTCAAATAAATAGTTATAAAATAAACAAATGACCCATTTTTAATACGAAATTATCTAAGCAGCAAGTATAGAGAAATTTGAACAGGGGAACAAATGTTTGGTTTCTCAGGCTAATACTGAACGCTTCCTTTTTCTGACATAAAAAAGGTACTGCTTTGTTTCAGCCTGCCGTAATTAGCCCACCCAGACTATAGGTGGCGCTCTCATTTTTTTAAAAAAAACCTTTGAGCATCACCCCTCTGGTGCAGGTTATCATAATTACACTGAAATGTCCCCCCGTGTCCTTCCTCAACATTTCAGTTACATATTAAACAGATTCAACACTCTCGTCATATTTTCTGTACGCTTTGTGCTGAGAAACCAGAAGTTTAATATGATCTTTAAAAAGCAACCAATCCCGCCCGGCCCACCCACCCACCTGCACCCCACCCCATTATCCCCCAAAAAAGGTCCTGTGCTGACAGTTTTCCCTAATATACAGATCTCGTATTTATAGTAAGCTATTTTCTTCTTAGCATTCAAACCATAGTTAATCATATTATCAATAAGAGTATTACTGTTATAATAATCTTAACCCCCCCCCCCCCCTCTACTGAGCATGCTCAGAGATTGAGTGGGCACTGACGGAAAAAAAGTGGAAAGATGTAAATGGATTATTTCGACAAATTAACGAATGATTTACAGAGGTGAACGACACACATACTGGCTGTTGGTAGGAACGGTTTGCCTGTCGGTTTGAGAATAACGGCTTTTTTCCGTTTGAAATCAGACGGCGGCAGGAGACGGTCACCTTGCGTCAACCGGCTCCAAGCCGGGAGCCGGCAGCTCGCGCAAACGAGACCGTTGCGCCTTTAATCCAATCGCCGCCTTTCTCCTTCTCGTTTGCCGAAACGGCTTTTTACGGCTCTCTCTCTCTCTCTCTCTCTCTCTCTTGCTCGCTCTTTCAAACTCATTAAGCCCCGGCAGCTCCAGCAGCCCCTCGCCGTCTTTAACATGTAGTACCCAAGCTGTTACGTGAAGGCCAAATTTAATTTGATTTTAATAATTAAAAAACTGACCTCGTAAAAAAAAATATATATATATAAAAAATAAAAATTCCCTTCCGAAGAACTCTCGTATGAAAAACTTAAAAAACTTTATGAGTGGAGTGATGATGCCACAGGGCAAATGTCTGTATATCGCTCCTCTCCTAGCAACCGCCCATCTCCCAGCAACCACTTGCTCAGGAAGGCAAAAAAAAAAAAAGAAGGAGCAATAATTGAGAAGGGAAATTTGGCAAATGCACATCAAGCCTTGATTGCTTTCAGTGGGGCAACCTGCTCTCCCAGCTCTCGGAACTGCAGTCAGTCTCAACGATGTTTTATAAATGAGGTTCCTGCGTGTTTCCACGGGTCTGCAGAAGAAAAGTGGATATCACACAGTACTGACCCCCTTCTGCATTCCCAGATATGTACTCTGCATTGAAATTCGCCCTCTTAAAGACACATTTAAATGTATTACAATGAGTTATGAGCGTGTCATCTTGGGGGGACCTGCACACAACAGTCAGATTTCCTGTTAGATATGAAAAAGAAACAACCTGGATATTAATATTAAGAAAATATTTATATTTATAACTATAGTCCGTTACATTTTGGGAGTGGTTGTGTATGTGTAAGTGTGTATGTGTGTGTGTGTGTGTGTGTGCACGTGTGTTAAATTAACTTCATTAGTGTCAACGTTTTCCATAAAGGCGTTAAAAAACTTTGTTGCCGTCGACTACACAGTGCAACCGCAACCTTTCCGTCAATGTCACTGTCGCTGTCAGCGCTGTGTCTGGTGGGCAGTGCCTCTGGGAAGGGGGGTGGGGGCCGTTATGCTGATGCCTACATACCCTTGAGAGCGTACAAAAGACGCGTGCTGGTGGGGGGGAGGCGAAGGCCTTCCTTCCTCGTATCCCATTATTGGAAATGGCTCGTCGCTCGTCTCACACGGAGTCGAGCCGGCAGCCCCCTCGCGGGCTATACGAACAAGACGCGCGGAGAGGCGGGTCTAAAATGGCAGCCGGGTCTCTCGTATCAGAGCGGCTAGCGCTAGCCGCGGAGCGCGCGGCTGGAGGAGGAGGAGGAGGAGGAGGAGGAGACGCGGGGCTCCAGGGACTTCGCGGGGGAAACGATGGGAGAGGGTGGGGCAGCACGAGGAGTGCCCCCCCCACAGGGGACACAACCCACGAGGAAAAGGGGGAAATGGAGAATGGAGGGGACTGCGATAACGCATGGAAACGGAAGCAATTTCATGAAGAAAAAAAAACGACAACAGCAACAACAAAAAAACCTTCAGACAGACTTCACCCAGGATACGTTTCCTAACTGCCTCCCCCCCCCCCCCCACACACCCCCTAGTGATTGATTTGTATCAAAATGAACATCCCAGCCAATCTGCTAGCCTTCCCCTGAACTAGGAAAAAAGAGACGCTCGATTTGGCTCTCTCGGAAAACATTCCGGTTGTCATGGGTGACGGGCTTGGAATTCCAGCAATTCAGGGTAAATCTTTTTTTTCTTTTTCTTTTTTTTTTGTAGTCGGTGTGCCCGATCGTGACTGCTGGTGTCTTAAACGAGCAGCTGCGGCAATCGCATCCCAGCCTGCACCTCACCGTCAGGTCTGACCGACCACTCTGCTCTTAATTTGACCTCGCAAGGCTCTGAACGCCAAGCCGTTCCCCGATTCGCTGTTCCCCCCGCCTTTTCTCTCCCGCTCCGACCCGGACGCAGTCGCTCTTCGGCCGAGCTACGACGGCGCGCCAAAAAACACGAAAAGCCGTCCGATCGAGACGAGTACGGGCACTTCGCTCTCGTTCATTCAGTCAAGCTACAACATCGCTTCCCTTTTTCTCTCAGTATTTTCCAACTTCAGCATTAAATAGTTTAAAAACGCGAAATAATTTGTTGTTGGGATTTTTCAGCAGCCAGCAGCCATGAATACCACCCCCCCCCCCCCCCCCCCCCCCCCCCCCACCCCCCCTTGGCCAGGTCAGGGAGGCTGAGTCTCCGCCTTCGCTTCTCAGACGACGCGTGAGAGATGAACTCTGTCAGTCAGTCGATTCGCTGGAAATGCCGACGCGTGATCGATCGCGCGTCCCTTCGCCCCCGGCGGAGCAGATCGCCGTCTGATCAATATTAGCATTGTCCTAATCACGCCGCCAGGTACCTCTCGGGTCGCCCGTGAAGTGACGGCCCCTTATTTAAAGTGATGTGCTTAAGGGGGGGGGGGGGTGTGTGGGGGGGGGGGGGCGCCCTTAACGGCGACAGGCCCGTGACTTTCACACGGCGGGTTTTATAACCGGGTGTCGTGGTAAATCGAGTCTCGTGTTAACAGTTACGCGCTTTACAGGTGGTGATGCCGCCGTGGTACAGGTGTGGCATGGGCGTGGCATGGGCGTGGTGGTACACGTTGACCACTGTGCTGTCAGAGTATCAGTATTATCAGCGCTTGATGACGAGGCCGCCTTCGTTTTCCCGACGCTGGATGCCTTCACTGTGCTGGACAAGGTCTGCAGCTCACAGAGAAAACACCTCTCTCTCTGACGGGCGGGGTGGCAGTGGGTCCTGCCCTGGTTTTTTGGCAGACGAGACCATCGCGGAAGGAAAAGCAGGGGGGGGGTAATTACCGCTGCTCTTTATGACTCCATTTTGTTTATAACCAAGGCGTACCGAATCTGTTACCCCCTTTAGCACGCCTCTCTGTTTGAAAACCGATTTCTTCAGAAGTGCCATTCAAGAACGGTCTCTCACGACCTAGCGCCCATTTATTGAAATTTTTGGGGTGTAGCAAAACATCTCTGTGGCTCTGCCAGCTAGCCGTGGGATACGTTAGCCACGTTCAAGGCGAGGCGACTCTCTGCGCGCTACGCGTTTGGCGCAGGGGGTGCGCGAACTGCAGTCGGCGACAAACCTGTTCCCTCCTGCTCCGTGTTTGTGTGATCCCAGGATCAATGCCGGCAGCACACAGTGCCACATCAATCCACCGTCAAAGAGGCAGGTGGCTCGTTAGCATATTCCGACGCGGCGCTAGGCTAACGGAGAGCGCTTAAAAGCGCGTAATAAATACACGCGTGCAGCTACTTCGGTTCGCCGTTCGGCTCGAGTTAGCACAGTCCGCCGAGCCCCCCCCCCCCCCCCTGCTGTCGAGATAATCTGGAATGTGTCCCAGCGGCACAGCGAAGCTTCCAAACGTTGCCGCACGCGCGTCACGCAAACCCAACGCGGCGGCACTTTACCTCAGAAGGCCGCGGCTCAAGAATGCTAAGAGATGTGCGTAGAGAGAGAATTATTTTGTACCACCAGCGGCCCCCAATCGCTTTACGAAAATGAGCGAGAGCTTTGAATGGGGAGAGGCTAATCTGAGGCTGAGATGCAACCGCTAACCCGGTAATTCGTTTTTATTGCGTCTCTCCTTTTGAATTTTTCAACAAAAAAAAAAAAAAAATTAAAGGAAATCTAAGCAGTGCCTGTAAGGCGGCAGACCGTCCCGGCTAAAAGCCGCTGGATTTTCGATCTCGTTTCCATGGGTGAGGTGTGACTGTTATTACAGATCCCTAGGTGCCCGCAACAATCTCTAATCCACATATTCTACGCCACTAAAACAGCTTTAAAATATTCTCCTATTATAGCTTTTAAAATATTTTTTTTTTCATTTTTTTTTGCATTTTGTTTAAATATTTTGAAACCCAGTAGCATAAAGTTAAAAGAAACCAAATCCCCTTTTTTTTCCTCCTACACCCTGAAGCTAGTATTTCTTCTTATTCTTACTCGTAATATTATTAGTAGTAGTTTGTAGTATTAGTATTATTCATCTTAATATCATACATTACTGTTGAGAACAATAAAAATGTTTGGTCCTTTGGTCCCTAAGGGGCGAGAGATTTTTCAGTTGGACTGTAGCTATGGAAACCTCAGTGACCTCAGAAAGTCAAAGTTCTGCGCTTGCTGAGAGAAACATGAGAAAGAGGAAGAGAAAGAGGGAAAGAGAAAGACAGAAATGGCGAGTCCATCAGTGGGGACAGAAAAGCTTCTTTTTTTCCACTGTTTTTTTCCTTGATCTTCAAGTTTAACCCTCATTTGTCCAGTATAGTAAAAGCCACAAGCGCCTCTCTTCCGTTTTTATATATATATATATTTATATATATATATGTGTGTATATAATATGTATATAGAAATCTATTTGTTGTTGCTGCTTTTTTGTTTGTTTGTTTGTTGCTTAATTAACAATTCAAGTCTCGACGAGAAAAAAAAGCTCTGTTGTTCAAAGTCTGTTCAGTTAGGCTTCAATTTAGGCTTTTTGT
>CM045886.1:6317500-6332500 GCA_025169545.1 Anguilla japonica
CCCAGACCTGACATCACACTGTAAATGCATAGTGTATTAGTCAATAGCACAAATAGCCCTTCTTTCCTGAATTTATACGTTATTAAGTCCCCCCCCCCCCCCCCCGAGACTCCTCCGCAATCAGTTCCCTGCACAGGGCCGTGTGCGCCGTTCCCCAAAGTGAAAACAAACGCCGATCCATAATTGTCTCTTGCCTCCGCTATGTGAATTATTATTATTTTTTTTTATGATCGCTTCCACCCCTGGACAGAACGGACGGGTGGGCGGGTCCGAGCGGGACTGAAGCTGGTTGTCGGCGGCAACCTGCCACACCGCTTTATGGATATTGATGGGGGTGGGGGTGGGTGTTAAGGAGGGGGGGGGGGGGGGCGACGCGTGCGTTTGATACGGCGGGCCGGCTGCTCGTGTGCGGCCTCTCTCTCTCCGTTCCCCCCCCCTGCAGCCCGAACTGAGAACGCCGAGAGGAGCCGGGGCTTCGTGTGAACTCACAAAAACTCCCGGCGACAAGCCCCATTGGAAGGAGACGGAAAACCTGAGAAGCCTTCCGCAAAATCCTCCACCAAAGAAAAACCCTCCTTCTGTGTTTGTCCTTTCACGAAGGGAGAAGTTTTGCTTTTTTTTTGGGGGGGGGGGGGGTGTAGGGTGAGATGAGGTCAGGTGGGATCGGGGGTCAAGGGGGTGGGGGGCAGCTTATCCAGAGGGGGACGGATTATTATTATTAACAGTTCAGAGCATATTTTAATGACTCCCTGTCAGTGTTCCATTACCAAAACTCTGAGACCATTAATTGAGTCCGCTAATTTATAATCTTCTCCGTGAATATTGCTCTCGGAATGCAAACGCTTTCACATTCAAAACCGCAATAATGCAATATAATACAATATTCTTAAAATGCATTTTGCATTGCGGGCTGTACATTGTATTATAAATTGAGTATACCCCCCCCCCCCCCCCCCACCCCCACCAAAAAAAAAAAAAAAACTTGCAATATTGCAAAACAGTACATTTGAAATGGCCAGCAGTATGGTAATCTCCCCCTAACAAAACCACCTGCACTGACAATGTAAAAAGTAATTAGATCAGCCGACCGGCATCATGCAGAGAGGAGGGACAGAAGCTGCTTTATGACCCTCTCAGTATTATGGATTCATGTGCCGGTGTGTGTGTGTGTGTGAGTGTGTGTGTGTGAGTGTGTGTGTGAGTGTGTGTGTGTGTGTGTGTGTGTGTGTGTGAGAGAGAGTGTGTGTGTGTGTGTATGCGTGTGTGTGGTGTGTGTGTGTGTGTGTGTGTGTGTGTGTGAGTGTGTGTGTGTGTGAGTGTGTGTGAGTGTGTGTGTGTGTGTGTGTGTGTGTGTGTGTGTGTGAGTGTGTGTGTGAGAGAGTGTGTGTGTGTGTGTATGCGTGTGTGTGTGTGTGTGTGTGTGTGTGTGTGTGTGTGTGAGTGTGTGTGTGTGTGTGTGTGTGTGTGTGTGTGTGTGTGTGTGTGTGTGTGTGTGTGTGTGTGTGTGTGTGTGTGTGTGTGTGTGTGTGTGTGTGTGTGTGTGTGTGTGTGTGTGTGTGTGTGTGTGTGTGTGTGTGTGTGTGTGTGTGTGTGTGTGAGTGTGTATGTGTATGTGTGTGTGTGTGTGTGTGTGTGTGTGTGTGTGTGTGTGTGTGTGTGTGTGTGTGTGTGTGTGTGTGCGTGCGTGTGTGTGTGTGTGTGTGTGAGCGTGTGTGTGTGTGTGTGTGTGTGTGTGTGTGTGTGTGTGTCCCCGCGCCGCTCGCCGCTAAACTCACCGAAGCACTTGCTCTGATTGGTGGCTCTGTCCATGAAGACCTTGGAGGAGATGACTGTGCCGAACGGCAGGAACATCTGCATGAGCTCGTTGTCGCCGAACTCCTGCGGCAGGTGGTAGATGAAGAGGTTGCAGCCCTCCGGTCCTGGAAACGCACAGCGTCAGCGTCGAGGCGGCCATTTTCTCACCACCTACACCAGGGGCTGCCCAACCCTGCTCCAGGAGGCCTACCGGCTTCATTTCAACCCTAATTTGGCACATCTGACCCTGCTAATTACCAGCCCGACAAAGATCACTCGCTGTTGAATGAGGTGTGCTTTGTTAGGGTTGGAGTGAACACCTACAAGAGAGTAGATACCCAGGAATAGGGCTGGGCAGCCCTGCTCTAGCTGTTGAATGAGGTGTGCTTTGTTAGGGTTGGAATGAAAAACTACAGGTTGGTAGATCTCCAGGAACAGGGTTGGGCAGCCCTGCTCTAGCTGTTGAATGAGGCGTGCTTTGTTAGGGTTGGAATGAAAAACTACAGGCTGGTAGATCTCCTGGAAATGCACAGGGTTAGCATCAAGACGGCCATTTCCTCACTGCCTACACCAGGGCTGCCCAACCCTGCTCCCGGAGATCTACAAGCCTGTAGAGTTTCACTCCAACTCTAAGAAAGCCACACCTCATTCAGCAGCTAGAGCAGAGCTGCCCAACCCTGTTCCTGGAGATCTACCAGCCTGGAGGTTTTCATTTTAACCCTAATTTGGCACTAATCTGACCCTACTAAATTATCAGCCCGACAAAGATCTCTCACTGTTGAATGAGGTGTGCTTTGTTAGGGTTGGAGTGAAAACCTACAAGAGAGTAGATCTCCAGGAACAGGGCTGGGCAGCCTTGGCCGACACAGTAAAATGTCCAGTGTTAATTCAACTCTAACAGAGTACATATGAGTCCAACAGGAACCATATGTAGTCTATAAGAGTTGATTTAACACCGAACATTTTACTGTGTATCAACTACTCAAAAATGAGGGTTCTCTGCCATTAAAGAGAGAGCTGTGATTATCGTATAAATGGAGGTGAAATTCCACATTTATGACAGTAGTGTAATTGTCCATATGGACTAGCATAAATAGAAAATGGTGGAGTTTTACAGTAGATACTGTTACCCATAGGATAATTGTCATTTCAAAAGCACTGCCAACAGAACAGGGAAATGTGTGCGTGAGCGTGTGTGCATGTGTGCGGCGTATGTGTGTGTGCATGTGTGCGTGTGTGTGGTGTATATGCGTGTGCAGGTGTACATTTGTGTGGTCTGTTTCCTACATAAATGAGGAAATTACTTTAACTCATTTTCCCATAACATTTTAATAGCAATGTGACACCATGACAGAGAATCAGATCAATCAACAATCAGCAGGGGAAATGTTCTCTGACTGTTCCTGGATTTAAATAATCTCATAGAAATAAAACTGAGGTTTGTTTTGCCCTCATGCAAAACCTTGAGCACGAAGCAATATTTCTCCTCAGTCTCCCGCTGGTGAACACATCGTTTTTTTTGCTTTTTTTTTCTTAAAAGAAAAATGTTTTTTTTTTCTGGACAAACCAGCAGCACATGCCCAGCGAGGTTCTTTGCTCTGTTTTCCACTTTCTGACTCCCCCCCCCCCCAAGGGAGGTGGGGTTACACCGGTGTCTCAACTTCAGATAAAAAGCCATTTGCGGTCGCCGCACTTAAAGGTGTAAAGACAGGAAGTAGCAAATCGCCGCTGGTGCAGCTCGACAGAATACCCTCGAGGCGCGTAAACTGAAGTGTACCAGTACAAAAACACAACGACATTTAACATTTCCCATAATCCCCGTGAACGTGCAGCACAGCTGTCCAGTCACAACAGTCACAGCACAAAAAAAAAAAAAAAAAAAAAAATGTAAAAAAACTTTAATATTGTTCTCTCACCCTCACCTTCCCTCTGTTGTTGCTGCTGGATGACTTGCGGTGGCTGGGGCAGTGTCTGGCCAATAGGAGTCAGTGTTGTCGCTGGATAAATTGCTGCACCAAAAAAAGGGAGAGGAAAGAAAGGAAATCATTCACAGACCCAGCTTTGGCCAGCGGTCACGTCAAGCCCATCGTGTCACCGGCCCTGTGTGCCGTAGCCATCGCGTCACAAAATGGCCGCCGTTTCCGCGAAACCGTAAAGCGCTTTTTCGCGAGCGGGACTCTCTGAGAGCGCGCTCACGTGTGAACAGACACAAAGAGCGGGACGTGCTGTCTGTGGTTGATGATGAAACAGTCATGGCAACAGTGAAATCATGCCACGCTCATGCTGACAGCATGTTAGTCTGCTCCCTCGTGCTGGGATTTTCAAACTCCTGGTTTCCCGGAGGGCTGCAGTGTCTGCTGCCTTTCCTTGTGTGTCTGTACTTTAGGCACTACATTTACGGATTTGCTTGGCTAAAGAGTTACCACCCTATTGGAAATTCCAGCTGGAAATTTGGTGATGGAATCTAGCTGTAAGCAGCTTCTGCTCCAGCTGGACACCATCTGGAATTTGGTGACGGTCTATTTGCCTATTTACCAAGCTGGCCCACCATGGTTGCTGGCTCAACCATCTTGTTGCCAGCTTGACCATCCCGAGACCAGCTTTAGACCAGCTGGACCAGCTTAAAGCCAGGCAGTAACCAAGCTGGAATTTCCACCCGGACACACACTAGGCCTAACATAAGATAAAACTAGATTGTCCCAAAGGAGATTTGTCTTGGACAAACATTGCATGCTGTGCAATTGACACGTTTTTACATTTAAAAAAAACATTTTGGCTGCCATGGCAACCCACAGACATCTGCAGACACGTTGGTCCTCCATGACTTCAGTTTAACATAACATAGCATAGCATAGCATAACATAATTTAACATAACATAACATAACGACATAATGCTTACCATTTGCCTTGCTAAATTGCACCTAGTACTCTGATTACCTACAGACTAGATAGTATCTAACACCGTATCAAGCCTGGTCTCAAAAATCCCCAGAGTTTCTGCATCTACTACTTGACCTCGCAGGCTATTCCACGCCTCGACCACTCTCCGCATGAAAAATTCCTCTGAGCCCCCTGCTTGTACAGGCGGGGATACAGAGCTAGGCTCCGCCCAAGGGAGGGTACTTTTGTATTGCAAGAGGGTACCTATGTATTTCGGGAGGGTACTTGTCTATTGCAGGAGGGTACCTGTGTATTGCGGGAGGGTACTTGTGTATTGCGGGAGGGTACCTATGTATTTCGGGAGGGTACTTGTCTATTGCAGGAGGGTACCTGTGTATTGCGGGAGGGTACTTGTGTATTGCGAGAGGGTACCTGTGTATTGCAGGAGGGTACTTGTGTATTGCGGGAGGGTAGCAGTGTATTGCGGGAGGGTACTTGTGTATTGCAGGAGGGTAGCAGTGTATTGAGGGAGGGTACATGCATATTGAGGGAGGGTACTTGCGTATTGAGGGAGGGTACCTGTGTATTGCGGGAGGGTACATGCGTATTGAGGGAGGGTACCTGTGTATTGAGGGAGGGTACCTGTGTATTGCGGGAGGGTACCTGTGTATTGAGGGAGGGTACACCTGTGTATTGAGGGAGGGTACATATTGGTATGAGGGAGGGTACCTGTGTATTGAGGGAGGGTGTGTATTGAGGGAGGGTACCTGTGTATTGACCTGGGAGGGTACACCTGTGCATATTGCGGGAGGGTACCTGTGTATTGTGTATTGATTGAGGGAGGGTACATGTGTATTGAGGGAGGGTACCCGTGTATTGAGGGAGGGTACATGCATATTGCGGGAGGGTACCAGTGTATTGCGGGAGGGTACCTGTATATTTCAGGAGGGTACCAGTGTATTGCGGGAGGGTACCTGTGTATTGCGGGAGGGTACATGCATATTGAGGGAGGGTACCTGTGTATTGCGGGAGGGTACCAGTGTATTGAGGGAGGGTACCTGTGTATTGCTGTACGCCCGTGAAGGCTTGCTGGAGGGTGTCGGCGGCCGTGGGGCTCTGGGCGGAGTAGGGCGGCAGGCCGTTGGTGTAGACGGCCTCCACGGCGGGGTGTCCGTTGGGCTGGTGGGGGATGCCGGTGAAGCCGTTGACGATGGGGGTGACGATGCTGGGCACGGCGGAGGTGGCGATGTTGGTGGGCGGAGAGCTGAGACCTGGGGGGGGGGGGGGGGGCGGAGGCAGGGGTGGCGGCAGGGGAAGGGGGGGGAGGGTACACAAAGACACAGCAGGGTCATACAGAGCTCCACACACACACACTGCGCTTCTTTGGTGACGCAGACACACACACACACACACACACTTCGCTTCTTTGGCGACCCGCGTACACACACACACACACACACACACGTCAGTCCCACCACAGAGCCATGGGGCCCAGGCGCCGCCACGCCCCGAACGTCAGGCTCCAATCAGCCGGTGGGAAACGGAGCCCACCGATTGGCTTTGCCGGGGAGCCCGCTGCTGCTCGGCGCTCACATGATGAAACTGGCGCGCAACTTCGCCACGGCGACGCGATAGCGGGAACGAGGAAGGCCGGCCTTCGGAAATAACGGAAATAGTGGCACCTTCAAACGACACGACTTGACGAGGTTCAGTTGGCCTGGCCCTTTTTTTCCGCCTTGTATTACTGGGACTGTTTACTCTCAGAATACGCATTATTTACGTAGCTGTGCTCCCGCAAAATGAGGTCCAGGAGACGTTTTGACGTTTATAGCTTATGGACCGTTGTGCGTTTGCAGACACAACAGTTATTTTGGTTTTTTTAAAATAGTTTTTTTTTAATGTACTGCAGTGGGTGTGTTTTCCTCAGCGCACTGATTTCTGAAGTCGGCCTTTTCTAGAAACGGCGCCTTTTTTTGTGAAAGGGAAACCGGAGAGCGTCGTCACGGAAACCCCCCCAGCACTCCGCCCATTTGAAATTCCCAGCCGCTTCACGGAATTAAGACCCTATAGCAAAATTCCATCAAACGAGACGTACGAGGTGGTGCTTGAGCTCTTTAATTTATGCAAATGAGCTGAGAAGTGGGCGGAGCGATGGCGCTGGCAGGACCCTATGGGACGGCTGTGTGGCAGGACTGGGCGTGTAGGATAAGGCCCGGAGCCCGGTAGCGCCGTGGACAGCCGCCGTGGCGGAGAGATCACACGCAGGTCCACAGAGAGCCGCCGTGTCTCCTGCACAATCGCCCCACCCCACCCCCCCCAGCCCCCAGCCCCCCCTTTCCATTTTAGGGCTATTCCTGTGTCCCACAGACCAGTGATGAATTAGAATGCCTCCCCCCCTCACCCCCCCTCCCCGGTCTCAGCCAGGCCCAGGGGACCGTTCCCGTTCAGGGGCCTTGGGGAGGGGGAGGGGCCAGTGGGGAGCGACAGACAACGTGGCGGAACCGGGCACAGTGACCCCCACAGGCATAGAAACGAGGCCTTATAACCCTTTAAGGTGTGACATCACAAATACGTGATTAGAATGTTCTTAACCAAACATTCAAATGCTGATGTAACAATCACTACAGGTAACAGAACATTCTAACGCTGATGTAACAATTGCTACAGGTAACAGAACATTTTAATTCTGATGTAACAAGCAGTACTGTTAACTGAGCATTCCAATGCTGATGTAACAATCACTACTAGTAACTGAACATTCTAATGCTGATGTAACAATCACTACTGGTAACTGAACATTCTAATGCTGATGTAACAATCACTACTGGTAACTGAGCATTCTAATGCTGATGTAACAATCACTACTGGTAACTGAACATTCTAATGCTGATGTAACAATCACTACTGGTAACTGAACATTCTAATGCTGATGTAACAATCACTACTGGTAACTGAACATTCTAATGCTGATGTAACAATCACTACTAGTAACTGAACATTTTAATGCTGATGTAACAATCACTACTAGTAACTGAATATTTTAATGCTGATGTAACAATCGCTACAGGTAACAGAACATTTTAATGCTGATATAACAATCACTACTGGTAAATCTAGAAAAATCAATTACACAGGCTGCCAAAAAAAAGGGATGGAAACAAAATATGCATTTCCAGTAACGTTCATCGGTTCTCTTTCATATCTGACCCGCAGCCCTTTGTGTTTGCCTCAAGTATTAATCAAATATTAATTGTTGTCCGCGAACACAGCAGAAATGCAAATAGACAGATAGCTCAACTCTAAGGGATGTGCCAAGGGCATGGCTGGAATTAAACCTTCTGAAGGCGTTTATTGGTTATCCATTCTCGTCTCTTAGGCCAGAATGAAATGTAATTGCATCAGTTTCATCAAAAGGCTTTCCCCACTTCTGGAAAGCTGGACTTTCTTTTAAGGGAACTAATGCGATGTATAAAAGGGGGAGACTGAGGCATTCTTAAAAGCTCCCCTTTCAGTTCTGATAACCAGGCAACGCACACCATTCTGTGGATGAGCACATTAGTCACATAAAGAAAAGGAACAATCGAAAAAGGAAGGGGGGGAGGGGGGGGGGGGGGGGTGCAGTGGTTAGAAACTTCCACCCTGGATCTGAGGGCCATTGGTTTAAATTGAGATAGGACACCGTGATTCTGTACATTCTTTGAGAAAGGAAGGTGCTTTACCTCAGCTGTCCTATGAAATTAATTACAGAAGCAATATACTCTGAGAGAGTAAGTGTCACAGCTTAAGAGTATCTACTAAAAATGGCAAACCAACACTGTAGCTAACACAGAAGTCATGCCCTATATGAGCAAGGTGGTAGAAAGATCGACTCAGACCAAGATTTTTCAGTGTTTACACAATGTATACATAAACACGCTCAAAATATCTCATGTACTCTCAATTTCACATAACAAATTTAGATTGTCAAGGGGACAGGAATTTGTCCCACCAATATCACCATATCACATGAAAGATAGTATTTTATTAAAATGGCTGAACACAGAAGCACATCATTTTCCCTGCTCGTTTCTCGGCTATAACATTAGATATTTGTAATTACACTATTAATAGTACAGTGTGTGCTTTGCGGAAAAAAAAGAAAAAATATCTGCACTTGCAATATTCAGAGAAATAGCTTGCCATATGCAACAGCAGTATTTATTATGCTGTTTATACATTCAAATTAACCAGGAGAACTACAATCATATTGCAATACTTTGCTGCCACAGCAAACAGTATGACTATCCTTCAGTGAAGCATTAAGGAGGAAAAAAAAATTAACAGATGTTTTCAATCAATTTATTTAATGCTGAGGGAATTAAAAATCTTGAAGAAACTAGGGCTCTTACAACAGAGGGAAATAAATGAACTTAATAAATGCAACCATGTATTTTCTCGGACCGATGTGTCAAAAGGAGAAATTGCGTGCTGTGTAACACTGTCACATTTAGGGAATATATTGCTAACGCCACCGCTAAGGTTTTGATTGCGGAAGATTGCTGTAATAACGAATACTTCCTTCTTAATGCCGCCTGACATTTGTGCTATTCGCCCCGGAACAGCTGAAAATACCGCCGCCTCCCTCATCCTTGAAATCTGGTGGGGGGCGGGAGGGGTGTAGATTCTTGGTGGTGGGTTACCGTTGACGACGACGACAGAGGCTAAACTGCAATAACCTGCAAGCGGTTCCACTGCCACCACATTGACGGTGGCTAATGCCTTTGGGTATACAATCCCTATAAAAGGGGAGCGGGTCGGGGGGTGGGGGGGGGGGGGGTGGGGGGGGGGGGGGGGATACCACAGAGGTTAACGTGACACAACGCGGCCCCTCGAGGCTGAGCGGTTTTCCTGTGACTGTGAGGACCGCGCGAGACTTTTCGAAAAGGGGGTCAAAGGTCGAGCCGTGCATCCGACACCTCATTACCTGGAACTGCGGCATCGGTCACGGTGGAATTACCCCTGACTCACCTGTTCAGACTGCAGTGCATCCCCCCCCAACCCCCCCCCCCCCCCCCCCCCCCCCCGCCACATGTGCACCAGTTACGCAACCGGGCTCCCGTCCGATTTCAGCCAGGCGAAGGAAACAGGAACTCCACTATTGGTCTCACTTTCACTTGAACTATGAACTGTTCCAGGGTTCACCAACCCTGTTACGTTAAATGACCAAATTTCTCGATACGTTTCTGGAGTATGAGCCCGAACGAGTTTGAAGCCTGAACATTTGATTTCAAACTTTAACCCCCCCCCCATCCCCTTTTCGTTTTTGGCTCACACTTCTATTCAGTACAGTCTAAATGAGTTTGTCCATGTCCATGACTATGGGAAGCAGTGTAGTATGTAGGGTGGGGTATGGGGTTTGTAACTCAAAGGCTGTGGGTCTGACTCCCAGCTGGGACACCTTTGTTCAAGCTGTTTTATCAATAACACGTCAATAACATGTCCACCTGTATAAATGGATTGTACGTCAAGCAAACATCATCTTTGTTAGTTTCTCTACATAACCGCATAAGTTAAATGCCAAAATATAAACTAATGATGAGCACAAATGTGTAATTTCATTTGAGGGACCAAAAAAATTCATAAGTGAATAATAAGTCTGAAACCTGGGACAAAGCAATATGGTAAGAGGTTGATTAGCGACCTCTGTTTTGATTTCATTTATCTCAGTAACGGTCACCTGCAGAGTATAATTTTCTCGCATTATTACAGTGTAGCGCTATAAGGATACAGACACTAGTCAGGTGAACCATCTGGCAAGCTGCTTAAGCATCGTCGAGCTCAAAAAGCTACATCTGCTGATCAAACGGGTGTCTGATTGTTTTCACTGAACACCCTTGACCTCTGAAAATCCCTGGCACAGGCACTGCAGGGTTAATGCGAAGGTGGTGGCGACCTCAGAGTATTACCAGGGTGATATTTCATAAAGCTTAACCCAGTGCCATTTACCAGACTGCTCTCAGTGCAGACTGCACCCATATCATGAGCTGGCAGAGACGGACAGCGTTTGTATTGTTTTATTTAAAATGTCAACATTCGGGCGACGCAGTGTCTAGATACTGCCCAAGCTATGCTCCCCATCTGGAGACGTTGATCTGCAGGGGGGTCCCAGGGTCTGGCCAAGAACACACAGCACACTAACCCCTAAAGGTGTGAGGTCACAAATATGTGATTAGAATGTTCTTAACTGAGCGTTCTAATGCTGATGTCACAATCACTACTGGTAACTGAGCATTCTAACGCTGATGTCACAATCACTACTGGTAACTGAGCATTCTAACGCTGATGTCACAATCACTACTGGTAACTGAGCATTCTAACGCTGATGTCACAATCACTACTGGTAACTGAGCATTCTAACGCTGATGTCACAATCACTACTGGTAACTGAGCATTCTAATGCTGATGTCACAATCACTACTGGTAACTGAGCATTCTAACACTGATGTCACAATCACTACTGGTAACTGAGCATTCTAATGCTGATGTCACAATCACTACCGGTAACTGAGCATTCTAACACTGATGTCACAATCACTACTGATAGTTGAAAACAGTGGAGTTCTAGAACAATGGCTTAGAATTAAAAAAAAAAAACATTCCTCTCTTTCAAATGGTTGAGAGCGTTATCAGGTTTCTCAACGCCGAGACAAGCTTTCTTTCCCTGACTCGCCCCCCCGTGTTTGGGCTAATTTGTGTCCCTCGGTACGAACGCATCGCCGCGAGCGCGATCAGAGCAGGCTTCGCGCAACATCGGAAAGCGTCGCCGTGCCGACCCCGCCCCTTTCAGCGAGGCAGCCGCCGAGCACGGTCCTCGGGATTCGCTGCATCTCAGACAAAAATGATCAGGCCGGGATTTCAAACGCGCCTCGCGGTGTGTGTGTTCCGGGTGTAAATGCGCCTCGCGGTGCGTGTGTTCCGGGTGTAAATGCGCCTGGCGGTGCGTGTGTTCCGGGTGTAAATGCGCCTCGCGGTGCGTGTGTTCCGGGTGTAAATGCGCCTCGCGGTGCGTGTGTTCCGGGTGTAAATGCGCCTGGCGGTGCGTGTGTTCCGGGTGTAAACGCGCCTCGCGGTGCGTGTGTTCCGGGTGTAAATGCGCCTCGCGGTGCGTGTGTTCCGGGTGTAAATGCGCCTCGCGGTGTGCGTGTGTTCCGGGTGTAAACGCGCCTGGCGGTGCGTGTGTTCCGGGTGTAAACGCGCCTGGCGGTGCGTGTGTTCCGGGTGTAAATGCGCCTCGCGGTGCGTGTGTTCCGGGTGTAAACGCGCCTCGCGGTGCGTGTGTTCCAGGTGTAAATGCGCCTCGCGGTGCGTGTGTTCCGGGTGTAAATGCGCCTCGCGGTGTGTGTGTTCCGGGTGTCTCAGATCTTAAACGCGGAGCTTCGGCGATGACGCTGTGTGCGCTTCTTCAACGGAGCCGAAGCGCTCTGAATAATTCAGAGGCTGAATGGGGAACAGAGCAGTGGAGATAAAAGAACAAACTGTCTATGGGATACAAATGAACGGGGGGGGGGGGGGGAGAAGAAAAATCCTTATTTACCACAGACCTTGAAAATTCAAGGAAGCCCTTCTCTCTCACAAGGATTAATAATGTACCGGATTGAGAAACACAAGGTGATCAGCGGACTGTAGATTACAGAGAGGGCCCGTGTCCAATACTCCTTGGCGAAGCTTAAGTCCAGAAGAAAGTTCAAACACCGCGCTAAGCGTCTTTCAATAATTGAACGCGCCGACAAAGCCAGATGAAAAACATGGTACACACTGCAGAGTAATATGCCAGTTATCCCCAGACCAAAGCCAGGAAACTACCTTTCCCAGGAAGGACTGGTTTGTGCTGGAGAAATGATCATTAATGCCCAGTGGTAAAAGCTGAAATCACTCTTAATAGATCTTCCCGGTCAATGCATCGGCATGAATTTTGTGATGTAGTTATTTTGATCACAATATAACGTTGTCCCGAGCATTTGTCAGTATTCCTGACCCAAAAGAACGGGTCACTTGTAAGATAAATCATTTTAATTATACTGGATGACAGCGGCCAAATGAGTGCAGTAATTACAGTAGGTCATTAGAACCAGGCACAATTTTCTTGGTCTGTCCTGTGTCACATGATTCTGTACCCCATGCTTTTACCTTCTTCAACTTCACTTACATGCGCAAAAAAAAGTGCATCGCCGCCTGCCCGTTACCGATTTTTTGTATCTCGTCTTTGATTGATGATCTTGGCTTTATGTTGTTTAATTTGGCGCCGCCGCGTCTTGGCACGCCGTCTGACAGATGGCATCCGGCCACCGTATTTAAACTCCACAAATTAGCACGCGCGTTTTCTCATTTCTGTGCCGTGTTTGCACATCGGGCGCGCGCCTTTCCCGTTTATGCGGAAAAAAGATTTCGGCGAAGTTGACTCAAGCGTCCTTTCAGAAATTCTAAAACGGCACATTAAGTTTTTTCAGCCGTACGCTTTTTTGTCCTTGATATTTTTCTCACGCAGTAGAAAAAAAGGATTCGCTGAATTTGATTACAGTAATCACTGTCGAACGAAATGAAAGAGTTATACACACCGCAAAAGGGTTATATATTCGGCTGCGTTCGTTTGCATGCTTTGGAGGAGCCGATTCAGACGAAATTCCCTTGTGAAGAAAATTAAATGTTGCAGCATAAGCAAACGCTATACAGCAGATCTCAAAGTCACTCCAACACCCTCAAACTCTTATGCAACATACCCTTTTTTCATAGCAGGTTGGAAGATATTAAAAAAAAAAAAAAATCTGGGCATTCGCCAGCTACCCAGCGGTGAATAAGACGTAGCATAAATATAAAACCGACAGGAAGTGTTTACATGCAACACTTCTCCGTTTTACATCACAAACTTTATGCCATTTTAGAAAGCGCAAGGTCAAAACACAGAGGGAATTAGTGCCAAACCTCCACGCTTATTTTGTGCAGCAGAAGAAAAATCTTCTTTCTCAGCCTAATGCCGCACTCCATAATGTCAGCCGTGCATAAAAATCAAATCACGAATCCCATCAGAGATTTCGTAAAGCGATTCATTTTCCTTTTTTCTTTTCTTTTTTTTTTTTTTTTTTTTGGAGAACTGTGGCGAATTGGCAGGCAGGCATCTAATCTCCTCTCTCTCTCTTTTTTTTTTTTTTTTTTTGGCCTTGCGGCATTCGTCAGCAATCCCAAAAAACAAACCCCCCCCCCCCATCCCACCCCCCCCCCCCCCCATCCCATAACACCCCCACCCCCCCCCCCACAAAGAGACAAGGGAAGAGAGAAACGCAGTGCTCACCCAAGGCCTGGTGTAACTCACCCGACACCGGGGTAATCGGGGTGGGGGGCAGGCCGTTGATATTGAGCGCCCCCATCTGGTGGATCTGTGCGGTGGGGAAGGCCACGCTGGGCGTCAGATAGCCTCCGTGGGTGGCGGCCATGATGGCGGCCTGCTGCTGCATCAGCTGGGGGGGACAGGGGGAGGGGGGGAGGGGAGGGGGGGGGGTAAAAGGGGGGGAGGGGATAGAGAACATGGGGGCGGAGTCAGCGTGGGCTAAACAGATAGCGAGCTGTCAGTTCAGATTATCTCTTCTGGCCGTGTGTAATGAACACGCAATCATTAGCCGCGCTCGGCCAGATGGCGGTGGCGTGGTCGCCCGTTTTATGGCGAGATGAATATTAAATTTTTACCGTCCCTCGATCCCGAGGTGCATTTAGGGGGGGAAACGCCGCGTGCCAGGAAAAGCACTGGGCTGGCATTCGAAGGGGAGTCAAGGGATGCCCCCCCCCCCTCAGCATCGTTCTTTGATCCAAAATGGCCGCCAGGCGGGAAAAAAAAAAAGCACTGGAATCGGAGACGCCGGGATATGAGGAAGAGAACGAGGCGGGGGGGAAAGCGGAGCGGGGCAGAACGGAAGACGACACGTTTTCCTGTTTCTCAGCGAACGCGAATCCTCGCGTCGAACAGCGCTGCCTTCGATGTGACTTTAACGCCGCGCGCTGTGGTGAACTCGAGGGCTGAGAATGACACGTTATCACGGGCGTAGGGGGCGTCCGAACGCCACTTCCTGCTTCCTTTTCCAGGATTTAAACGCGCGGGATCGCGCACCGCGGCGGCGTCCCGTTTCTGAAATTTGGCTGTGGAGATGTTGTCGCGTTTAATGCCTTCGTTGGGGTCTGATGGAAGGCGGAGTGGAGACACGGAGCCACTGCCGTCCTTTCCCAAGCGTTAGAGACGCTGACACACTGTGACCTGTAATGTCAGTACATTTGAATGGGAATGCTGATATATGAATACA
>CM045886.1:6335000-6345000 GCA_025169545.1 Anguilla japonica
GATGGGCAGAGATGGAGAGAGAAAGGGAAAGATGGAGAGAGAGAGTGGGTGGAGACTGAGAGAGAGATAGGGGTGGGAGAGATGGGGAGAGGGAGAGAGAGGGGATAGAGGGAGAGAGAAAGGGAAAGATGGAGAGAGAGACAGAGGGGGCATTTGGAGAGGGAGAGAGATAGAGAGAGCGAAAGAGAGGGTGAGATTGAGAGAAGGGGGCTGCAGAGATGGGAGAGAGAGAGAGAGAGAGAGAGAGAGAAAGAGAGAGTTAGGTAGAGAGAAGAAGCGAGAGAAAGAGAGAGAGTAAGGTAGAGAGAGGGAAAGAGAGGGAGGGAGAGGGAGGGAGAGAGCGAGCGAGAAGGCCCCTGTTATTGAGGTCCTGGACCTGCAGATTGGCTGAAACAGCAGCCTAGCAGTGAGAAGCCTTCAGACAGCCGATCGCATTGCTACAGCCCAAGCTTCAGGCTTCTTATTTATTGCATCGATGCTGTAATGCATTTTTATTATTACATTTTTAATAGAAATTTTGGACCATCTTTACTGCAGCTGAAAAGTCACCATTTTCATAATTTGAAATAATTGCAATTTTTGTGAAAATTCAATTTGAACAAAGACTTCAAATAACGTTAAAACACAGCTATACATTATGTGAAGCACTTTCAAATTTGTAATGTAATAATATATCTTCAATGGGGACCATGGCCTGAATATTTCAAGATTGGATTATGTGAAATTCAATCGTTTTCAACAGGTATACACCAGTGATCATTTAGAAAAAAGAAAAAAAAAATGGAGCAATCTTGCATGTGTGGATATTATATTAAAATATATTAGCTCCGCAATGATACCCTCCTGAAAGCAATTTTGAAAATTTGCTATTCTTTGGTCAGCCTTGAGGGTGTGCTGAAATGCAGTGGCAGGATATTTTTCCACGCTTGGCCAACAGAGGGCGATGTTAGCCAGAGAGTGCTCAGTCCCTCACACACACCCACCCACCCACACACACACACACACACACACACAAACTGTGCAATTCATTATCGGCACATTAAAAACACACACTGCAGCTCCTTCAACCCATTTATCCGTCTTTTTTCTTCCCCCCACCGCTCCTTTTCAGAATGCTTTGTTTCCAATACAATTAGCCTTTTTTTCTGCTTTTTTTTTTCTCTCAACCCGAAGACCGTGCGGCAGAGGAAGCGTGGCAGGGAGACGCTGGTGGCATCGGACGAGCAAGGCAGGAGACCCGAGTGGGGATTTTATTATTTTAAAAAAAAAATCAAAAAATCAAATTTAAATCACACAGACACGGACAAAGACTTCTTCTGTCTGGCTTGCAGGGGAACAGATGACAGTGCTTCTCCGACTCTGGTTTTTTTACGTTCGCGCTGTAAAAATTCGCGGAGCGTCTGAAGCAACGTTCAACATTTTCGGCATTTTTTTTCCCCCCCCCTTTCCTCTCTGTTCCTCGTGCTTGATGGGCTTGTCTTCAAAAAATAGGATGTCACTTGTCAGAGTGGCATTTGGCCTATCGTGGTGCAGCGGGGGAGAGAGAAAAAAAAAAAAAAACACCTTTTCATTTTTCGGCGCAGGTTGTCAGTGTCGTACCCCCCCTCCAATTTGTGTTCACAACTCACCCCCCCCCCCCCCCCCCCCCCCCCCCCCTCCTATGGTTTGACTAAAATCCAATTTACTGCCTGTCAGCTCAGCTCTGTAATCCCATCTAGGGCTATATTTGTGAAGTAGCTCTTTAAATTTTTTCCATCTACAATGCGCTGTTCCCACCACACCTGTCCACAGCTGTGTTTGATATTTCGCCGTGTGCTTCCAACACGGCGTTCTCCGTTTTCGGAGGAAGAGGAGTACGCCAGGCTGTTACGTTCAACCGTCCTGCCTGCGTAACACCGTCTGCCAAAAAAAATCTCCCATTTAGCCGGAACATTCTGCTCACGCAACGCGCCGCGCGCGTGAATCGCGCTGAGCTTAGCCGCCCTTCGAAAAACTAGCCCAGCGAGCGGACCCGGAGCTGGGAAACGCGGCGGCAAGGCGATGGGACGAGCCGGCAGGTGGCTGTCAGGTTCCTGTCGATCGGGGACAACCCGACGACACGGCGACGTAGCGGCCGATCGTTTGCGTTCACGGAAACGAGAAACGGCCGCGGAGCCGATCCCGTCGACGGATGGATTCCGCTCCGCGTTTTCCCGGCTGCCGGCCGTTCCGTCGGCTTGGCACAGGAGGTGTGGGGGCCCGGTGTGGAGCTGGGCTACTGTGCTAGCCACGCAAGCTAATGCTCCCGCCCGTTTTTAAAAAGGCGTAAGAGTCCAAACACCCCCCCCCCCCCCCCCCCCCCCGTGACGCAGGAGAGCGCGTAAACGTGCAGCGGCAGCGGCGGTGGCGATGGCGGGGGAGCCGGCCCACGGGGCCGCGTGATTGGACCGCCCTCCTCCTCAGGATCTACGTGCAGCGGCTTCGCGGGAGCAGGTGCGGGGGGGGGGGATGGAGAGGGGTACCTGTGGGCCTCGCCTCCATCTGTTGATTCCGCGCAGGAGGACACATGGGGGGGGGGGGAATCTCCGAGGTCGCCATTTTTTATTTTTTTATTTATCCCCCCCCCCCCCCCCCCCCCCAAAGACGCTAAGCGGCACAAAACAGAGCCCAGCGGCGCACTGCAGACTGGCACATTAATCCCTCTAAGTGTCCGAAAATCGCACCTTTCAGCAAACCTTCAAGTGAGGCTGGGGGGCTGGGGGCTGGGGGGCTGGGGGGGCTGGGGGGGCTGGGGGGCTGGGGGCTGGGGGGCTGGGGGGCTGGGGGGGGCTGGGGGGGGGGGGGCATGGACCGCCTGGTGGCACCTCAAACAACAATTTCAGCAGCGCTCTGCAGACCAGTAACAGGCTTCAAATCCTTTTTTTGCTGCCGTTTTCCCTCCTTAAAGAAAATCCTCGCGGCCAAACGTCTGGATTCCCTTTCGTGCGAGAACGCCGGTCTGCACGATGGAAAAAGCTCCCCCTGTATCGATTGATGGCAACGGAAAGCAAGAACGAAGGAAACAACAGTCTCACAAACGCACACTTGTATATGCGTTGCACACGTAAAACCTATGAAGTCTTTGTCTGGTAGTCTACATGACAGATTCGAACGGCATTTAATGGCATTTATGCAGGTTTCCATACGCACACAGAAAACTGATTAATATTATTAATATAATCACAACATTCCTGAAATAGTCCTGAAAGACATGATTATATGCTGCATGCCTCTAATTACGTTAGACGTCACCTACCGCACATTTAATAGCCATATATACACATATTTTCATGCTATGCAGAACCCAAACACCACTGGAAAGTGACCTTCGTGTGGCCTTGAATATCCATATAAATGTGATATTTTCTACAGGACTGCTGATTGCTAATAGGACGTCCGCTGATTTGCAAGCAAATTAAAATTACATGTGACCTTGGGTTAATTTCCAAGTATTCATTAACAGATGTGATTATTCTGTTATTAAAGTGCACTATTCACAAGATTTGGAAATTTCCAATGGGGGCGATCCCACACATACCAATGATTTGGACCTCCTTGCCGCACTTGTACACAAGCGAATTTGGCAGAACAAATAATTATATTTCAAGCACTTTCATCATTTCATACATATTAATATGGTACTTTTGACCAGCTGCGATGGGGAAGACAGAAAACGCATTCTAAAAATGTCTGTTTTTGTTCCAGCGGACAAGTTTCTGCTAATTATCGAAGAATCAAATGCCGTCACTCAGCTTCATTTGAACAGATTTCCCGATTCCTTCATTAGTCCCCATGTTCACTGGACATATTGCCACGTCTGTTAAATTAGCCATTTTCACTCTCACAAACACGTACTAAGCCCTAAACTCTGAGTAACGAAGTTACATGGAAGTGTTACAGTATGTTTTTGTGTTTTTTTGGCTGGATACGTGCACATTTTTACTTGGTTCTATCAGAATAATAATAATAATAATTATAATAATAATATTTTTGTAAATATAAAACTTGAGTTTCGTGCTCGGAGGCCGTGTGTTCGGCGCTGTGGTCTGACAGGGCCGGGGGCCCTCGGTTCTGAAAGAGAGGGCGGCCATTTTTTTTTTTTTACGGTGGTCCCACGCAGAAGCCGCAGGAAGTGAGGCGGTCGCGCGTGGCGACGGGGCAGCCGGTTACCCGGGGCCGCGGCGCGTCGCCGATCGGGGGGGGGTCGGAGCGAGAGTAAATAAAAGCCCCCGCCGCTCGGGACGGGGACTCGGCGCACTCCCCGCTGACCCCCCCCCCCCCCCCCCCCCCCCCCCGTCGCCAGAGCCCCGCTGGGACCATTTCCCCCCCCCCCCCCCCCCTCCGCCCCCCCCCCGCCGCACTTCCAGGGGACGGCCTGCATTTCATGAATGGTAATGAAGGCTGGAGTTTTATTGGAGAGCACACAGCCATGGCCTCGCAATTACTCTGGGACGGTCAATTTGCACATTTCACACCCACTCCCCCCCCCCTGCCACCCCCCCCCCCCTCCCATCCCCCATACCTCCCTACCCCCCCCCCCCCCCCCACCTCCCCAATCCCTGTGATATGAAAATGAGGGAAACGGATAAGCTCCTGAGACAGGAGCAGCTTCGACAATTAATCCTGACATTTAAAAAAAGGGGGGAAAAGATCCGCCAGCGCGTATAAATAAATATATATCCGGCGCGTATAAATATGTACATATAGGGTGTGTATTTATGCAGCCTGCTGTGACAGTAGTTGAGGTATTTATCGGTGTCTGAAGGAAGCCTTTTCTGAATCCCTTTCAGCTTCCCCAAGCTGCAGGGACTTGATATGCGCACTGGAGAACCGGAGTGCTTTTTTTTTTTTTTTTTTTTTTTTTTCGTTTTTTTTTCCTCCTGTGGAATATTCACAGTCACATCTGCAGGATCGCCAGGTTGTCTGGCGTGTGTGTGTGTGTCTGTGTGTGTGTGTGAGGGTGCGTGCGTGTGTGTGTGTGTGTGAGTGTGTGTATCGGTGTGTGTGTGTGTGTGCATGTGTGCGTGCGTGTCTGTGTGCGTGTTTGTGTGTGTGTGCGTACGTGCGCATTTGTGCGTGTGCAGGCGTGTGTGTGTGTGTGTGTATCTGTGTGTGCGTGTGCAGGCGTGTGTGTGTGTGTGTATCTGTGTGTGCGTGTGCGTGCGTGTGTGTGTATTGGTGTGTGTGTGCGTGTGTGAGTGTGTGTATCTGTGCGTGCGTGTGTGTGTATTGGTGTGCGCGTGCGTGTGTGTGTGTGTGTGTGCAGTGCGTGCGTGTGTGTGTGTCGGTGTGTGTGTGTGTGTATCTGTGCATGCGTGTGCGTGTATCTGTGTGCGTGCGTGTGTGTGTGTCGGTGTGTGTGTGTGTGTATCTGTGCATGCGTGTGCGTGTATCTGTGTGCGTGCGCGTGTGTGTGTGTGTATTGGTGTGTGTGTGTATCTGTGCGTGCGTGTGTGTGTGTATCTGTGTGTGTGTATTGGTGTGTGTCTGTGCATCGGTGTGTGTGTATCAGTGTGCGCGTGTGTTGTGTGTGTGTATCTGTGCGTGCGTGTGTATCTGTGTGTGTGTGTTATATGTGCGCAGACTCACCGCGTGTGCGTAGGTGCTGTAGGAGCTGAAGGGGAGGGCGATGGTGGGGTTGAAGATGCCAAACTGCCCCACCATCTGCTGCATGCGCCGGATGGTGCGCTCCTTGTCGGTGTCGGCGAACTTCACCACCAGGCTGGAGGAGGCGCCCTGGGGGGGGAGAGAATCGGAGCCGGTCTGAGGAGAAAAGGGGGGCACGCAACACTTTTAAACGCCCCTCCCCGGGACAGCGACCGAGCACCAATCAGCAACAAAAGCCTTTTCCACCGGGGCAAAGAGGCACTACCCCCTCAGCCACACGGCGAGCACTTCAACAGAACATCATTCCACATTTAAGGCATCCTTGGGAAGAACGTGTGGGGGGGTGGGGGGGGGGGGGGGGGGGGGGGGGGGGGGGGGGGGGGGGGGGGGGGGGGGGGGGGGGATTGAGGGGGGGGGGGGGGGGGGCGGGGGTGGGGGGGGGGGGGGGGGGGGGGGGGGGTGGGGGGTGGGGGGGGTGGGGGGGGGGGGGGGGGGGGTGGGTGGGGGGGGGGGGGGGGGGGGGGGGGGGGGGGGGGGGGGGGGAGGGAGAAGAAGAAAAATAAAATGAGTGCGGGGAAGAACAGAAGGCCAGAGCGAAGCTTTAAAAAGGAGGGGGGGGGGGTGGGGGGGGCAGGAGGGGGAGACTGGAGGAATGGCTCATAAATACTCTCAGCATTTATTTGGATAATTTCATGGTTCAACGTGCATTGTTAATGCACAATTATCATAAACATCAGTCAAAGCGAGATTTGCTTATTGCACATCAGCATGCAGCTTTTTATTGCGGGGCAGATAATACAGGAGCGGACATGTGTCTAATTTGTGAAATTGCGTGTGACATGAGCTGGAGGTTTATGTGAAATCGGTCCGCGTCGGGAAGACGACCCCCGCAGCAATGACAGAATGATATTGACATCGGCATCAGTTAGAAGCTCATTGCCGAGCCCAGACGCTACCGTAACCTTTAACTCCTTCCTGATTGCCTCGAACCCAGAAACAAACAAACGCAGAAGCGCGTTTCGCAGGCTTAATGCCTAATCAAAATTATGAGCGACCGCAATTATTCAGACGAAAACTTTTTTTTGTTACGCAGGCCAATAAGTCACATTGTTAGAGTAGACCAATTTAATCCTACTGTGTTTTTCCAATCTTGCATCTCACGCTCCAGACATTGCGGTAATACTGGTACATCAGACAAAATTTTACAGTGAATAGATCATTCAAACTGTTAATCTATAACTAACTGTGTATTTTCAGCATTCGATGTTGTCTAAGACCTAGCTTCCATCAACATTTAGCTCCATCAACTTAACCAATTGGGTATCAGACTTCCTCCCACAGTCCAAAATCATGCAGGTTAGGTTAATACAGGTTAGGAGAGTCTAAATCACACCTAGGTAGAAGCGTGTGCCTTCCGATGGACTGGCGAACTGTCCGCGGTATATTCCTGCCTCTCGTCCAATGCATGCTGGGATAGGCACCAGCACCTCCCGCGACCCTGACCAGGAATAATCGAGCACAGATAATGGATGGATAGATGGACGGAACTCAACTGATTTACAATTAAGTGCAAGCGTTTTGTTCCCTCTGTATTTATAGCTACATTTCAGCAATCATCAAACTGATTAAGAGCTGTTATTGTCATTGCATAGTTATGGGCAAATGTTGATTGAGTCCATGGCCCTAATTTCTTTTTTTCATTTGCTCCAACTTAGTCTTCCTGCTCAGAGAAGCAGGAAGAACAGAAAAACAACCCAGCGTAGAAAATAATGGCTTATCCTCCAAAGACCTGGCAAGTCATGTTTGTCCCCTCATCTGTCCCCACAAGTCTCTGGTTTTAGAACTATATACATTCAATAAAAATGAAATTAACAATATTTTAAACTACAAAATTGTTTTTGTCATGCAAGATCCTTTCAGACATTCTTAAAACTCTTTTTCTCAGCTGGTGTCTCAGGGGGACACGGATTGGCTAGGACTCCGAACAGGCCACCTATCAGAGGGCTGCGTGTGACCTTGGTCAAGGTGGCCGGATAAGAAGGCAGGAGGAATCCTCTCGAAGTCCAGCCAATCATTCCCCGAACTCTCCCCGCCTGATCTCCTCATCCCCCCCCTCTCCCGCGGACGCGATAATCAGACCCGCAGGTGTGCCAGCCGCATGCCACTCATTAAGACCCCTCGAGTGATTCCGCGCGAACGCTTGACCTTTTCGGCCGCGGACCACCTTGCCTTCCCCGCGCCCCCCCCCCCCCCCCCCCCCACCCCCCCCCCCCCGGGGCCCGATCGATCCCGATTAAAGGCCGAAATATTGCCGCGATCTGACAGCGGGGGAAAGGTTGAGCGTCGGACCAGATAAGAGGCTCACAGAAATTGATGTGAGATTGTCAATAACGACGGAGGGCAGGCAGGGGAGGGCGTGGCAGGAGATTGGGCCGGCAGGGGAGGGGCCGGCAGGAGAGGGGCAGGAGGAGGAGAGGGGCAGGAGGAGAGGGGCGTGGCAGGAGAGGGGCAGGAGAGGAGGGGCCGGCAGGAGGAGAGGGGCGGCTAGGAGAGGGCAGGCCGGGGAGGGGCAGGCCGGAGAGGGGCCGGCTAGGGGGGCAGGCCGGAGAGGGGCAGGCAGGGGAGGGGCCGGCAGGGAGAGGGGAGAGGGGCGGCAGGGGGGAGGGGGGGGCAGCAGGAGAGGGAGGGCATGGCAGGGGGCTGTCCTCCGCGTTAGCACCCGGAATGTTCCGGAGGGATGAGCAGGGAGTCGCGGAGGGTCCGGACTGAGCCGCAGGGTGAGGTGAGGAAGTTTTTATTTTTTTTTTTTTGGGGGGGGGGGGGGGGTTTGGGGGCCCGGCAGGGGATATACGAATGCGTCAATCACATTTCCTTCCCCAGGCTCGATAGTCTAGCTCCGGGCTTCGGCTGTGTTTACGTCCGCCAGATTTGCAGGTTTGCCCGAGATTGGTGAAAGATCAGTGCAGTGGAGTGGAAGATGAATGCAGATTTTATTTTTTTCTTTCTTTCTCTCTTTTTTTGTTCCCCCCCCGTCTCTTTCTCTCCGCTGCTCCCTCAGTCCCGACGGCGACTGGATATCAGCGCCAGGCACTACAAAGCTACTCCAGCGGACTGACCGGCAGCCTCCCAGAGCGGCTTCACCACCGTCACTGTGCTAGCCTGTGCTCATTAAACACACTGTATGACCCAACCATGCAGTGGGTTTATGGGATTTTGACCCAACTCATTCAACGCACTGTATGACCCAACCATGCAGTGGGTTTATGGGATTTTGACCCAACTCATTCAACGCACTGTATGACCCAACCATGCAGTGGGTTTATGGGATTTTGACCCAACTCATTCAACGCACTGTATGACCCAACCATGCAGTGGGTGTACAGACTTTTGACCCAACTCATTAAACACACTGTATGACCCAACCATGCACTGGGTGTACAGGCTTTATTTATACCCACTCATTAAGTGCACTGCATGACCCAACTATGCAGTATACTTGGAACTATTAGCCCCCCCCAACCCCATTAAGTGCACTTTATGTCCGGCCCTTGTGTTGTTCCCTTGCCGCAGTGGGGAGGCTTGTGTGCCTCTGTGACTCTGAAGGCTATACCGGCGGGGGTCATACCCCCAGCAGGTCCAACCGAGCCGGGAGGGTTTCAGGGTAGGGGCCAGACGAAAATCAGCACCTGGCCCTCCAGGTTGGGGGCTGGGCGTGGGGCAAACTACTCCACCCCGTAAAACGCCATCTCGTTACAGAAACTAAAACAAATGCTATAAGCAGATAGTCGCAGCCTTATGTTCCACCGGGAACGAAGAGGATTAAGTAAGTGAGCGTGTCTGAAAAGTACAGTGATCTCTCAGGTATTAGGGGCCTGCTCATTAAGTGCACTGCAATGCATGACTACACCACGCAAAGTAGCACGTAGGTACGTGGCAAGTGGGGGAGGAAGAGGAGGAGGAGGAGGAGAAAAAACACGGGAGGCTGCACGCTCGTCTCCGGCTAACGAGTGCGGAGCCTCCAGAGCCCCGTGGTCCCCCCCACCCCCCCCCACCCCCAGCCCAAGAACCGCCAGCCTCCCCCCTCCCCCCCCCCCCCAGCCCAGGACCGCAAGCCTACCCCCCCCCCCCCCCCCCACAAACAACCTGCCCCCCCCCGCCCGCGGAGTCTGGATCTCCACTTCATCAGACCGGCGCTGGCCCCCGGCCGACAGGTCTTCACCTTCCTTTTGTGCCGCATCAATGCCGTCCGAAAAAAAAACTTCCAGACCTCTCCGTCTTCCCCCCCCCCCGTTTCCCCCCCCCCCCCCCCCCCTCGCTCTCCTTGTCCCCCCTTGCACTCTGCGTTTCCGCCAGTCAGCCTGTCCTTCTGGCAAAG
>CM045886.1:6350000-6357500 GCA_025169545.1 Anguilla japonica
CACACACACACACACACACACACACACACACACAGAGCCCTTATTAAATGCTGTGCGCAGGAGTAGAGAACGGCGTCAAAGCATTACAGAAGAGGCACAGAGGCTCCCGTGACGCAGCTGGCTGCTCCTCAGGCATCTCCAGCTACAGGCTCGTGTACAGACTGCACCGGTGGAGCAGAAAAGCATGCTATTTAGCGCCGAGCGCCTCCCCGCGCATATTAAACACAAAAAAGCAAAGGAACCCGTACTATTCCAATTCATCACACACCGCGCTCGCGCGTTTCCTTCGAAATAAGCGAAACGCGTTCTGAGCACCTCACGCGAGCCAGACAAGACACCTGTCGCCCACGTAACAAGGGGATTTTTTATTCTTTCTTTTTTTTTTTCAGGCGCAAAATAGACGGAACAATAACGAATTCGCCACGCGTGTTTTCTTGGAAAAAAACAAAGACGGTCGTTTTTTTTAAGCAAAAACGTTATTCAAGTCTGCGTTCGCAGGGGAGGCGGCCGAACTGGATGAGCTGCAGAGCCGGGACATAAATCAAGGAGGGAAGCGCAAACAGAGCGTCATCCCCAAAGGTTTTGTCCCCGTTTCCCCTGCTCGTTACCCACCTACACCGCCGTTGTTTTGTCGTCCGTATTTTTCGCCTGGACTCGCCCGTGACCGCAGTCGGAGCGCATCGCAGGCGCCCCGCACCAGAGGTGGGTAACCCGGCTTCAAAGAGTAAAAAGACTGACCGTGTACTTGCTCCACCGCCGTGCGCTAAACCAGCTGACTCTAATTAGCATAACTCTTCAGCATGATGGGAGACCTAATTATTGTAATCAGCTGGTTTAGTGCACGGTGGTGGAGCAAATACACGGTCAGTCTTTTTACTCTTTGAAGCCGGGTTACCCACCTCTGCTCCACACACGGTGATTCCGCCGCATTTTCATGAAGGACCGGCCAGGGGCTTCGCCTCGTGCCGGACTGACCGCCACTGCCACTGCGCCGAGCCGTGCTACAGGCAGCAACGCTTTCCTTTCAGACCGCTTTCAAGCAGCTGCGCGTTTTAATCCGCCAGATCCGAGTCAAGCCTTAAAATTTAAATTAAAACATTACACTGAAACTACAACTATGCATAATACACTAAAAAAATGACTTTATGTAATCAGGCATAATGACTTTGGAGAGAAAAAAAATTTTGGCAATTCATTTTATCCTTATTACAGGCAGGAAATGTAGATCCCAGGGGTTAATGTTTCAGACTACTTTCTGACACACCTTCTTTCCTTTTTTTTATATTGTGGGAAATTCTTTAAAAAATGACAACCTGCTCAATATCGCCACAGATGTCTGCACCAATGGGGATATGAGCAGAGATCTCACAGCCAGGCGCTCGGGGGAAAGAAGGTTTAAAGGTAGAATTATCGACCTCAGGGAAGGAAGAAAAAAAAAAACAGCAAAATAAAGATGAGCAGGGAACGGATATGATCGCGCAAGCCCTACAGAAGGAACAGCTGTTGATGGCTTAAGTCCCGGGTTTTCAAACTGGGGGGGAATGCTGAGGGTGTCCCTGGCCAGACTTCACATGCAAAGTCTATATATACGGCTCTTTGCTTGTTGCAAAAATGAAGCCAAAAACTTGAACAAAATATCAACTCATAAGAGATACTAAAATAGCTGCAAAACACGAGATAAAATTAAGGTGATGGGGGTCCCCTGGGTCCCCTGGGTGGGGGCCCCGGGACCCCCCCGGGTTTAAGCGGCGCGCTTACCTTTGCTGTTTCCGTCAGGGCCTCTTAGCACGGTGCACTCCTCGATCACTCCGTAGGGCTCGAACAGGCGGTACACGTCCTCCTCAGTCTGCTGCTTGTTCAGCATTCCCACAAACAGCTTCCTGTCTTCTGGAACAAAAAGCAGGCGAGGGGTTAAAGTGGAGCCCTGCCGGCCCACAGCTACATTTAAAAAAGCGTTATTAACTCTTTATTAACTCTTTATAAACTCTTTATTAACTCTTTATAAACTCTTTATTAACTCTTTATTAACTCTTTATTAACTCTTTATTAACTCTTTATTAGCTCTTTATTAACTCTTTATTAACTCTTTGATGAGCAGGCTTTTTTTTAAAATGTCAGTGTTCTAGAACTCCACTGCTTTCAGTCGCCAGCAGTGATTGTGACATCAGCATTAGAATGTTCAGCCCAGAACATTCCAATCGCACATTTGTGACCTCACACCTGAAAGGGCGTAAGGATGCATCTTGAATTCCGCGGGCCGGCTTGCGGAACGTCACGGCCCGTTGTTCCCGAAAATCTGCTGCGTCAGCATCTTGCTACCGTGTCACCCACCGATGGTTTTTTGTTTTTTTTTAAAGCCTGCCTTTTAAAAAAAAAAAAATTCTAGAGATAATTGGGCTTGTTCATACACTGCCGTCGGGGGCACTAGGCCCAAGGCCGCACGTGGCGAAAGTGGCGACACTCCGGCCCGGAAGCGCTGGCTCCGGCGTCGGGGAGCCGGCGGTTCTCCGACACGCCGCTCGAGCCGGTCGCCGTGGGCGGCCCCGCAAAGCCTCCGCGGCCAAACCCCGAACGCCGCTCCCGCACGAAGCGTTTGTTTCGGAACCTTTTGTTCGCGCGCAACGCGCTTAATTACCGCCGATGCGGTCTTTCCGCTGCGAGCGAAGCGATGTTCAGAGCCCCCCTTCCCAAACGACGCGCCCCCACGGCGTCAGGCCAGGGAACAAACGCTCACGCCGTGCGTTTCTGTGCGAAGCGTACCTCTCAGCAGGGAAGATAAACGCGCCGGTGCTCGGCTCGCGCTCTACTTCGGCTCTGCTTTGTGTTCACAGATCCGCTTAAAGACAGCAGAGGATTCAGAGTCACATCTCGTTCCCTTTACCCTGCAACGAGCCAGCCCAACGAGCCAGCCCAACGAGCCAGCCGCACACTAGACCCGGGTTGACTTCAGCACGCGTTTTAAAGTACGCTTTACTCTCTACGTGCTGATGAACTTTGACAGCAGTACAGCAGATCGCTTAAACGTTTTAACAAAAAACACATAATTGCCAGATTACATTAATCAACTGCGTTATGCATAGGTGAAAATCCTATAATCTATTAGCTTCGTTTCCAGGTGTCCAAAAAAATTACACGTCTCGAATAATTATTTTACCCAGGTCTGACAGTGTCACGCACAATCTCTCTCACACACACACACACGCACGCACACGCACACACGCACATGCACACGCACGAACACAAACACGCAAGCACATACTACTGCTCATGACTTCCAGCTGTGAACTGCACACAAAAAGAAGACTGTATAACAATGGAAAAATAACAGCAATAGTTTTCAATGAAACCGTTCCCCCTGCCAGAGTCCGTCCGTCCCGTCCCATCCCCTCCCCTCACTCGCAGCCCTACGCCCGTGCCTGTGGCCAGGCCGGGACGGGCCCCAGGTCGTGACCCCGACCCGGTGATATCCATATTATTATTGCAGCGGGGGGGGGGGGGGCATCCTGGAACGCATGACCCCTGGCTGGCTCCCCCCCCCCCCGCCCCTCGCACTACGCCCCGCGCCAGGACCGCGTGATGTACCTTTCCCATAATCCCGAGCGTCAGAGCGCGGTCCGGGGGACGGGGCGGCCCCCCGCGGCTCCCCGCGCCTCCTCACCGCGGCTCGCTCTTCATCGTTACTGGCAAGATCAGAGGGTGCGTCTCCAAACGGGGGCGATGCAATGTGACATCTGTCACGGTGGATTGGAGAGCATTTATCTGCGAGAAGGAGATCGCTGAACTGGAAAATAAAAGGCCAAGATGGCCCTTCCTTTCGCTCCTGGGGAGGAGTGGGTGGGGAGGGTGGTGGGCAGGGAGGGGGGGGGGACGGAGTGGGGGGGGGGGGGGAGGCGGCGTTCGGGGGTGGTCTGAATTTTACGGTGAAGAATTTATGTTCATTTGCAAAGACGGGGACCCTAGCACAAACACACACACATGCACGCGCACGAAAACACACACACACACACACACAAACACACACACACCCACGTACACATGCACGCAAATACACACACACACATGCATGCACACACACACACACACACACACGCACTGCACTATGCTGTTTTAGCTCGAACCAAGACCTCCTTTAATACCTTTCGATAAAGAATGCTGCAAAAGTCCCTTACGAATCGTGCCCTAGTCCTTGAGAGATCCCATACAGGCAGAGGTAATAAACTGGACGCTGAGTTATTATTGTTCCTCAAATTAATATTTATTGCAGTCAGACTATCTCAGGGCTAATCTGGGGCAGTCCGGGCGGCGTAGGCGACAGAGGCATTCGTCCTTAGCGCGGAGGTGCACTCCAGGGACCCAAATCTAGACTGTCCCAGGGCCGGCTGCGGCAGGGTAGGAGGCGGGGTTACACGAAATTCGGTGTGGCGTCGCCCAGTAGGGGCCCAGCAGGGAGAGTTTCAGAGGACAGTGCTCAGGGTTTCACCCTTCACAGTGCGCAACAGTGACCCCTCTGGCCAGAGAGGGGAACTGCAGCCAGTCCGGACCCTATGGAGTGAGCCCTACGGTTCTCAGGGGAAAAGATTGGGGGGCTAAAAAAAAACAGAGGACGCCAGCCCACACTTTAGGAGGACACGCATGCCATCCCCAAAATCGGAGAACGTCACAGAGATGGGACCGGCCTGCAAGTATGACGTGGACGCTTTAATTTGGGAAAAAAGAAATACATCATAAAAAAAAAACCGTCTGGAAAAAAAGGGGAGCCATCGCACATCCCGTATGTGAAATCTCTCGATGGTTATGGCGGCTATTTTGGCGGAACTCGACGGAGCTCGCTTTTTCGAATAAAAACGAGTCGAGGTTATCGGAAAAATTTCCGCGCGCGCGCCAGGTTTGTTTGAGAACCTCAGCCCGTCCCGCTGCTGCCCGGGGATGGCGGGAACGGGGGGGGGGCGGGGGGGGTTGGGGGGGGGGGGGGGGCACGGATAACCGCGCGCCCGGCAGGGCCACGTTCAAAGCCCCCGTTTTTTTCAACGCCGGCACCGGGGGGCGAGTTCGCCGAGCTCCTTTCCGCTCGGAGGGGCCGCGGGCCGTTTGAAGGCACATCTAACGGCCGCATGAAAATTCATCACCTACAAGCACTGCCCCCCCCCCCCCCCCCCCCGGCCCTCCACCCCCCCCACTCCACTCCACTCCGCACAGCCTGGCCTGCAGTCGAGCCTTTCAAACAGAATGGCATCCTGGGACGTTGTGGCTGTGACTCATCCCCGAGACCCCCGGTGCCCGGCGCCCCGGTGTGTAATCCCAAGCAGAAATGAACTCTCACGCGCACTTAATAAATAAGTAAGCACGTTTAGGGGCACCCCCCCCCCCCCCCCCCCCCGATTGATGATAAGTTCTCCCAGAAACGGCGCTGCTGAATGATTAACAAGGCAAAGAGGGCTAATGTTGTTATTTAAAACCTCCAGCTACACGAGAAAGGAAAGCAGGGCCAACTGCTCAAGACTGGGATTGTATTACGTTGTATTTATTAACCGTGCTGGGCTGGATTTCATCGGTCACGCACTACGGTGCAGTAGACCGGCTGTGTGTCATCCAAGACCCGCTGCTGGAATCCCAGTAGAAAATCTCTTTTGCTTGCATGCCTATTTTGGGGCGTCCGTAGACAGTGATGTCATTTGCGGTTATGACATCACTCATCTGTAAGTCCCCCTGCCCCGTGAAAATCTTTCATTAGTTTCAATTGTTATGGATAATAGCCAAAGAAACGACCGTTTGTCTTTTCAAAAAAAAAATGCTTGTCACGATGATACATTCAATGCACATAAATAACTGAGAGTTCATCATTTCAGGGTTCGAGAGAGATTTTTCCACGCCATGTACATCTCATCTATTAATGGTAAAATAAAGTACATCTATGACTCATGCCATGTACTCCAAGGTTAAATCTCAAGGGTTTACACACAGTGGATGTTTTTTTTTTTTTTTTGACAGCTTCCACTGAATAGCAATTGGAGACATTTCGGGATTATTTCTGTGGAACTCTGTGTGGAATTCTGGGACGTGGAAAAAGGGAAACTCCTCCAAAGTGAGCCCGTGAATTCACTTCCACAGATTTCAGATACCGGGGCTGTCGGTAATCCAGAGCCTGAGAGGAACGCGCTCACCAGTGTTTGTACATCACTGATCGTCCACGGCAACCTGAGAATGCACTCGGAATAAAACAATGAATCTTGTTTGCCCTCTCTGGCATTTTCAACCGTGTGTATGTGAGAGAGAGAGAGAGAGACAGAGAGAGGAGGAAAGAGGGAAAGAGAGATAGAGCAGGAGAGGGAGAGAGAGTGTGTGTCTGTGTGTGTGTGAGAGAGAGAGAGACAGAGAGAGAGAGGGAGGGAAAGAGAGAGAGAGAAAGAGAGAGAGAGCAGGAGACGGAGAGAGAGTGTGTGTTTTGTGTGTGTGAGACCAGAAAGAGAGCGAGAGAGAGAGAGAAAAGGAAAGAGAGAGGGAGAGAGAGAGAGAAAAAAGGAAAGAGAGAGGGAGAGAGAGAGAGAAGGCTGGTGTGTGAGATGGGTTGCTATGACAACTACTTATACAGCAGGCTGTCAGTCATGTTCCATTGGAGTTTGGAGCAGGGGGTGGGCGGGCGGGTGGGTGGGTGGGTGGGTGTGGGGGGGGGATGATGAGGGGGGGTCATTCCTCCATCTGCTTGCCGAGCCGCAGTGTAAATTCCGCTGTCAGCCACGGAGATAAGGACAAATTACGAACAATATTAAAGGCCCGATAAAAAAAGGAATAATAACGAACGAATAAATATATTAAAATTAATACGGTACCGACGCCAGGGCGAGGCCGCGCGATAAACCGCGCTGTTTCCCCCGTTCCCCCCGGCGATAAGCGGCCGGGGGCGGGGCGGGGGGGGTTCGAGCGCCATTCACCGTCCGCCTTTATCGCGCTCGTCTGTCAGCGACTAAAGAATCGCATTCGTTCAGAATACCAAACACCTACCCCCCCCCCCCCCCCGCCCCCCCCCACGCCCGCCTCCCCTCCCCCTTATCTCTCAGGTTTTTTTAGTTTGAAGACACCGCAAACCTGCTTGCACACACTGCACCTCACTGGGGGGGGATACATATAATAAGGGGCCCAGGTACCCGCAGGAGAGGGGAACGGCAGACACACATCCTCATCCTGGACGCGTCCAAAAATGTTTGAAAAAATACGGATATTAGCAAATCATGCTACACCGTGATACTCCTTTTCCTTTTGCTTTTTTTTTTTTTGGGAACCCTCCCTCTAGCCAGACATGCGATTCCCTTGTAGACGCTTCGCCGGGGGTAGCTGGGGGGCTGCTGGGGGTAGCTGGGGGCTGCTGGGTGTTGACGTGCGCCCCCCCCCCCCCCTACCCCCCCATGCCCAGTGTTTACAGGGGTTGCCATGGCGTCGCATGAGCGAGGGTTGCCAGAGCGGGCCCTGAATAATTACTCTTTTATGTGCTCCATGCTCACTGCC
>CM045886.1:6362500-6420000 GCA_025169545.1 Anguilla japonica
TTTGTTTTCATTTTCGGGACGCTCCGCTCGATATCTAATGAAATAAGCGTCCATACATCGAGCGAAACATCGGGAGGAGGGCGCGGGGAGGGATTGTCGCGCGCGCGTCGTCGCTAACGGCGGCGCTAGCTCCGCTCCCATCTGTTTATCATTAGGCGCCCGTCAGCCGCCGGAACAGGCAGCGCAGTCGCTTTCCAGCGTACGGTCGTCCTTTCCAGCGCCGCCATTATTCCTGCCTCGTGCCTTTTAAAAAAATATATATACCGCAAACCTTTAGTTTAGTTTATTTGTTTATTTAACAGGGCCCGTGCGCCACACAACTGTTGGGCCAGAGTTAGCTATGTCGCTAATTTACATCTGTGGCCCCCCCGGGCAGGCGACCTTCACACCGCCGAGGCCTGCCTTGTGATTTTATTTTCGCAAAACAAAAAGTTTAATATTTAAAAACCGGTACCCCTGTCAGTATCCCCCCGCACCCCCCCCCCCCCCCCCCCCCCCAAACCTCCAATCCCCACCCCCACCGTCGCCGGCACTCTCATAGGTTGCCGCAATCTCGCCGAGCTCTGGGTTTCCTTGCTGGAACGAGCCACTCCAGTGAACAACGCTGGATGGGCCTGGCTCCATCGACTGCATCGTTCCGAAGAAGCGCTCCTGCTAATCTTCGTACCCAGGCCCTTGGTTTTTTATCAAACGCTTATTTTTCGGTTCAGCTTGGCTCGGTTCAATCAACTTTAATTCAAAGATGGGATTAAAGATGGGGGGGGGGGGGGGACCACCGCTTATGTAGTCGGTACGGAGTGTGTGAGCCATGGTAATTCGGTGCCTGGGAAAACGATAATTAAATAGAGTGATAAATGTTACGTACATACTGTATAGTTCGCCGCCCGTGTAGGCTTCTGATGAATTATGCATCCTGCGTTAAATGAAACTGGAAACGCTTTTCGTCTCCCGTTTCATTTTGTCATTGGCCGTGGTTATTGTGAGTGGGCGGGCATTAATTAAACACGTTTATGATTCCTTGATGCGCTCAATTTCTCCATTTGTACCGTTTTTTTTTTCGATAGCGAGCATTAAAACCTAGCTTGTGGCGATACACAATTTTCGCCTTTTTTTTTTTCTTTCGAAAAGATGCACACAAATATCACAGCCCACCCCCCCCGAAACTGTAATTTGTAACAGACGCGACACCGAGGTGGCGGCGATTTCCAAATCCATTTTGACATTTTCTAGCTCTGAACAATGGAGCGAGGCATTTGTCACTGCCTTGTGTGTTTAGGCGGCTGTGCAGTAAGTGCACTTCGCTGCAGAAGGAGCTGCGGCGGCAGAAGACTGAAGCGTGCTGGCTCGTGAGCCTGGATTTAATCACAGGTGCCCCACCATCTGAATAACGATAAATTGTTTATCAAGTCGCCGCATAATATTTCATATTATGTTCTGCTTTATGATCCTGGCAATTCTTCACGTGACAACGCCGAATGGCTTTATTAAAACAGTGGTTATGAAGCATGGGCGTTTTCGCTTTGTATGACTTGCTGTAGTGCTCAAAAATGCAGGGTAGTCAGGTGGTTAAGCTGCCCCCCCCCCCCCCCCCACCGCAACCCCCCCACCCGATGCCCCCCATATTCTTCAAATTCTTACTTTTGAAGAACTTTACTGGAGGCTGAAGAACACATTTGAGTCTCCTTTCTTCGTTTTGGGCTGCTGTTGATGGGGTGTCTGGTATTAGTGGGTACCCCCCTCTTCCTCCACCAACCAAGACTACCACCACCACAACCACAACCCACCCCCCCCCCCCCCAGAGCAGCTCTGCATATGTGGGACCCCCCTTCTTCCTCCACCAACCCCACCCACCCCCCACCACCACTACCACAACCACGACCAATGCTAACTCCATTATCACCCCCAGCTCCCCCTCCCCCCCAGAGTAGCACTGCATTTGTGGGACCCCCCCTCCCCCCTCGCACACGCACACCAGCGCCGGCGATTTCACCGCAGGGCTTCCTGTACGGACAGGAAGTGCTGCGTCAGCACGCGCTACGAAACAGAGCCAGAGAGGGCTAAGCTACACGGTAAACAAACAGCAGCAGGAAACCTCTCTCTCGCAGGTAAAGAGGAAGTACACATCCCTGCGCTTCAGCCTCCTCCAGGAAGCTCCCGTCCCGTCGTCTCCCGCCGTCCTCCCTCTGACCCCCCCCAAATCCCCCCCCCCCCCCCTCCCCACCCCAACGTCTGTCCTCCACTCTCCTTCTGTCCTCTGACCGCATCGACAAGTCTACAAAAACAGCTACGAGTTACATCGTTCCACGTTTTCAAAACTTTTCCACACGGAAGAGAATTTTTTTCTGAAACAAAGTGCGGCTTTTTTTTAAAAAAAAGAGGCAAATCACCAGGACGGGCTCGTAAACACGTCGAAATTTACCGAAATGAAATCCCGGAGCCGTGAATGGCAGCCGTTCTAGCCCCACGCAGGAGATTTTTCTAATGCCTTCTAGCTCCTTAATTATAGAACAATCATCTAATCAAGCCACAAGGAGCCAGTTGTGGCAACATCTTGTCATCTAATGATTAGGAAATTCGGGTAATTATACGCCTGTTTAAGCTGCGAACCTGAACTGATTTTCAGACGGCTAACGCAGGGAAAACGCGGCGAGCCTTCCCGCCATTTTGTGCTCCCCCCCACCCCCCCGCTGGCTGAGTGTCTGCTGCGTGTGCTAGCCTAGCCGCGGAGCGGGCGAACGATTGGTGGGTTGGCTTACTGCAGGACCTTTACGCTGTGGTTTCGGGGGAAACAATACGCCGTCCTTTTTCCACACAAAAGCCCTGTGAGAGTATCCATCAGAGAGATGGAGGGAGGGAGAGAGGGAGAGAGAGAGAGAGAGAGAGAGAGAGAGAGAGAGAGAGAGAGAGGGGGACCGACAGACCTTCTACCGGCACAGCCTTGACTGAAAACATTATAAAGCTTTTAGAGGGAAAGGTTACAAATCAAAAGTAAAATGGGTTTTGAGGCTGCAAACCCCTTTGAAAATATGAACCTTTATGAGGAAATGCCCGAGTCTAAACTCGGGGACTTAAACCTGTCCTTTCACACGAATCAATCATCGCTGGAGTGCAAGCAGCCTATGTACTGTATGCGTGTACGTGTGTGTGTGTGTGCGTGTGCATGCGTATGTGTGTGTGCGTGTGCGCGTGTGCGCGTGTGTGTGTGTGTGTGTGAGTGTGAGTGTGCGTGTGTGTGTGTGCGTGTGCGTGTGTGTGTGTGTGTGTGTGTGTGCGCGTGTGTGCGTGTGTGTGTGTGTGTGCGCGTGTGTGCGTGCGTGTGTCTGTGAGTGTGTGTGTGTGTGCGCGTGTGTGTGTGTGTGAGTGTGTGTGTGTGCGTGTGCGTCTGTGAGTGTGTGTGTGTGTGTGCGTGTGCGTGTGCGTGTGTGTGTGCGTGTGCGTGTGCGTCTGTGAGTGTGTGTGTGTGTGCGCGTGAGTGTGCATGCGCGTACGTGTGCATGTGTGTACGTGTGTGCGCGGGCGCACGTGTGTGTGTGTGTGTGTGTGCGTGTGTGGGTACGTCTGTGAGTGTGTGTGTGTGTGTGTGTGTGCGTGTGCGTGTGTGCATGTGTGTGTGTGATTGCCTGAGTGTGTATGTGTGTCAGTTGGGGGGGGGGGGGGGGGGCGGGGGGGGGGTGGGGGGGTGTTGATAAGGAGAGGAAAAAAAAGTTTTAATCTTCATGACGCTCTGTCAGCGGTTTAGCAACAATAGCATCTTTTCTTTCTTTTTTTTTTTTACAAGGTTTGCCTGATATTGAAACGGCCGTCGGACGGCAGGACTAGGGGGCGGCTGTATTTCAAATATCAACTGCCGGCGTCAGCGCCACTCAGTAATGTGAAGGATTATCTGAAATTAGTTCAGTCAATTCATCATTTCAAAGGGCAGTCAGTCCGGTGCTGATTAGTTATTGTACACACTCGTCAATTAAGACTCCCCAGGGAGTAGACGTCGCAGAGACTTTACCCTGCTATAAAATACGGGGAGAGAGAGAGAGAGAGAGAGAGAGAGAGAGAGAGAGAGAGGAGAGAGAGAGAGAGAGAGAGAGAGAGAGAGAGAGGAGAGACAGAGAGAGAGAGAGAGAGAGAGAGAAAGGTGGAGAGAGAAAGATAGAGAGAGAGCAAGCAAGACAGAGCGAGTGAGAGAGAGAGATACAGACAGAGAGAGAGAGAGACAGAGAGAGCAGAGGACTGAGAGAGAGAGAGTGAACGAGCAAGAGAGAGGACAGATGGCGAGATGAGAGAGAGTACGACAGAGAGAGAGAGAGAATGTGGGGGGGAGAGAGAAAGCAAGACAGAGAGAGAGCGAGAGAGAGAGAGAGAGACAGAGAGATAGAGAGAGAGTAAGCAAGACAGAGCGAGTGAGTGAGGGAGATACAGACAGAGAGAGTGAACGAGCAAGAGAAAGGGATGGCGAAAGAGAGAGCGGGAGAGAAAAAGAGAGAAAGTGAGAGAGAGAGAGAGAGAGAGAGAGAGGAAGAGAGATGGACCGAAAGAGAGAGAGAGAGAGAGAGAGAGAGAGAGGAAGAGAGATGGACCGAAAGAGAGTCGCTCTGCTGCGTGTTAGATTAGAGCAGGTCCCGCGTACGTGCGTCCATTGGAATAACGAGCCCTGCTTTATGTGTAGTCTTAATCTGTACGGTAATCCCCACTGCGCGAGCAGCTGCTGAGAGATCTGCAGGGACCCGGGCGCAGAGCTGGGACGTGCCTGTGCGGAGTTCGAGACAAGAACGTTTTCCTACAGCTTCCTCTCCGGTTTTGGCTTAACTGCACTTGTCAGCTCGTCAGAAAAATATACAGTTTTCTGTAATTTATTGGTTTGATGCAGACACCCCCAACATCCTCAACACCCTGACCTAACCATGACTCCAAGAAACATACAAATGCGTCACCGCAGCACAGCGAAATATCAGAAAATGATAACAGATCAGAGTCATCATATCACCTCCCTAAATTTTTTGGAAAAGTTCCCCCCGCTTGCATAACCTTGTGACAGATTACAGTCTCAGAGGGTCCGAGGTGCTCTGCGGTGGCTGTAAGTTAAAAGGCCTGTATGGCAAAAAAAAAACACACCAGCGTGTTTCAGCTCATCAGGGTGTCATTGTCCACACGCACTGCTTTCTGCATTTCGCTTTCGCACTTGTGCTGTGTATTTCCTTCGGTTTAAATGGGGAAAAAGGAAGAGAGTCATTTGGCGAAGGCGTGAAACAGTGTGCCTGAAAGCCACAGAGGCGGACGCAACCCTTCGCGGCGGAGGACGACGTCAACAGAGTCCGCCAAAGTCAGGGGGAAGGGCAGTCGTTTCCGCGTGCACCTGACAGGAAGTGGCAGTCCTGTTAGCTTCTCCACTGTCTGCTGAAATGTGGAGGTGGGGGGGGGGTGGGGGGGGGGGGGGGGGGGGGGGGTGTGGGGGTTTGGGGGGTGGGGAGGGGGTGCAGGGAAAAAAAAAAAAAACATGAAAGCGAACAGCGAAAGAAAAAAAAAATACCCCGACAATTTCCAGTTCAATTTCCCACCAATGACCTGAGGTAAACAGCGAAATCAATGCATGCAGCGGCTGTGGGGGGGGGGGGGGGGGGGGGCGGGGGGGGGGGGGGGGGGGGGGGCAGGGGGGGGGGGGGGGAGGAGGGGAGGGGATTCAGTATAACTACGACAGCGACACTCTTCAAGGTAAACTCAATCCATCACTTGATGATGTCAGAGCGTCGATCTCAGGCGTCTGATCCTGCCCCCCCCCCCTCCACCGCCCCCCCCCCCCGTGTTCCATTTCGGCGCAAATGAAACCCACGATCCGCGCGGGGGGGGCCACCCCTGATTAATACACGCCCCCCCATTCCTACAAGCGCCCTTTAAACCCCTGGGGTCCGTGGGACCAGACGAGGATGGCAGCGGAGGCCCAGGCTGGATAACAATGACTGAGGCACTGGGAAACTGCTGTCGTCACAGGAAGCCATTGTGGCTCTTGGAGGTCGTCACAGGAAGCCATTGCGGCTCTTGGAGGTCGTCACAGGAAGCCATTGTGGCTCTTGGAGGTCGTCACAGGAAGCCATTGTGGCTCTTGGAGATCGTCACAGGAGCCATTGTGGCTCTTGGAGAACAGCAGATGGACCCGATCTGTATGTGCTGGCCAGATCTGAATGTTCCCCCTTCAACGTGTCCCTTCTATGTTTTATGTTTAATTTCAGCTGCAGACTGTACATCAGAGATGAAGCCCAGGTTCCAGAGTCCTAGGGTCATCTGAATGAATCCATTCTTATTTCCTGGTCAAAAAAAATCGGACTGGAAAACAGCGAAATAATCATTTCATCAGCGGATGTATCACCTCAAACTATTTCCACTATCTAAATGGAAAAAAAAAAAAAAAAACAGATTCAGTCCAGACTTCTGAACCTGTCACACCAGTCAGAAAACAGCCCGCTCATCTCCCTGGAAAATTAACTTTTTAATTTGTTAATGCCAAACCATGGACTTGAATGTCAGCTGAAATCTGTATTTGGAATTGTTGTTTATAGTTATCTTGTCCTAATATATGTAACAGTTTTGTATTCTTGTGGAAATTCATTGTCCATTAAATGAATAAATCCACCCCAAAAATGAAGTGATCGAAACCAGAGCATTAATATGTATAAAAATCAATCACACCTGCTCATTTCCAGCACATTTCACATTTAACTTTTAACACATCGGTACTTTTAAATCCGACATATCACTTTAAAAAAAAAAAAAAAAAAAAATCTTTTATTTATTTTGTACTATTTCAGACGGAGGAACGGCTTTTTTTCCTCTGACGTTTCCCCATTGTGTGTCTTCTCCCTCCGTGCACGTTTGAGACATAATACGGAACGGGAGGCGAGGAGCACAAAGCGTACACGGTTCTTTTGATCTCCATGCCGACGAATTCCCTTTGTGCTCGTGCAGAATGTCTCTGCGCCCCCCCGTGGGGGTGTGAAGCCGCTGCAGCGAACGGGCTTATTTTGGGCGTGTGTTCGTGATACTTTTTTTTTTTTAAGCATAGACCATATGGTTCCTGGATTACATAACAAACGATCGATAATTCCTTACATCTCCTGCAGCAATCTTTATTGCCTGCTTAATGTAATTCTATATTTTCATGGCACAAAATTATTAGAAGTTTTGAAGTGCATTTTGATAGTAGCTAACCAGTTAGAAAGTTGTTTTTTTTCCCCTCCCTCTGGCAAGCACTTCAAAAACAGCCTTGCTCTTATAGTGTATGTGACCAGTGCATATAAGTGTGCTCATACTTGGGGGGGGGGGTGGTGGAGGGGGGGGGGGGTTAATACTTTCCACTACATCAAACACACCCCAGATCTCAGTGTGACCTCTTCCATTAGATGTGTCTGCATTTACCTGGAGGACGCCTGAGTGTGTCCGGAAGCACGCATACTTAGCCACAGTGGGTTACCCCGGGAGCAAAACTCAGTGGGGTACACGGGGGGGGGGGGGCCCAAACCTGCACCTGTTACAGCACTGCACCTGTCTCGTTTTTAATCAAGTGTTAATCCGTTTAAATAACACAGTCGACGTTTCACTTTGTGAAAAAATTTAAGCTACCTTAAGCTACTATAGCTCGTTCGCGCCACATCCTGTTTATTGTTTTACGTCGTTTACGAAAAAAAGAGGCCCAATGCGTTTACCGTTCGTGTCCACAACTACGGAATTCCGAATTCCAACCGACAATTTACAGAATACGGAATTTGGAACTTGCTAAATGAACACAGTGCGCACGGAATATATAGTGTCTGAAAGTCAGATATGCCTCCATTTTCAATGAACTGTGCATTAAAGAGAGAATATTATGTAGCTGGCGGCTGATAGGTACGGTTTAAACCTTGATGTTGAAAAATCTGTCAGATGTGCTGTGATGTCAATGTTTGTAGTCAGTCATATTTTTATTCCTTCATCTCCCATCAGCACGTGTTTCTGACAAGCCAGGAGCGACATCAAGGATTAGAAGGCGAGGCCCACTACTCGTAGTCTGGCTACTGGGCTCAAACGTTTTTTTGGCAGTCAGATATAGTTTCATAAAATAAAAAAAAATGAATCTAATATAAACCAAACATGCATAACCGCACCTCGCTGACACAGAACGGTTCGGCGTAGCCAAGCAGAGGCGACGGAAATGCCACAGGAAATGCCAGCGGAGGAAGGTCAGCGGCGCGGCTTTGTAATATTTGTGACGTTTAATTGCGGAGAGGCGTCGCGGGCCAGGCGCCAGCCGTGGCGTACGGTCGCTCTCAGCCAATCGGACGGCCGGAGAGACCGGGGCGAGGACCGCAGGGCCGCCACTTCGAGCGAAGACGGCGCGGCCAATCGGAAGGCTGCGGCACGAAGCCCCGGCGTGAAGTTCTGAGGGGGTCTAAGCGCGAACTTGAATTTGGTTTCCGTTCCACGTATCGTACCTCTGAAGTCCTGCGCGCCCCGGTCTAAATATGAATTCTAGTGGCTCTGCCCACTTTTTTTTTTTTTTTTTTTTAAATCTTCAAACCGGGCTTTTTAACCGGCTGTCCTCGGCGCGGCGGTCAAAGTGAAGAGACCTCCGCTTCTGAAACGCCGGCGAGGAGAAGGACAGGGACGAGGAGGGCGGGCCACGCACGGAAAAAAGGCCAAAGAGAACCCGTGTGAAGTGTGAAAGACCCGGGGTTTTTACTTTTCCTCTCAGAAAAAGAAGAGAGGAAGAAACAAGTTCAAGGTCTGAGGATGGTGAAAAGTTGTTTTTTTTTTCACATTTTTAAAAATTTGTTATTGCCGTTCGCTCGAGTCATTTCCAGAGAGCACAGAGACTTTAAAAGTGTCGCTACACCAGTTTAGGCTCCGTGCGTGGTGGCCTTTGCGGATGTAAAGTGTGTGTATGTGTGTGTGTGTGTGTGTGTGCGTGAGTGCGTGTATGAATTTGTGGGTGTGTGCAGGGGTGTGCGTGTGTGCGTGTGGGGGTGTGTGTGTGTGTGAGTGTGTGTGGATATGTGTGTGTGTGTGTGCGTATGTGGGAGTGTGTGTGTGTGTGTGTGCTTATATGGAAGTGTGTGTGTGTGTGTGCGTGTGTGTGTGTGTGTGGGCGTATGTGTGTGTGTGTGTGTGTGTGTGTGCTTATATGGAAGTGTGTGTGTGTGTGTGTGTGTGCGCGTGTGTGTGTGTGTGTGTGCATAGGTGTGCATGTGTGTGTGTGTGTGGCCCTGAGCACTCTAAGACCCCAGCATGGCATCTGTGGCTTGGAAGATCTCCTGGCTGCAGCCTCTCCTCCTCACACTGCGCTCCCCAGCCATCTCACAAAGAGCCACATTCGCAACGCAGCCCTTTGTAAACAGCATTTGTCTGTTTTGTCGATTCTGCGGTTTCCTAGTTTTTTTCCTATGTTCAGACGAGAGGGGAAGTTTCAAGGGGTCTATTCACGGCTTTCTGTGAAGAAATGAAGAATGCACTACTTTCTAGTTTACTTTTAAGAACATCATGTTTTTCGTTTTTTTCTCTCTCTGAAGAAATCATACAAAGGTCGTCGGAATTACAGCAAACAATTAAATGTAATTCTATACTTAGAAAATTTGTGGAGCACCTCTTTATGAAGTGGAAAGCATTTCTACATTATAGCATATTTTAATAAACTGAAATGCAATAATAATAATAATAATAATTTAAAAAGAAATAAGGGGCAAGCAAAAATTTTCATGTGTCATGAACAAAATGCAGAACTCTTAAGGTGCGTAGTGAACTCAGAACGTACTGTCTCCAAAGATCCTTAGCCCCAAGACTGCCGAAAGGACTCTTTCACATTTTACGTTCGATTGCTAGCCTTTTTCTCCCCGCCCTAGGCCCGAAATCAAGTGTGAGAAATTGGTCTGGTTTCACATCGGTTAAAAAGCGATCGGTAAAAAAACGGTAAAAAGGGCGACATAGCTCAGGAGGTAAGACCGATTGTCTGGCAGTCGGAGGGTTGCCGGTTCAAACCCCGCCCTGGGCGTGTCGAGGTGTTCTTGGGCAAGACACCTAACCCCAAACTGCTCTGGCGAATGAGAGGCATCAATTGTAAAGCGCTTTGGATAAAAGCGCTATATAAATGCAGTCCATTTACCAAAAGCTATACGTTTGCTGCCCTAAAGACGCGTGATGCAGTTTCCTTTCACGCGTTCTCGTTTATCACGTGTAAGGTCAGGGCCCAAGGCAAAACTATCCGTTCACAGAGGGAAATGCGAAATTCGCAGAATATTCAACTGCAGGCAAACCGCGTTGCTGTGTTGTTCAACCTTGGCAATATTTGTGTTTCCTGTAAGGCTGGAAATAAGCCAGAAGTCATAAACACATTATGTGCAAAAAAAAATATTTTCAAATCATGTCAAAAGGACCATTTTGGTATTTTGACTAATGCCTGTTGTTTTAATTAACATTGTTAAGCATCTAATTTTACAAAAATTAGCAAGCAAAACGTAGCTTTCTAAAAGTAGTACAATTAATTTTTATCAAAATATCCAATTAGTCTACTGGGAAAGAACAACAGTTACTGCCACTTATGTGCCATTTAGAATCTTGACTGCATGCTTATTGGATCCTTGGAAAATACAGTGTTAGAATAAGATTCAGCTGACCGCATATGCTTCTGAAAAGATACCTACAGAAGAGCAACTATGGTTTATCTGTGTGAAGCCAAGAAAAATATTGTAATGATCCAATCAGTTCTTTGCGCTGATCAATTGTACAATTTGTCATACGCATTTGAACATAACCAGGGGGCTTTAAGTGAAGACATCAATACTTTTTTCACATTTTTGAGTGGTGGTTTCACGTGGTGTTTGAGCCATTTTGAATGAAACTCTTGGTAGATATCACGACTCCAAGTCTTCCCATTGTCATTTTTTAAATATTGGGTAACTTAGCGTGTTATTACACAATGCATAATTGTGCCTTGTGCTTTTTGTATTTAAGCCTTTCGTGTTGGGCTGAAATGTTATTATGTGCAGTTGACAGCGTAAATATTATTTGATTTCCAATTCATTGGTATTTGAGTAAATTTTTTTCTCTATTTGGAACCAAAAGCCTACTGGATATAAAGTGTTTAAAAATCAGGCTACTCATAACAAAGAATATGTACAGACTCAGATATCAGACTATGGCTATGGAACTGCAAATTTGTAAAGTTAAAATTGTTATTTTCACTTTCACATGTTTTCACACATGCTTTCACAGAAGCCTGAGTACATAGCAGCCCGTTAGTAAATTAAGGATTACCTGTACAGCCTTTACTTCATTAGCGAACCAATTTGCCAGATGGTGTGCCCCCCCCCCCCCCCCCCCCCCCCCCCCCCCCCCCCCCAGTCTGTACACAAGTACTAGTCCTCTTTCTCTAAAGCCCCTCCCCCCCGCCCCCCAGTGTGTACAGTCTGTACACAAGTACTAGTCCTCTTTCTCTAAGGGCAAGGTCATTCCTAGCCTAGGAAGAACCAGCGCTGATGGAATATTATACAGCCTGACGTATAACGCTTGAGTAGAAGCTACGCTAGCTTAGCACGCGCAACACATGATCCAGTACAATAAAACACACACAAAAGTGAAATAGCCAGGGAAGGCTGATGCCATAAACCACTCACTTAATTGCTTTGACTCCACAATACATTTTCTCTGTTTTCATTTTAGACTTGTTAAGCAGGCCAACACACTGAAGATGTGACATCCCATTTAAAAAAAAAAATAAATAAATAAATAAAACATCGTTTAAGGAAACGGGTGAAAAAAAGATTTTTTTTTCATTTACCAAGTGCGTGATGTCACACCCTTTATTGTCTCCACACACAAAACAACGGACAGATTTGGATTGTGGGATGGAGCTCGTGGCTTGAAGCATGAGACGGGGCACTATGGTAATGGCAGGCATCCTCAAACATTTAATTTCCTGATTTTCACTTAAGCCCCAACCCCCGTCTTTTTCCGACGGCTGCATAAGGCGATTTCTAGTTGTCCTTGCCTCAAAGGCAGCGGCACTCGAAATGTGTTTAGATTTGGTGCAGACATCAAAGAGTCCGGGAGCTTTTTTTCCAGCGTTCTGAGCCCCCTGAAGGCAGATATGATTCCGAAGCCCGTATCCCCAGCAAATAGTTTGGGTTTCCGAACCTCGAGAAATCTCATTCCTTGCCGGCCTCTGTTGCCTGCTCGGCTCTGTTATCGTCAGATAATAAGGCACAAATGGAGAAAGTTCCGTGCATAACAGACCCATCAATTATTACGATAAGATGTCAACAAGAAATGTTTAAACCGAATTGCAGGCATCTCTAGTCAGGCACACACTGTTCCTGCTGTACTGACGTCCATGTCAGCTGTCTGACGGACCATATTTCTCCATCTCTCTCTTGCGGTTCTGCTATTCATAGTTTTCCCCCACAAAGGCAGCTTAAGCCTTTACATTTTTTTAATCCATAAAATTTCAATGCATTACACATGAACAAGTTTTTAAAAGGTAAGGTTTTCGCAATATGCTTTGTCATTAGGTTTGAATAGCAAAATAAGGATTTTCACTTACCATTACGATAATGTAATGACCGTAATATAAAATAAAAGTGATGTAATGTGTAATGTAATGCTTGTTGTCATGTTAATACCACAAATAAAGCAGGAAATGGACACATCCCATTAATCAAACCTGACCTTAATTTGATAGCTTCCATGTTTACATACAAGCAATTTTCTGATTAGTGTAGAACTATGAGCAGCGACACGAGCAGAGAATATACTGCAAATAGACTCTTCGCACACACGTTTTTGACATTCCATTAAAAAAGGATAACAGCTTCACCAGATAAAGTGTTCATTATTACCAGCAATGCGAGAGTCTGCCTTCACTATTCGAACACCATTGGAGGTACAGTATAGCGTACTTGCGAACAGATTTTTGGGACGAGGGTACATCAGATATTACGCAAATATGTTGACCCTATCCCCAATTTACGAGCAACTGCAGCAAAGGCTATGAAATTTGAGGCATCGTTAGCAAAACACCACGTCACCAACTCCACATAGCCCATCCAAATCTATCTCCATTGAGATGCCTTTGCTTTCTCATTTCATTTCCAATTTTAAAAAAAGGCATTTATTTTGTCCTATAACCTTTCCTCAGCAGTTGCCTGCATAACCATAAACAGCGTGTGGTTTTATATAAAAGCACACTGCGATGTACCTACATGCACTCTGTAATTAATATGAGTGGGTTAATGACTGTGAAAATGCTTGCATCTAGGGTCATATATTTCTATTTTATAAGATATCCCTAGGAACGGAATATCATTGCGTGTAACGCCGACATTATAGAAAGTGCTTACGAGTCCTTTATTTACGGTTTCTCCTGTTGTGCTAATCCAGAAGTGTTATGACCTTAAACGTGAAATAAATAAAACGATACAGCCCCAGTAAATTTCCCGAGCAGACCCCTAGATGTTCCGATAGCCTGAAAGCAGCAGGTAACCGACTCAGGTGTGGCTTCAGAAGGAGCCGCTGAAAGGTGCCGCCAAAGCGCTTGAAAGGGATTGTGGGAAAGCATGACGACGCTGGATTAACCTCGCCTGTGAAAACCGTGAAAACCGTCTGAATGCGTTGGCAAGTAAACAGAAGCCCGCTCGTACGAAGTGGAAAACAGCATTAGAAAACGATGCACTGAAGGAATATTGTTAACCAGAGGAGGACCAGGAATGGGGGCGGGGGTTGGTGGAGGGTGATGGAGGGGGATTTTGGTCATAATGCATGGCAACCACAATAATAAAAAATAAGCTAATCTCAGTTTGAGCCACAAAGAAATGGGACCTAGAAAAACGAGGGGTCTTCTTATAAACGCTTCAGAAAAGGCGATGATGTAATTAACAGGGTGAAAGGGTGTGTGTGTGTTTTACTCGGCAGCCTAACTGAATGCGGGGGTAAAGCGCACCCCTATGTACCCCTATACCCGTAGCGGAGCGTTTTTAAAAGTGCTCGTGGAAAGGGAGCAGGGGGAACGCAGATTTAGGGGTAAATCGATGGTAGGCCATGAGGCAATGGGGGGCGGTGAGAGGGGGTTGTTGAGAGTGGGGTGACCCTTTTCGGTAAAGCCTTGCAGCGGCGGGGGGGGGGACACAGGGAGGGATATTTATCCGTTCTGAAGAGGCGGGGCGGCCGGCGTCAGGGTCAGGGACGGCAAGCGGTGGAATAATTTTTTTTAAAAATCGGTCTCGCTGGGTTTTTTTTTCGGGGGGATCGTCTCCCTCGGCGTCTCCGTACGGCGCAAAAAAAACCCAAAAAAACGCGCAACGGCACCCGTCACCCTGCCAACCGCTACCGTCGCCCCGCCGACCACCGCCGTCGCCCGCCGACCGCTGCCAGCCGGGCACGGCGAGGGCCTCGGGGCACTCCGGCCATCGCTCGCGATCGCGCCCGCTCGTCATCGTCAGCCTTTCAGCTTTTCGCCCGTAAATAAAGTTTCATCGGGCGCGTCCTCTAAAAACCCACAAGGCATCGAGGCATCGATATCGACTGGAGGGCCGCCGCGCCCGCCGGGGCCTAGCGCCCGCCGGGGCCTAGCGCTCGCCCCGCGCGGCACGGTTCGTTTCACCGCCGCGCCCGCCGGGGCCTAGCGCTCGCCGGGGCCTAGCGCTCGCCGGGGCCTAGCGCTCGCCCCGCGCGGCGGTCCATTTCACCGCCGCGCCATTAAATACAAACACTAATAAAAACGAAATCGCGGAACACCGAGGCACTCTCGAGCCCCCTCCCAAAAAACATACCACCCACCCGCCCGCCCGCGCACACACACACCCGCCCCTCGCCATCGACACACGAGCAGCGTCCGCGGACGGAGATTTATTTCGATTCCCCCAAGCTCCGCGGTGCGTTTGCGCTGAACAAATTCCGGCTAATTATAATGTAAATGGTATGAAATGCACTCTGTGACCATAAAAAATCCCCTCCGCACCGCTCAGCGAGCAAACACCGCCTCCCCACCCCTCCTGTTTGTGTTTATCCCACAAATAAGCTCGCACACGCAGCAGCTCTCTCTCTATCTCTCTCGAGCACTCTCTCTATCTCTCTCTTTATTTCCCTTTCTCTTCCTCCCTCGCCCTTCACTGCTTTCTCTGCCACAGGCATGCATGTGCACAAAGATACACACGTACACGGAGTGTAGCACAGTGGGTAAGGAACTGGGCTTGTAACACGAAAATGCACAGGTTCATTCCCGGGTAACACACACGTTGCATACCCTTGAGCAAACACATAAAAACACACGTGCGCTTCATATATACCCAGCTGTATAAATGGAACACACTGTGTAACAGTGTGTAACACTCAAGCATGCAGAGTCTGCACACACAAATGCCTGTAATGTAATGTGCACATGCACACGCGCACACACATAAACATACGTGTGCGCATACACACGCACTCACACACACACACATATATGTACACATGCACACACACACGCACGCACGCAGCCCCACACTTTCCCGTCCTCTGTCTTCCCCCCTGTCCCGCGCGGGGCAGCATTAGAGGTCTTTGGGTCTTTAATGAAGGTTTTTTGCAGCGAGGCGTAGACGCTCGGATGACCTAATGAGATCCCTGACTGTTCCCGCCATCTGCCCGCCACCTGAAGCCGCCGCCGCCGCCTCCGCATTAGCAATGCAGCAACTTTGGGCTCTCCTTCCATTTCAGGAAAGCCATCAATTCCCGCGAAACACCCCCCCCCCCCCCCCCCACACCCCCCCCCACACATGCGCACGCACGCACATCGTTCTCGCCGCTAATTTAATTACGCCCAATTAAAAGCGGATCGGCGAGCGAGCGTCAGACGCTCTCCGGCCCTCACGGGCAGGCAGCGGCACGCGGAACGGGGTCTCCGTGCTAGGGTACGAGGCATCGCTGTAGCAGAAGAGAGGGGCGCTGTTTTCGACACGGAGAAGGGGGGGTGGGGGGGGTCTCTCTCGAAATCCATCTTCTTCCGCAGCCCAACTGCCTACAGAGGGAGTCCCGGCAGCCAGGGGACTGCCTGCCCAGCGGCTCTCTGAGTTTCAGACGTCCTGTGACAGGTGAGAGCTCTCCCGCCATCTACAGCTCTCCCGCCATCTACATCGTTAAGGCTCTACGGTCTCTACCTCGTTAAGGCTCTACGGTCTCTACCTCGTTAAGGCTCTATGGCCTCTACCTCGTTAAGGCTCTGCGGTCTCTACCTCGTTAAGGCTCTACGGCCTTCACCTCGTTAAGCCTCTACGGCCTCTACCTCGTTAAGGCTCTGCAGTCTCTACCTCGTTAAGGCTCTGCGGTCTCTACCTCGTTAAGGCTCTGCGGTCTCTACCTCGTTAAGGCTCTAGGTCTGTACCTCGTTAAGGCTCTACGGTCTCTAACTCGTTAAGCCTCTACAGCCTCTACCTCGTTAAGCCTCTACAGTCTCTACCTCGTTAAGGCTCTAGGTCTGTACCTCGTTAAGGCTCTAGGTCTGTACCTCGTTAAGGCTCTACGGTCTCTAACTCGTTAAGCCTCTACGGCATCTACCTTGTTAAGCCTCTACGGTCTCTACCTCGTTAAGGCTCTGCGGTCTCTGCCTCGTTAAGGCTCTACGGCCTCTACCTCATTAAGGCTCTACGATCTCTACCTCGTTAAGGCTCTACGGCCTTTACCTCGTTAAGGCTCTACGACCTCTACCTCGTTAAGGCTCTACGGTCTCTACCTCGTTAAGGCTCTACGGCCTTTACCTCGTTAAGGCTCTACGGCCTCTACCTCGTTAAGGCTCTACGGTCCCTACCTCGTTAAGGCTCTACGGCCTTTACCTCGTTAAGGCTCTACGGGCTTTACCTCGTTAAGGCTCTACGGCCTCTACCTCGTTAAGGCTCTACGGCCTTCACCTCGTTAAGGCTCCTGACAGGTGACCACGGCGACGAGGCGGAGCGCTAAGCGCTTTCCCTCAAAAAACCTGTTGCCACGGTTACCCCGAGAGAGACTTCGCCGACCCCCCCCCCCCAAAACGGGGAACAAAATGATAGAGCAAGTGACTAACACCTCTCCACACACACCCCTCCCTCGCTGCCCCCGCCCCCCCACTGGAGAACCGTGCTCCCCATTGCTCCTTGTGCTCCCCGAGAGGAGCGGGTCCTTCGGGGGAGCGAGTGTGGGACTGACAGACGCCACGGCGGTAACTCGAGTCATGGTGGAAATAGACGGCGAGCGCCCGCTTACCCCCCCCCCCCCCATCAGCAGGGGGTCCCTCCCCCCCGTCGCCGCCGCCGACCCCTGTCACTCCGAGCTTCGTTTCAGGTCAGGGCGCCTGGATGAGGGCGCGTCCCGAAACTGATGATGCGCTGCCCCGAAAATAAGAGACAATGAAGCCAGAGGAAGCGGCTCTGAGAAGGGGTGAGGACTGAGGGAGCGGCGTGCTTTATATCTGCCCACATCAGCACACAAACACACACACACACACACACACACACAAACATACACATAAACACACACACACGTACGTACATATACACACACACACACACACACGAACACACACACACACATGCACGCACACACACACACACATACACACACACACACCTACACACGTACATACACACACATATACACACGCACTCACACACACATACACACTCACACACACACAGACACACGCACTCACACACACATACACACACACACACACACACACACAGATACGCGCACACACACGCGCACACACACCCACACACACACACAACCCCACACACACCCACACACACACACAACCCCACACACACACACACTCACACACACGCACGTCCACAGGCCTCAGGTCCTCAGTTCCGCCAGGGAAGCAGATTGAGAGCGGGAGTGGCCATCGGAGACTGGATTAGGCCGTTTTTTCCCGACGCGCCCAGGCTGGCGTGATCTCCCATGCAGATCACATCTGCGGCTAACTGACGGATTTCCTGGGGATCTCAGAAGGGGCCACGGCGTGTTCCGCTGTTTATTTTCCAGAAACGGCTTCCGTTAACTCCTCCCTCGCCGGGCGCCCCGCGCCCCCCCCCCCCCCCCAAAAAACATGGCCGACACCGCCACGCCCAACGAGACCCCTCCCGCTCCGCTCTATCACCGTGACAACACTTACAACACTTCTGTCATTTAACTTTGTTTTCTTTTTTATGGTTGTTCTCTGGGACGGGGACGGGGGGGGAGGCGTTTGGATGAATAACTTTATTAATAACGGAGCGTACTGTTCTCTCCCGGACAGCTCCAGCTCGACGGTTTCGTGTAAAAAAAACTCGTTTTTTTAAAACTCTGAATACAGTACGAAGCCCACGCCTGCCCAGCAGCGGAGTCCTACAAGCTGTTCCCAAACCGCGGTACGCTAATGGCTCGCGTGAACAGCCATGCACAGGCAAACAGACATACATCCTGCCATTCAATCAGCCTTCAGAAGGAGCCACATCAAGGCTCTCTCTCTCTCTCTCTCTGTCTCTCTGTCTCTCTCTCTCTCTCTCTCTCTCTCTCCCTCTGTCTCTCTGTCTCTGTCTCTGTCTCTGTCTCTGTCTCTGTCCCTGTCCCTGTCTCTCTCTCTCTCTCTCTCTCTCTCTCTCTCTCTCTCTCTCTCTCTCTCTCTCTCTCTCTCCATCGCGGAGGAGAAAAGCGCTATCCCGCGCTCGGAAGGACACACACACTCGAGCAACGCGAGAGGCGTACGGTGTGCTTTTACACACACACACACACACACACACACACACACACACACACACACACAGCACACGCACGGGAAAGAGGCAGCGGTTGAGAGGGGGTATAAGAGTGTGTGTGTGTGGGGGGGGGGGGGGGTGGGGATGTGGGGGGTGGGGGGGGGAGCGGTTGGTCGGGAGGGCGGCAGGTGATGATCTATTTTTTTCCCATTACCCTGCCGCACGCGCGAGGCTCATCTGCATTCACGGTTATCCAGATAATGAAGCTCTCGTTCGGGGGGGATCCTGCGGTGAGAACAATGAACCCAATTACCTCCCGCGGCACGCGGGGCGGGACGGCAGGCGCCGAGACAGATGGGAGAGACCGCGGTCGGCCCGGCAACCCAATCACGTTCACCCAGCCCCCCCCCCCCACGACACACACACACTGCGCCCCCCCTCCCTTCCCCACCTCGTTCGAGCGCGCGTCGTTACTTATCAACAGGCTGAGGCCAGAGAGCTGGGATCGTTATATCAAACACCACCCCCCCCCCCCCCCACCACAACACCCCCCACCCCCCCCCCCCCCCACACACACACTCTGCCCCCCCCCCCCCACACCCCCTGCCCCCCCCTCCCCACACACACACACACACACTGCCCCCCCCCCCACCCACCCCCCCTCCCCACACACACACACTGCCCCCCCCACCCAACCCTCCCCACACACACACATACACACACACACTGTCCCCCCCCCCCACCCACCCCCCCTCCCCACACACACACACACACCTGCCCCCCCACCCACCCCCCCCCCCCCACACACATACACACACACCACACCCCCCCCCCCCCCCCCCCCCCCCCCCTCCCCCACACACACACACACACCCCCCCCACACCCCCCCCCCTCCCCCCCACACGTCCCAATGCCCCCCCCCCCCCCACACCACACACTGCGCCCCATCTCCCTCCATCCCTCCCCATCCCGTTTACTTATCACACAGCCCCCCCCCCCCCCCCCCACCCTATACTGCAACCCCATGAAGACTAGGTCCCCTGAGCCCCCGTGCTTCTCCCGTACACCCCCTTTCTCCTGTACCCCCCCCCCCCCCCCCTCCTGCATGCGCTAACGGCAGACGTTTCGTCTGTACGCACGCGAACCACTTCGGTATCTTCCCTTCAAGGCTCTGGTGGGGGCCGGTCCTCTCCTGGCGGTGATTTTAATTGGTTCAAAGCTGTGTAACGGTACCAAAAAAAAAAAATAATGCTACGATGGGCTTTTGTTAAAGCGTTTAACGTAGCACTTCAGTGTGCAACACGTGTTATGCGTTCTCACGTGAACAAAATTATTCATGTGTTAAAACTTTTTTTTTTTTTTTTTTTTTTCCCCCCCGGCTGAATTTAACATGGATACCCACCCACCCAAGGACAGAATTAGGTCTCACAGGTAGATGTTCTGAGATATGTACTAAAAAAAATGTATATTTGTACATGAGAGCATCTGCTAAATTAATGTAAAGGTAAAAAAGCGCATAGCCAAGGTGATTTTTAAAATAAATTATGCATACTAAATACCCCGCGACCCTGACCAGGAATAAGCGAGTATAGATAATGGATGGATGCATGTATACTAATACTAAATAGAAGCGTACTTTTATTTACTATACTCCTTATAATCAGAGGAAGGTGCCATCAGTCTTGTTCAATGGTAAATGGTAAATGAATTGTAAAAGGACTGCATTTATATAGCGCTTTTATCCAAAGCGCTTTACAACTGGTGCCTCTCATTCTTGCTCAGTCTTGCTCAGGGGACGCTTCGACACGCCCAGCGCGGGGATCGAACCGGCAACCCTCCGACTGCCAGACAACCGCTCTTACCTAGTGAGCTATGTCGCGAGCTATGTATTAAAGGGTATGCAGCCAGGTATTAACACGCGACCATACTGTGCAGAACCAAAACATTTTGATGCACCATACAGTGCAGAACCAAACAGTTAACTGAACAGAAGAAGTCTGTGTCGTAACTTCTCGTGCGGACACCCATGTTTTTAGCGTCTCCTCAGTCTGTCACACATTATTCCAGTGAAGCATTTTGACGTTTTTTTTTTTTGAAGGACTGATCAGCATTTCCATGCACTGCGGCCGTTAAGAAGAAAAAAGGATTTAATTTCCTCACCTACGGTGAACTTCTTTTCAGAAGACGCTTCGCTCTACTTTTAATGCGGCTGTACTTCAGGAGCTTACGTAACCTGTTTCATGGGGCGTTTATTTATTTATTTATTTATTTAATCAAATATCCAGCATTAATAACCACGCACTCGCCTTGTGTTTTAACAGCATTGCAATTTTCTGAAAATTCCAATCTGGGGTTATAATTACATTCGTTCAGAAATGGAGGGACGGCCGGTGTTCACATGTACAGAATCTCAATGAGGACGTTATTGTCTTTCCTCCACCGCCAGAGAAACTGTAATGTAAGAACAGACAAGTGAGCTCCACTCCTCTGACAGGACCAATAATATTTCTCGACGATTTAATCGGTGGAAATGATATATACCACCTTCCTTCCACTGCATGAAATGGACACACTGCAGCCACATTTTCATGTTTTCGAGTGTCCAATTCTAGGCCAATTGTATATTTTTATTTGAACTAAAAATACTTTTTTTTGTTGTTGTTATGTAACAGCATTTTAGCCACAACAGTTAAAACTGGCCATTTAAATATAAGTGACACAGACTCTTGATCACGAACAGAAGCACTTCTCGTTCTAACCAAAGAGGCCTTTGGCCAACCGGGTTGCCTGAGATGACTTGTTCCCATTCTTCTGTGCCTTACAACACATCCCCAAAGATCAATTCTGTTCTTCTCCCGCACTCTTCTCTCTGTCTGCTTTACTTCCTATTCCTCCTCTCTCTGCCCTCCATCATCCCTGTCCCCCAGTCCGTCTCTCATCTAAATTACACCTGGGTGAACCGTTTCACCTCTGACATCCCTCCCATTACACTACACTGCATTACTCTCACACTCATCTCTTTCCCTTTTCCCCAACCACCCTCTATCTCTCTCCCCCCTCCCCTCTCTCTCTTTAACACTCTCACTCTTCCTCCCACTCCTCTTAACCCCCTCCCTCTCTCTTCCTCTCCTTTCACTCTCTCCGCCCATCTCCCCCTTTCTCTCGCCTCTCTTTCTCACTCTCACTTTCCTCTCTCTCCCACTCCGTGAAAATTCAAACAGCCTTATTTGCAGGATAACAAGAGATAAATTGTATCCTTATATAAATAAAAGCACGGGTAAATATCTGTATGTTATTTTTCCCTCCATTTTCCCTCCATCCCTCCTTCCGTTAAAGGGCTTACTGTGCTGATCATAGTCCCGAGAGTTACGCGATTCCACTGGGGGCCCATCCTCACTCCATCCAACAGTAACAATTATCCTTATTTTCGACCCCCCCGAGTCTGGCAGGTCTCTCGTTTTGTACATGCAAGGAGCTGAATCAGTGCACTAGGAACCTGTGAACAGATATTAAGATCCTTTCAGATGGACCCTTGCAGAAATTGCAAATGCAGAAGCCCACCATGTACCTCATTTTATTACAGTGCAGTCTTACGTAAACACTTACGCTGCTGGCCAACCATGTATAAGACACCTCCACATAACTCGGACGCAAATTGCATTGTCCATCGGTGCAAGCGATAAAAATACAAAATCTACCATCCTGCTTTGGCAAATCCGGAAAGCTGTCCACGGGACAGAGTAGAGATCGGACACGCTTTATATACGGCCTGTCTGGACTTCAGTGACGCTCCAAAGGATTGATTCCAAGGAGAGATATTTGGCGAGCGATGCCAGAATATGAATTCCGCCCGGGGTGAATTCCGATGTGTGAACGCGTGCATCATGCGAAACCTGCCCCCCCCTTTTCTCATGGTTCTCTCGCTATCGCCTCCTCTAATTTTCACCCCGGTCGATCGATGTGGTAATTGACTCCTTGATCAATGCCGGACTTGAGCTTCAGCAGCAGACTCAACCTTGCGTCTTTTTTTTTTTTTGAGGGGATCTAGATCTCCTGCGCTCTCTCCCCTCGCGTCTCCACCTCTTTTTAAAAAAAAAAAAAAACTGCCATAACAAAAAGAGATTCGCGCAGATTTGCAGCCCCCCCACCTCCTCCCAGATCGGTTAAGTTGCGATGCATTATTGATAAGTCACCAATTAGGGCTACTGCAATTTTCGACTGACCTTTCCGAGGGAACATTATGCACCTGCCGCGATACGTATTCTCCGCAAATTTCAAATCTTAATCTCCCCTCCAGAGCTTTTCGCTCCCCGCAGAAGAACGATCTTTCCTCGTTCCCGGGGAAAAGCACGCTACGTTGTTTGGTTATCAGTAATTAGCACCCGTGCTCTTTGCCAGAGACCGAGAGGGCCACAGCTGTGCGCGTAGGGCACACCGGAGACAGCCTGCAGTGTGGTCCTCTCGCAGACAGGGGGCGACAGAGGCAGGGCAGCAAGGACAATGTCACGGTTTTTTTTTTTGTTGGTGACCTTGTTTTGTATGGTTTTTGTCTCTTTTTTGCGCGTTCAGGACTGTCGGCGTCAGTGTCGTTCTGGCGCGGGCTCGGAGTTGTGTGTGAGTAATGTACGTCCCGGCTGTGGGGCCCCATCGTGGCAGGGCCTGTTTAATGTGCCCACGGAAGAGAGGGCCCCATGCAGAGGGACTCGGCGTCAACCGTCTCCAAAACCGCATCTCCAGGTAGAAAGGCGGGCAAACGAAAGCCGAGCGGATGAAGTTCCTGTCGTCGGCGGAAGTTCACGACACCGTTCCCCTGACGACACACATCGGTTAAGTCAGGGGCGTGAAGCTCGGTCCTGGAGGGCCGCGAGTGTTTGCTGGTTTTTTTTTGGTGCGTTTCAGCACAAGTGAGTCATTTCAGTAGCAGTAAGAGTCACACACACACACACCCCTCGTTGGTTTAAGATTGAAAGGAAACCTAAAATACCTGCAGCCTTCCAGGATTGGAGTTTGTCACCCTCGAGTTAAATGACACACAGCACAGACGCATTGGAGGATCCTGACTGTACAGTGTTTATCGTGCGCGGAATCGATTTTACTTTGGTGAAAAACAAACAAGGCAAGGGATGGAAATTTTCACCGGAGAAATCAGTTGCTGTGATGAAGCCTTTCAAAATCCCTCTGCGTGTAAATTCTGCTCCACGTTTTTTGTTTTTTTTTTTTCCGCTGAAGTGACTGGGATGCATCATCATTTCATTTTTGCTTGCCTCCACCACTCCTTTGCACATGTGGAGTATGTGTGCGTGCGTGCGTGTGTGTGTGTGTGTGACTGCATGCATGTGCGTGTGTGTTTGTGTGTGTGTGAGTGCATGCATGTGCGTGTGTGTGTGTGTGTGTGTGTGTGTGTGCATGTGCATGCATGTGTGTGCATACGTGTGTGTGAGTGCATGCATGTGCGTGTGTGTGTACGTGTGCATGCTTGTGCGTGTGTGTGTGTGAGTGTGCATGTGCATGTGCATGCATGTGCGTGTGTGTAAGTGTGTGCATGTGCATGCACGTGCGTGCGTGTGCATGCATGTGCGTGTGTGTGTACGCTTGTGCATGTGTGTGTGTGTGTGTGTACGTGTGCATGCTTGTGCGAGTGTGCATGTGCGTGTGCATGTGCATGCATGTGCGTGTGTGTAAGTGTGTGCATGTGCATGCACGTGCGTGCGTGTGTGTGTGGGTGTGCGGGGGAAAAGAACCAGGCCCCAAACAGCAGTTTCTTGGCAGTGGCCTAAGCCGGGTGAGCCTGTGCGAAGAAGACAGCCGTCCAAAGATTAATGGCCCCGGGGGGGGGGGGGTGGGGGTGGGGGGGGGGGCAGAGGTAAGCAAGCGGCTCCCGCTTGACATCTCTGTCCTGGTAAGAGCACACAAATTAGCCGAGCCATGCCGTGAATAATAGACAGGGTGCTTTCATCAGTCCTATTTAACAATGCATGCAAGGGCGAGTGTGTGTGTGTGTGTGGGGGGGGGGGGGGGGTTGTATGTACAAGGCCAATGTGCAGAATCATCGCACATGCAGCACTTGCATAACGGGGGGGGGGGGGGGGGGGGGGCAGGGTTGGGAAGAAAAAAAAAAAAAGGCAAAGAGTGTGATCTGTCTGTCCAAGATATGCATACGGTGCGTGCCTCAGTTGCATGCACCTCGGAGTTGCGTGTGAGTAATGTACACGTCCCGGCTGTGGGGCCCTATCGTGGCGGGGCCTGTTTAATATGCCCACGGAAGAGCGGGCCCCGTGCAGAGGGACCTCGCACATCCCCTGCAACCGGCTGAATTTAATATCGGGCATAAATGTTTGAAGCGCATCCGGTGCAGAATGTGGAATATGACTGCGCCTAATTTATTTTGCTGGATGCCGACGCGTCGACTGCAGTGCGGTGCTTTTCGTTTCCTGGGCCCGCTGATTTGTTTATTATTATTATTATTATTATTATTTTTCGTCTGTTCTGTTCTTTGCAGTCAATGCGGTTAAATGGGCAGCTGTTTTTGTTAGAGCTATCTGTAGATTGGTGCATACTTATCATTTCGTGCACGCGCGCACACACACACAAAAACACGCACACACACACACACACACACACACACACAGATACATATACATAAACATACGCACATACAGCTCTCAGGATGTCAAGAGCCTCGGGAAATGTTCAGGTGGAAAAGCTGAGCACATACTGCACATTGCCAAGTGAATGAACCTCACGAGCACAGCATCCAGTTCCATAGAACACTGTCAGCCTGCACACCCAACACAACCTTTCCTCCTGGTCAGCGTTTCCTTTTAAAAGCGTATCAAACAAAGGCGCATTTCAAGAGTTTAAAGCGAGGCTCTCTGAAGTAAAAATCATTGTTTTTTTGTGTTTCAAGTTTCGCTGTCCTCGCACCGTACTGCCTTCCCGAAACAGATCGCCGCAAACATTTGAAATGCCAGGACGAAATCCCCATTACATGCGTTATCAATATTTCACAGAATAATCAAATTCTTTCGGGCGACTGATACAAATCGCCGTCGGAAAAGGTCCCTCCCTGATACATATTTATGAATTATGCAAACGTAATACATCACCAAGTGGTGCAAAGAACCAGAGCAAACCAAACCTGGGACAGCTACACTGGGACAGCCACAGCAGGATAGATACACTGGGACAGATACCCTGGGACAGCTACACTGGGACAGCTACACCGGGACAGATACACTGAGACAGATACACTGAGAGAGATACACTGGGACAGAAACACTGAGAGAGATACACTGGGACAGAAACACTGGGACAGCTACACCGGGACAGCTACACTGAGACTGAAACACTGGTACAGCTAAACTGGGACATCTAAACTGGGACAGCTACAGTGGGACAGATACACTGGGACAGCTACACTGAGAGAGATACACTGGGACAGCTACACCGGGACAGATACACTGAGAGAGATACACTGGGACAGCTACACTGGGACAGCTACACCGGGACAGATACACTGAGAGAGCTACACTGAGAGAGATACGCCTTTGTTTCTGTCGTCTTCACAAGGGTAAAGGCCGGTGCGACACAAAGGGAGGCGGGGCTCACAGCCGTCCGACGCCGACCAGCTCCCCGGCACAGCGGCTCTCACTAATGACCAGGAGCGCCGAATTTCCTCGCCCCCGCGGGGGAACAGCTGCTCCCATCAACAGCTTTTCCGCGGGCTTTGATGGGACGCCGGAGCTGGCCGCGGTCCCGCCGAGCAGAGGCGCGGACGTGCCGCGCCGGCGACACCCGCCGTCCGGCCAATTTACTCCTCCAGCAGGCCGAGCCGCCTCTAATAGACAGCCTGCAGTGTGGTCCTCTCGCAGACAGGGGGCGACATAGGTAGGGTAGCAAGGACAATGTCATGGTTTTTTTTTGTGTTGGTGACCTTGTTTTGTATGGTTTTTGTCTACTGCTATCTGGTTCTATGGTGTAATGGTTAGCACTCTGGACTTTGAATCCAGCGATCCGAGTTCAAATCTCGGTAGAACCTTCATTACAGTTTACCTCCCCGTGGAGGTCAGAACAGCTGAGACACTGACCCATTTCAAACGACGACTAAAGACTCACCTTTTCAGGCTGCACCTCTCCCCATCCCTCCCTACCCCCCTGTAAATGATTGTAAGCTTAGGGTTGTAACTAGGCAGCTGTTTCGTAGGTGACTTAGGTGCATTAACTGTCTTAACTACTGCTTGTATTTTTTCCATAGACTGCGTTGTTGCCGTTCTTATTGTGTAAGTGTTAATCAGTTTAACCTTCAGGGTGCAAGTTGAACTATGCGGTTGTTCCCTGCACTTGGACCGGTACTTCTCTCTAGGGTTTTCGTCATACTTGTTCCTGGTTATGGTTATACACTTAGTTGTACGTCGCTCTGGATAAGAGCGTCTGCCAAATGCCTGTAATGTAATGTAATGTAATGTCTCTTTTTTTTTTTTGCTATTAATTCTAGAAGGCAAAATGTTTTTTTTAAAGAAAATATCAAGGCTTCCAAAATCAAATGACATTTGTCCTTGTGCTACTACTCAAACAAAGTGTGTGTTTTTTTCAATATATATGTAATATCCCTATGGTACTAAATGAAAAATCACAAATTTACCAGCACACGTTAGCTAAACCAACTTTTTTGCACTTGTCTGCTATATTGCTACTTGATGGTTTTAGTTTTGATATGCAAATTTGCATCTGGTGGACATAAGTGCCCTTTCCAAAGCATATTTCATAATTTTACACAATATTAATAATATACGAACTTGAGTTTCACTTGTCAGAACAAGAATCAAATGGCTATCACAAATTCAGTGCTCATACCTCCTGTCAATAATTCAGCAGTCATCTAACTGAGTACCATTAGTAACCATTAGTGTTTGCTTGGAATACTAACATTATTAAATGATAAATTATGGAAAGACTATAAGGCAAAGCTGCCGCCCATGAATAGCTGAGTAGTTTATTAACTGTTAAGACCAGCTAGTCAGCTAAAAAAAAATGCACAGCATTGCTTAGTGACAGCAAAGGTAGACACATCTGATATTTGCTGTTGTATATGATCCTTTGTAGTATGATTATACATGTATATATATTTTTGTAAACATGTGTAAAATTTCCTTTAGAGGATCGTTTGATTTTACAAATATGAATGGAATTTCCAAGTAAATGGTAATAAGAATACATTTTGAATTCTCTCTCACAGTGTCATGTTTTGAATGTTGGGATAGTCATGTTCTCAAGCATGCCAAATAATAGCATGCATGGCTTAATTAAAAGCTTAATTAAAGATGTTTCACAGAGAGGTAATGAAACGTAATGAATGTAAGAACAACGTCACGTGAACATATTTTTGGCCGCATGAAAACCAGCTGTACAGACACTTTTAAGGGGGGTGTTGCTTCTCACATGCTTATACTGCACATTCACATACTAATGCATGGCCTCTGGTTAGGCTTAGCCTTTAAATAATGCCCAATGGCTGTGCGTAAAAGATCTGCAAATCACCATGGACTCGCGCTGAATTCACATTGTTATGGCAACTAATCATTCTAGACGTGTTCCTGTTCTGATAAGCCGAGTGCCTGAAGGACGGCAGTGTGCATATTTGTTGTTTATTTCCTTCGCAGAGCTAATTTGCTCTGGTCTTACCGCGTTTTCACACCACTTACAGCTACACTTGAGATTCCGCAAGGAGCGAAGGCGCTATTGTTTTTTGGTGGTAGGTGTTTCGCCACGTTAAAAATATACGCGAGAAAGAAAAGAAAAATGCATGAGATGAAGCACCGAGCTGAACTGCAGTGGGTTTCTGAGCATAGAGAACGTACGAGTCTGGAGTCTTTCCAGTAAAAACTGGAAAGTAAAACTGTTGTTTTAACTCCGAAGTCAAGGAGGATAGTTTCAGTGTTTTACTTTAAGTCTTCGTGAATTCAATTTCCATTTAGAAAATATTTCTTTATTTCTTAATCCTTCTGGGAAATGCCAGCTCGGAACACAATGGGCAAAGCGAGTTTGTTTGCCTCTGTTTACGGGCTGTGTGAATCTGACAGCCAAGTTCTTTATTTCTTGCACTGTGAAATGAACACTGAATAACAAGCCTTATGTAATTATAGAATAATTCGTAAGCTTAAGGCCAATCACACTGACAGTGCGGTCTGGAAATGAATAGCGGACCAAAACAAGAGTGACAGTTGTCCTTCTGTAAAGTTCCGTGTCCTTAAACTGTCATGTTATTTAATTTAATTTTACGCTATTGTTCCGGAATTCAACAGAGGCTACATGAACATCGCATTAGAGAACGGTGGCTTGGAACTAAGTACCAGGCACCATACAACATAACTTCCATATTACATTATTTAATATTTATCCATTTATGATTTATGGTTAGCACAAATATCCACCACAGGCAAATAGTGTTTCAGGAGCACAACTAAAGTAGCACACACAGCGAAGAATTCAGAAAGAGGGAAAGAAAGTTTGCATCCAGCCATACACGTCAAAAGAGTTTCATGAACTTGAAAAATGAAATATAATTATATTTCGCCAAAATGGAGAAAAACAAACAAAATATTAAAAATGCTTAACTTAGTATGAGTCTTTTTTATTAACAGAACTCTCTGAACTAATCCCGAACACATCCTAAATTGTAAAACTTGCACTTTAACCAAAAAAAAAAAAAAAAAATTAAAGCCGCAAGCGGCGTTGGGAGGGGTCCAAGCATTGGCACCATCGCGCCCCCTACGGAGCGATTTTAAAATGGCTTTGTCCTCATGATCATATGCCTTCACCCAACATATCTACTGAATATCATGATGATCGTATGAAATATTGATGACTTATGGCAAATTTTGTGCTAAGAGACGCTGTCGGATGACTTAGTTACGTCGCCATAGATATGTCCTGGCCGCTTCCCGTCAAGGCCTTTACTTTGTCGTAACACTTAGATGGCATGTCGTAGCACTTAGATGGTCCGGCGTGTATGCACAGCTGCAGCGCTTCCATGCCGCAACTGAAAAAGGTATCACACTAGCGTTGTCTTGATACCAAAAATTTGACTTTGATACCGATATCAGGTTTAGTATCACAATAATTGATACTGAAACGATACTGATTCAATACTCGGTACCTAACAATACAGAAAGTACCTTAATAGATCAGAAACATAATGACCACAAGGGTTGACCTCATTTTCGAATTCACGGTGCATTAAATAACCTGGTTTATTAACAACCTTTAAGTTGAAGCCTGTTCAACATATCAATAAGCATAGGCCAATAGTGTTACAACACAAAACCATAGAAAACTATATTAAATATACTTCAAAAATTAAGCAGTTGCAAAGTAAATTATCTTTAAACGGGTCTTTCACTTTAAAAGAGATCTAAAAACAGCATATTTCAATAACAATACAGCATCTTCCTATAATAAAATATTTACAAATTAGACCAGCTATTGCTACTGAAGTGAACTGAGTCCAAGCTTGCGCTGTACCAACGAGTAGTGCACAAGCGGCGTCACCTCACTTGCCAACCTTAGTTGCTACTGCCTTCTAGCGAAGATTCTGACAAATTACACTTTTCATCCTCTCAATCAGTAATGCGGGAGACAATTTTCCCTGGCTTTTACATTTGACTCAAAACTACCGAACGTCGGAATATTCTAATACCGAACCATTTTTTTTTTTTTTTTTTTTTTAAGTACCGAGAAAGTGCTGAAGTTTTGGAATACCGTGCAACACTACGTCAGACACATATTCCAATCCATTGCTCAGCTTAGCAGAGAATGGACATTTCAGAGCGCCACAGAGACAGATAGAATAATAACACATAAATACACATTTCAAATAATAAATGCGACATTAAGAAAAAAACGAAACAAAAGACGAGATATCAAGTCGCGACCTACGCGCAGAGCAGCCTACCGTTTTATTCATGTAGAGACTGGCATATAAGAAAATTTTCGGTTACGCTGACCTATAAAACGCTATTCCAAAAGCAAAAACAGACATGTTATACATCGTCAGAAAGCTTACACTCTCACCTACTGAATAAATTAATTGTCAGTCAAGCCAAATTGCACTACAAAGGGCGACAACGCCGTAAGCAACAGGTGTGGTATTACGCACAGCTATTTTTGAAGATAGCCCAGGCGTGACAAATGCGCGTAGGCTATATTTCTCAAACGGATTGTCCAGGACAATATATGACCACTCATTCGCAAAAGGGACAACTCTACGCGAAAAACCAGTGGTAAGATTGTATATTTATTCAATGTTTAGTCCCAGATATTGAATGTAGAATGACATGGCATAATTAAAAAAAACTTTTATGTTGTTGCTACGGAATATTATATTACATTATAGGCATTTGGCAGACGCTCTTATCCAGAGCGACGTACAACAAAATGTTTAACCATAACCAGGAACAAGTGTGTCGAAAACCCTAGAGGGCAGTACCCTACCGTTCCAAGTGCATGGAACAACTGCATAGTTCAACTTGGACCCTGTAGGTTAAACTGGTTAACACTAACACAAACAAGAACAGCAACAACGCAGTCTATGCAAAAATACAAGCAATAGTTAAGACGAGTGCATTAACTAAGTCACGTACGAAACAGCTAACTAGTTACAACCCTAACCTTACAATAAATTTAGAGATTAAATAGAGTATACGATTTCTCTCAGCATAATGACGGATTTAAAAAGTAAACGAACTCACCCGTTATTGTCTTCAAATGGATCCATGTCAAAGAAAAGTAATGATTCATCCTCTTAAAGCTTTACCGTAGCGTATTATTTATTTAGACATTGGCAGAGTACAGTATAAATTGCGTCTTTTGTGAATATCAATGTTAGAAATTGCATTGAGAAACTGCAGCTATAGACACAAGATAGTCTGTTATCTTATGGTAGCAACGGAACGAAGCGGACTATATATGTATTAGGCTACCGTCATTGCTTCATTATACCAGCGTGTTTTCGCGCGTTTGCACAGAAACTCAGAACCTCTCAATAAAATGGTTTAGCTATTTCTCAGCATAATGACAGATTCAAAGACTAAACGAAGTCACCCGATACTGTCTTCAAATAATGTCTGGCACCGTCTTCCACTGCTTCCCCGACGTTCTGAGCTTCCCCTCACTGATAAAAACTTGACCCTACGGTGTCGGATTACTTGCGTCGCCATGGATGTCGCTTGCCGTAAAGAAGTTTACTCGATGTCGTAACACTTAGAATTTGCAGCAACAGCTCTTCCGCACCCCACCTAATAAAAAAGTCCAAATGGCGGGCAAACCATATGGCGGACATAGGTGGTCCCAAAAGCAAAGTTGTAGAGCACATTCAGATGCATCGGTCGATGAAGTTTTGTGTTGATCTGACTTACGGTGTGGGAGTTATGAGCTTTTAAAGTATGACCCTTTGTTATAGCGCCACCATCTGGCCGACATAGATGATTTTTAGTGCCCGAGTAGTGGGGGGCCATAGGAACCCACCTGCAAAATTTGGTTGGTCTACAACTTATGGTTGCTGAGCCTCAGACATTTTAGTGGAGAAAACTGCCACGCCCCAACTAAAAAGTCAAAAGGGCAGGCAAACAATATGGCGGCCATAGGTGGTGCCAATGGCAAAGTGATAGAGCACGTTCAGATGCATATGTCGATGAAGTTTTGTGTTGATCTAACTTATGGTGTGAGAGTTATGGCCTTTTACGCCTAACCCTTTGTTATAGCGCCACCATCTGGCCGACATAGGTGATTTTTAGTGCCTGAGTAGTGGGGGGCCATAGGAACCCACCTGCCAAATTTGGTTGCTCTAGGACTTATGGTTGATGAGCCTCAGACACTTTTAGCGGAGAAAAATAATAATAATAATAATAATAATAATCCTAACAGATACAATAGGGTTCCACCAGCTTCGCTGCTTGGACCCCTAACTAAACAAACATACACTGAGCAAAGGAGGATCTGAACACTATAATCTTCTCGTCTGGCCACAAACATTTTTTTAGCTGATGAAGAGGTCTGGGAAAAATTGCGTTTGCTCTTGTGGGAACCAGGAAAATAAAATATAGGACAATTTTCAGCTGTTATCAAGGTAGTGATTTTTGGGGATGAGAGACTCACTGTGGGGGGGGGGGGGGGGGGGGGGGGGGGAGGGGGAAAGGCCTGGCCCGCTACAGAGCACTCCCCATGTAAACACAAGGCCCTGTGTGCGCACTTGTACCCGCGCCAGTCAGAGATTTGGCCCGCGCTCAGACAGGAGAACGGGCCAGCCAGGAGCCTGGCACCCTAATCCAGCTGGTCTCTCCAGAGCCTGCTGGGACGTCCTGCTTCCCAAACACGTCAACGGGCCGCTCCAGACCAAATGTCAGGACGGCTCTGTGGGTGGGGGGGGGGGGGGCAGAACACCGCTCAACTGAGGGAGTCCCAGAGCCGAGGAATCTCAATGGCATTCACGTGCGTAGCTGCTACACGGGAGTCAAAATGGACGCCCGTGGACATCATCTGTAGAAGAACAAGACTGCCATTTTGACAGTTTCAGCACCGTCATATAAATATATTTTTTTCTCTCCTTATATATATATATTATCCTGCGTAGGGTCATTGAACTATGGGAAATATACGGAATCTGGTGGCGATATTAAATCCTGACTGAGCAAAAAAAACAAAACAAAACAAAACAAAAAAAAAAACATTTCAGCAATTTTGTGGGCTATAACACGATAGCGTGCATACGGTACGTAGCGGCTTAATTTGTAGCGCGTGACTTGGAAAGGTCATAACGGCGGGCGGAGATGTTGAAATGAATCATATACAGGTTGTTCGGATGGCAGCGTCACATGGTAGCCTGTGGGTCCAAATGGGGGGGGGGGGGGGGGGGGGGGGGGGGGGGGGGGGGGGGGGAGGGGTGGCGGGGGGGGCTCTACTTTCCCCCAAAGCTGCACGTACCCTTTAGCTGTAGCGGAGCGTACAGTACGGCGTCCATCGTACCGGAGAGAGAGAGAGAGAGGGAGGAACGGGACGTTTGGTTCCCGCGTCAGATGCGAGACGAGCTGCGGAACCGTCCACGCTAGCCGCTAGCCGTGAGCACATCTGCGCCACGGGGAAAATATTGTGATCTCTGACTCCCCTCCCTTTCACATGTAATCACATCATTCAGACGGAGCTGAGGCTCACGCAGTCGTGAGGTTGGGGGGGGGGGGGGGGGGGGGGTTGGGGTATTTCTCGCTGTCATAACCGACTTTCAGAGCGAGACTCCGGCGGCCGTTTCTCTTTCGGGGAACGACGGATTGCAACGCGAACCTCGCTCCGCCGCATAAATATTCAGCCGGCGCGTATTTTCCACTCCAGTATCTGTTTGTGCATATATATATATATGAGCTAATAAAACGGGCCAACTGTCCACACGCAATCCTGTTGCCTGGAATGTCACGGAGGATTCCTTAGTCATAACATTATGCCGAATAGCACCAGATTCAGTTTTTTTTTTATTTTTATACAAATGGAACCAAAAAAAATTGATGGAAGGAAAAAAGAAAAAAACAGCAATGGTTATATCCCTGGCCAACATTTTGTTTACTCTCTTTTAATGGAATCAGAAGCGCTAATAAAATCCAGATTCATTGCTCCGCACGGATCCCATTTCTCTGGATTAATAATTCAGGCCGCGCACGCCAGGAGCCAGGAATAGCCCTTTCTAAAATAACAGGAGGGGGGGGGGGGGGGGGGGGGGACGCCCAGGCCGACGGCAGTCCAGAGGCCTGACATCAGAGCAGAGCCGCCGCCGCCGCCGCTTTGGCGAGAACCTGGAGCGGGAGAGCCCGGGGAATCAGAGCCGTTCCTGTTAACACGGGCTTATTTAAGGCATCGTTACCCTGCCCCCAAGCCGAGGAGGTCCGGCCGTCATGACACGGCTAATACTAGCGTCACACCACGGCTAATACTAGCGTCACACTGCGGCTAATACTAGCGTCACACCACAGCTAATACTGGCGTCACACCACAGCTAATACTAGCGTCACACCACGGCTAATACTAGCGTCACACCACGGCTAATACTAGCGTCACACCACAACCACGGCTAATACTGGCGACACACCACAGCTAATACTAGCGTCACACCACGGCTAATACTAGCGTCACACCACAGCTAATACTGGCGTCACACCACAGCTAATACTAGCGTCACACCACAGCTAATACTAGCGTCACACCACAGCTAATACTTGCGTCACACCACGGCTAATACTAGCGTCACACCACAACCACGGCTAATACTGGCGACACACCACAGCTAATACTAGCGTCACACCACGGCTAATACTAGCGTCACACCACGGCTAATACTAGCGTCACACCACGGCTAATACTGGCGTCACACCACGGCTAATACTGGCGTCACACCACGGCTAATACTGGCGTCACACCACGGCTAATACTGGCGTCACACACCACGGCTAATACTGGCGTCACACCACGGCTAATACTGGCGTCACACCACAGCTAATACTAGCGTCACACCACGGCTAATACTGGCGCCACACCACAGCTAATACTAGCGTCACACCACGGCTAATACTGGCGCCACACCACAGCTAATACTAGCGTCACACCACGGCTAATACTGGCGCCACACCACAGCTAATACTAGCGTCACGCCACGGCCCAGTTAAACGGGGTCGAAAAGGTGCGAAACCGAGAAGGAAGCTGGAGAACAAGCCAGGCCCCAAAGACTGGGCCTCGAAAATTCTCTAACAGAGGGGCGATCCAGTCACGCACAAGGTCCCTACTTAGCATTCCGGATCAATCCCGGTTTCCAAGATATCGCTGCTAACAGAGGTGCAGGCTGCTCCTAAATTTAACCTCCCTCAAGCACATTTTCACTTCTCTCTTATTCCCTCCTAACATTAATACAGGACAGATGTCCGTTGGACGGGTCCGAGTTTTATGTTCACATCTCCCCGCTTCTGGGAGAGAGTTTTATTTCTTTCTTTTTTTTTTCTTTTTCTTTTTCTTTCTTTTAAACTCGAGTGATTTAAACAGAACGCTGAATTGACCACGATATGTCCAAAGACCGCTCCGCATACAGGCGACCTATGTATATCACTAGCACTAGAGTAGGGAGGAGAGGGAAAAAAAAAAGAGGAAAGAAATCAATAGCTTAAAAATGAATGTTTGTTTTATTATAGCAGTAATGTGCAAGGTCATCTGTTTGGTGGGTACGCTAATGACTGCTAGCGGTCCGCTGCCAGTGTTATTAGTGCTTAAAAACATAACTCTGCACAACAAGCGCACGGACAGTCCCCCAGTGACGCCTGCACACCCAGCACCAAGTCCACCGCCTATAATCCAACTATCCACATAATCATTAGAACATATTGGGGGTGGGGGGGGGGGGGGGGGTGGGAAAAAAAAAAATGGAGGGTTGTTATTTAGATTCATTGCTGGTATTCTAACACGGCGAACACATCCATGGAAATCAATGTACTGTACAATGGCCATCTAAAGGCAGAAGATGCTGCCAAATAGAAGTTTATAGATATAATTTGAAGTCTGAAAAATGAATCTCCAGAAAACCAATAGAAACGCACTGTTTGCTCCGCGGATATTTATGTTACAGGGGAAGGGGGCGGAATGAGAACTGAACGCGAGCTTGTGATCTTAAACAGCGATTTTCGCCGCTGATTACATTTCTCACCCCCTCAAACGAGGATTTACGCCATTTTAATGCGCGGGACCTCCGAGATGGGGTTCACGCTCGCCTTGCGGTAAGCTAATCTGGACCGCAAAAAAAGGCGCGACTTGCTCTCACCTCTCCCCAATAACTCTCCCCCCCCCCCCCCCCCCCACCGCCATCAAAGCGCCCTTTGAAGTTCACGTTCTGTAAATTCGGTTCAGGAAGTCGGGTCATAGTTCCCGTAGCCGGGGGGTGGGAATGGGTGGGGGGTGGGGGGGGTTTGGGGGGGGGGGGTGAGCATTTGAAGCCGCGGTTCCTTTTGTGTTCCCGGACCGTCCTTCATGTTTATTGCAAAGAGGCAATCATCGCACGGGGACGTTTGAGCTCGCCATCGCCCCTCAGATGTCGGGGCGTCGCCCCTGAGAAGCCGGGGCGTTTTCGGGATGCGCTAGTTAGCACTCCCCCCCCCCCCCCCCCCCAGCTTGAAAGCCGCTGCCTGGTGCCTGTGGTCGTCCCGGATGCCGGACAGGAAACGGTAACACCGGTAACGGTCTGGCCGCGCCGCTATACCGTGGCGAATGAGGCGAGCGGGCCCGGTGATGAGAGGAAATGGAGGATGGGACGGAGGCAAGCCCTCTGTAGGCCAGGTACCCTGCCCAGGTATTCACATACAGAGGCCCCCACGGTGTCAGAACTCTCCCGGCTCGGTCAGTCCGGCACTGCAGAGGGTCCGCACGTCCCCCCCCTCACTGACTGCAGCTTTCCCACACCACTCAAATATGCATCTCCCCCCCCCATCCCAATCTCCAGCGCTGTTTTTTCACAGCCTGGTGGGGGTTCTCTGTCCCCCTGTGGCCGTGTATAGGTACCCAGCAGCCCAATGGGGGGGAGGGGGGGCAGGGGTACATCTCCCTGTTGTCTGGTGCATTAGCAGTAGATCGAAGCCTCTTCTCTCCATATTCTTTCTACCCATATGACCGTATGTAACCTCCTGCAGTGCAGGTTCATTTTAGGGTCGTAGGGATCATATATAATGTATCTGTGAAGGATAGTGAGCGGGCTTCAAAGAGACAGGGGAGAGGGGCTTTGGGACTTGAGGGGGGGGGGGGGGAGAGTGGGGGTTAGAATGTGTGAGATGTTTCAGAGCTACGCACAGTAAAGAGGGGTTTCTTTTCGGGCAGAGTTGTAAGGGAATCGGACTCGAGCATGGAGGGTCCAATCAGGACAGCTCCACGCTTTGGGGGAAGCTTCTGAGGGCTTCCGCAAACTGTCAATTTCCCCATTGGTTTCACATGACGTCCCACAATCCTCTCTGATACGCGGCGCACAGTGGTTTAAAAAGGGGGGGGGGGGGGGGGGGGGGGGGGGGGGGGGGGGGACGCCGCTCGGTTCCAGTGAGGTAAGCCTGCGAGGAGTGAGGGGCACACAGAAGAGGGGGTTCATGGGAATTAGGAAGCGAGGCACAGCTAAAAAAGAATAAAAACATAAATAACAGCAGTGGCTCTTCAGGCTGTTAGGCTGCCTACCAACAAAATCCTCAACCAGATTCCATTAGGGTTATAATGTGTGCTTTTTTAAAAGTGTTTTCAGAACATCTAAATGTGTCTTGAGCTGGCATGTCATTTTCTTTAAGTGGTTTGTTATCGTATCGGTCGTCTAAAGCTAAAAATCTCTCGCGTCGCACAGCATGAAAGTGGCAATGCGCAATCCGCGGGTTACTGCGTCGTTGTGAAAAGACAGTCATAGATATACTCAGATACAACAGGAATCTTTAGCGATACCCTGTAGGGTAGGTTTTAATGTCCTCTCTCTCTCTCACTCTCTCTCTCTCTCTCTCTCTGTCTTTTTTCACTTTAAATGTGTGAAATATTGGCACAACTTGCATAGTACAATGCTCAGCGTTAATTCTCCTCTAACAGAGATTCTACAGATCCAAAAGGACTCACACGTACTCTATCAGATAACACATACTCTATCAACTGAATACTGAACATTTTAATACGTGTTTTAATGCTGTATCTTGGCAAAGCTTTAAAAAATAACACAGCCACCAACATTGTTAATTCAACCAAAATTAATAATACATAATTATGTACTGTAGTTAATAATACACCTGGACTAATTAAGAAGGAATAAGATTTCCTGTTCTTTAAAATCTTAGAAGATAGTTCAAAGGAAAGGTAGAGTAACAAGGACTTTTTTCTCTGCCTCCTTTACTGAGCATTCTAATGCTGATGTCACAATCGCTACTGGTAACTGAGCATTCTAACGCTGATGTCACAATCACTACTGGTAACTGAGCATTCTAATGCTGATGTCACAATCACTACTGGTAACTGAGCATTCTAATGCTGATGTCACAATCACTACTGGTAACTGAGCATTCTAATGCTGATATCACAATCACTACTGGTAACTGAGCATTCTAACACTGATGTCACCATCACTACTGGTAATTGCAAGCAGTGGAGTTCTAGAACACGGACTTAGAACCTTGAAAGAACGTTCCAAAAAACCCCACCCTTCAAAGGGTTAATGGACAGTCAGAGTCACGGAACGTCCTCCTTGAGTAGCCTGGCCTTGCTGGAGAGGCCACACCCTCTCTGTCCAGGCTCTGGCTGCTTGCTGAGTCTGTACTTTTCGGTGTGATTCTTTGTTAAATGTTTTTTTTTTCTCACTGTGGTCAGGTAGTCTAACCACAGCGCATTCTCTCTCCGGGGGCCTGACAGAGTGCCGGTTCGCTCTGGGCCCTTTGCGCTTTGTTCCAGCAGGGGATGTCATTTTGTTTGTGTCGTGTGATCGTTCGGCCGATTCGAATGTCCTCTCCGTCACTGTTCTGCGATTCCAGGGAGGCTCCTCGGTGTTAGTAGGGGTTAGAGGGCCCGAGGATCTTGCTGGTTGAAGAGAATCTCCTTTGGGCTAACAGTAACTCTTAGCATTGCAGCGTTCTGTAATGTCGGGAGTTGGGGGGGGGGGGGGGGGGGGGGGGGGGGTTTGTTTCTTCTGCTTTTTCAGATTAGTTCCTGTTCCTGGCACGAAATCAGGCGATGGACATTTTCCATATTTTCAATCAGACCATAGATACCCCGAATCAACAGGACACAAAAAGAGTTCTCACAATCGCGGAGCGCAAAGGACGGCGTCTCTCACAAACGACACAAAGAGCCCAAACCCCTGTTAACCTGCCGACGTATCACAAAGGGCTCCAGCCAAGCGGAAGCGACGACAAAGAGAAACCATGGAGACGGAACTGTGCATACCTTTGAGAGAGAGAGAAAGAAGGACAGAGAGCGACAGAGGGAGAGAGGGAGATTTTGTATTTGTGTGTGTGTGTGTGTGTGTGTGTGTGTGTATGGGATGGGAGTGGGTGTCTGTGTGTGTATATGTAACCATACTCAGCCATACCCATCGCAGTGAGGTACTCTGCATTTGCGTACGTGTGTGTGCACGTGTGACCATACTTAGCCCATGCTCACTGGAGTGAGGTACTATGTGTGTTTGTGTACGTGTGTGTGTGTGTATATGTGCCCATACCCATTGCAGTGGGGTACTGTGTGTTTTTGTGTATGTGTGTGAGTGTGTATATTCGTCTGTACTCACTGGAGTGAAGTACTGTGTGTGTGTGTGTGTGTGTGTGTGTGTATATTCGCCCATACACACTGGACTGAGGTACTGCATGTGTTTGCGTATGTGTGTGTGTGTGTGTGTGTGTGTGCATTCAAACGTACACACTGGACTGAGGTACTGTGTGTGTGTATGTGCGTGCATGTGTGTGTGTGTGTGTGTGTGTGTGTGTGTGCGTACACATGCGTGTGTATATATATATTCGCTCGTACTCGCTGCACTGAGTTACTGTGTGTGTGTGTGTGTGTGTGTGTGTGTGTATTTGCTCGTCCTCACTGCACTGGGTTACTGTGTGTGTGTGTGTGTGTGTGTGTGTATTTGCTCGTACTCACTGCACTGGGTTACTGTGTGTGTGTGTGTGTGTGTGTGTATTGCTCGTACTCACTGCACTGAGGTGCACAGGCAGGTGCGGTCTCTAACAGACTAAGACAGTGTTGGAAACAGGGACGCTTGGCTGGGAGCAGAATGAGGGATGGAGGGAGCAGCGGCTCGGTGAAACTGGGGCAGAAAATCCGATGTTGGGAAGGGGCCAGCGAGGGGAGTGGTGGGGGGGGGGGGGGGGGGGGGGGGGGGGGGGGGGAGAAACGTGCGGTTTGACGCGCGCCCCTGTCTGAGGAGACGGATCTCCTACCCTCCGCCCCGCTCTCGCTCTCCACAACGCACGTCCGAATTCCACGCTCTGTTTACAGTAAGGCTCCGCAAAGCTCTCTCTCTCTCTCTCTCTCCCTCCCTCCCTCCCTCTCCCTCTCCCTCTCTCTTTACTCCACGCCACAGACTCATAAAAACCTGACACACTTTCACCTCTGCAGAGAGTTCGGGTAGTGGGGGGGGGCGGGGGAGGGGGGGGGGGGGTGGGTATTATGTCTTCGCTCAATACTTCTGAGCTGATCCATACGCTCCTCCCTAACCCCTTCTTTCCCTCTGCTGGTGAAGGCACTGTCTCCACCGGTCCCCCCCCCCCTACCCTGCCCAGCCCCATCTGGAGCTCTTACCCTCCACTCCTCTCCCCTCCCTCCTCTCCTCCATCCTCCCCTGCCCTCCCCTCCCCTCCCTCTTCTCTCTCCCTCTCCTCTTCGCTCCCCTCCTCTTCTCACCTCTCTTATCTCCCCTCCCTCCACCCCTTCTCCTCCCCTCCATCTTCTCTCCCCCCCTCCACTCCTCTCCCCACCCCCCTCCCCTCCCCTCCCCTCCCTCTTTTCTCCCCCCTCTTCTCTCCCCCTCTCCCTCCCCACCCTCCTCCCCTCCCCTCCCCTCCCCTCCCTCTTTTCTCCCCCCTCCTCCCCCTCTCCACTCCTTCCTCCCCTCCCCTCCCTCTTTTCTCCCCCTCTCCTCTACCCTCCCGCACGACTGCCTGTGACCTCCGGGGGGGCTGATGAGCAGGGCTCGTTATGAAGGAGTGTCATTAGCGCTGAGAGGGAGCAGACGAGTGATTGCGGTGGATTGGCTGCGCTCTTACTGACCCTGCCGTCCAATCAGCTGCCCCGGAGCCTCTCCTTCAGACTCCCTGCAATCACAGAGAGCCGAGGCCTGTCATGGGGAGGCTGCCGCTACGTCGCAGCGCGAATGAATACAACACAGTAACACGCTAGCGCTAACTCACAGTCCCACTGAATACAGCACAATAACACGCTAGCGCTAACTCACAGTCCCACTGAATACAACACAGTAACATGCTAGCGCTAACTCACAGTCCCACTAAATACAGCACCATAACACGCTAGCGCTAACTCACAGTCCCACTGAATACAACACAGTAACACGCTAGCGCTAACTCACAGTCCCACTGAATACAACACAGTAACACGCTAGCGCTAACTCACAGTCCCACTGAATACAACACAATAACACGCTAGCGCTAACTCACAGTCCCACTGAATACAACACAGTAACATGCTAGCGCTAACTCACAGTCCCACTGAATACAATACAATAACATGCTAGCGCTAACTCACAGTCCCACTGAATACAGCACAACAACACGCTAGCGCTAACTCACAGTCCCACTGAATACAGCACAATAACACGCTAGCGCTAACTCACAGTCCCACTGAATACAACACAATAACACGCTAGCGCTAACTCACAGTCCCACTGAATACAACACAATAACACGCTAGCGCTAACTCACAGTCCCACTGAATACAGCACAATAACACGCTAGCGCTAACTCACAGTCCCACTGAATACAATACAATAACACGCTAGCGCTAACTCACAGTCCCACTGAATACAGCACAATAACACGCTAGCGCTAACTCACAGTCCCACTGAATACAGCACAATAACACAGAGCGCTAACTCACAGTCCCACTGAATACAACACAATAACATGCTAGCGCTAACTCACAGTCCCACTGAATACAGCACAATAACACGCTAGCGCTAACTCACAGTCCCACTGAATACAACACAGTAACATGCTAGGGCTAACTCACAGTCACACTGAATACAACACAATAACACGCTAGCGCTAACTCACAGTCCCACTGAATACAGCACAATAACACGCTAGCGCTAACTCACAGTCCCACTGAATACAATACAGTAACACAGAGCGCCATGACGCTAGCGCTAACTCACAGTCCCACTGAATACAACACAGTAACACAGAGCGCCATGACGCTAGCGCTAACTCACAGTCCCACTGAATACAACACAATAACACAGAGCGCCAATAGGCTAGCGCTAACTCACTGTCCAAGTGAAGACGACACAGTGACACAGAGCGCTATGACGCTAGCGCTAACTCACAGTCCCACTGAATACAAAACTGTAACACAGAGCGCCATTATGTTAATGCTAACTCACAGTCCCACTGAATACAAAATGGTAACACAGAGCGCCATTATGTTAATGCTAACTCACAGTCCCACTGAATACAAAATGGTAACACAGAGCGCCATTATGTTAATGCTAACTCACAGTCCCACTGAATACAACACAATAACACAGAGCACCATTACAATAGCGCTAACTCACAGTGCCACTGAATACAGCACAATAACACAGTGTGCCATTACATTGGTGCTAACTCACAGTCCAAATTAATATACGATTAAACACAGAGCACCATTACACTCACGCTAACTCACAGTCTGATTGAATACGCTATTGAACAATAGTATTGCCCAAATACACTGACGCAAACTCTCAGTTAGAAAGGAATACATGGCAGTTCTTAACACACAGCGACAATTGTACTAAGGCAGTCATAATTAACATATTGAATTACGCACAGTGGCACATAGCAACAGTTGCTAACGCAAGGGTTCACGAGGCGCATAACTTACAGCCAAGCAATGGTAGAAGTCACGTTCAAAATGCAGTTGCCTAGCTTGAGGGCGACCACATAGAGATTTGTCTGCAGCTCCATATAGGCCTACCACCAGAGAAATCTGAATAACTGGAAACTCGGACAGACAAAGCTATTGGCTCCACATTGTTGTATCACCAAATCTCGCTTCTATTCAGCATCAAGGCCACGCACATTTGCCACAGTTCTGAACATTACTGAACAGTATTTATCCCATCCAAATTCATATTTCTGGCTAGAACCGTATAAATTACATTGTTTGTCCATAACAGTTCGACACAGATGATTCAATTGTGCTGCTACAAGATTAAACACAATTAATTGCACAAGTTTTATCCAATTATGGTTTCCAAAGGAAATGTCAATATCTGCAGACATTTTTGTAAAATAAACATTGATAAACTAAATGGACCAATAAAAGAAATACTAGATTCACAAAAAAACATTTCCCTTGTATGGAATACAAGGAGTTAAATCTACACTGGACATTTTATTATCCATCTATCTATTATCTAATAATAATAATAATAATAATAATAATAATAATAATAATAATAATAATAATAATAATATTTTATTACATCGCTCTTTTCAGTAGCCCAAGGACACTTTACAGACTCAAGGGGAAAAAGACACGATATTCAAAATACCTGCCAAGTACAAAATGGGGGGGGGGGAGGGGGGGGGCAGCATGAGGAAGATGGGGGGAGCAGCGATGAACACAGGGCATTGGGTATTACAGGTCAACACATGGGGGCCGGGGGGGGGGGGGGGGGGGGGGGGGGGGGGGGGGGCGGCTTGCTGCACGAGGGGACGTACGGTCCGGCGGTGCGAGCAGACATGTTTGTTTCTCAAGGTGATCGTCGGGGTGATAAGGGGGGAGCTGTTATTGAAGGTGACAGCGGAGGGCCAGGCGGGGGTGCGGCTGACTGAGTAACCTTGCGATGAGTGCCGAGCCCCTCGTCCCGCGCGCGTACCTCTTCCCGCCTCCGCTAACTCCCCCCCCCCCCCCCCCCCCCCCCCCCCCCCCCCCCCCGCCCCTCGCAGCCCCCCCCCTCGCCCCGGACCCAATCTGCTCCCCGGGATCACCGCGCCGCCGGAGGAGAGGCGAACATCGTTTCCGACCTTTGCGTTCCCGTGTTCGACACTGACCTTTCGCGGCCCCGCGCTGTTCCCGGGCCCCGCCGCCTGGAGACGAATTCCTCGGGCGCGCGTGGGCGTGTGCGTGGGCGTGCGAAGCTCGCTCGTCACAGAGCGAGAGAGAAGAAGCATTACATCACCGGCCGGAGTCGTGACATCACCGTCCACCTTTCAGGGGCTTCCATGCGTGTCGTGTGTGTTTGTATTTTTTTTTTTATCTTAATTTTAAAGAAGCTGTTAAAGCTGATTAAATAGATTCAAATTTTTTTTTTTTACGGTTTAAAGAAATGTTTCTAAATCTATGTTCCCTCCCCTCTCACCAGAAACAATAATAGCACATTCTTTCCATGAGGTGGAAAAATACTCTAGGAACGACGGGGATTTGGAAGTCAGACATTTTTTTAAGGAGAGCGAACCGGATTTTCACGCACCCCGTGTGTTTTTCTACCCGTATTTAGACCAGAGGGGCAGCAGAGAAGGTGGCACGTAGAGACGGGATCGTGTCACAGAACGCGCCACAGCGGCGCATCGAACCCCGGGCCACGCGCGGGGTGGCCGCGTATCACGGGATTGAGAGTTGGCGGCCTACGGATCGCGTCTCGCGCCTCGCAGGTTTTTCCCCCGGGGGGCGGACATGTTTAATGGGGCCTGGCGGTCAGCGAGGCGGGCGGGAAACCCCCGAAGGGACGGCGTATAAATATTATTTATGACAAAAAAAAAAAAAGGCGCGAGAGGGGATTCGGACCGGAACAAGATTTTTTAAACGTGCGACCCGACTCCCGGCCCAAACGACGGATTTGGCGAGCCCGTTATCCCCCAGAGTGCACCATTTCCAACGCATTTTGTGTTTGGCGCCCACCCAAGCACAGCATCTCGATAATCTACGGTTTTATTTTCTCTAAAGGAAAAAAAAAAGATATGCACTTTCTCTCTCTCTCTCTCTCTCCTTCCCTCCTTCCCTCCATCCCTCTCTTCCCTGTTAAAAGCAGTAGGCTTGTGCTGCCGTGTGAGGTCACTGGAGCCAGGAGCCACGATCGCTTCCTTCGCTGAGGCACGCTGTCATGGCCGGGCTGTGGCTTCAGCGGAGAGTGAGGCGGACGATATGCAAGCTCTCAGCAGTCTGACTGCCCCGAGTTGCGCTTCTCACAAAATAAAAGTAAATTAATAAATAAATAAAATTTAAAAAAAAACAGCTGCCAAACTTGATGAGTACAAGCGGTGCACATGTAAATGCCCCCCCCCCCCCCCCCCCCCCTCCCCCCTCCCCTCCCCCAACCCCCATATTGTTATGTATTTGTCAAACGCTTGTAACAATCTGTTCTGTTTATTCCATTGTTGTCACATCTCAATGGTTCTTCGTCTTTTTTTTTTTTTTTTTTCGTTCGCCTGTTTTCTTCCTCTCCCCCCCCCCCCCCCCCCGTCCTTCAGATGAGTGCGAAGGCGAGCGCGAGCGCGGCGGCCTTGGAGGCGGGGGCCACGCAGCCGAGCCCCTGGGGGGTAAATTGCACAACTCCATTTTATTAGCGAGAGCGCGGGAGGAACGTTCAATTTGGACGACTGGCCCCCCGGGACTAACCCCAGACTTGCGCTCACAGTGCATGGGGGTGCCGGGCCACACCCTGGGGGTGGGGGGGAGGGGGGGGGGCCCATGCAACTGTGCCTTTATTGGCCTGGCGTTAGGGGGGGCGGGGGGGGGAGAAGGTGGAAAATTAAGAGTGCGAAAGCAAATGTCACCCCCCTGCAAGCCACACGCTGTTGGCGGAAAGGGGAGGAGGGGGGGGGAGAGGAAGAAAAAAGCAAAAAAGCGGCTACAGCTGATCATGTCCCGTGTGAGAGCCGCGAGGCCTCGGCAGAGACATCGGACGCCCCCCCCCCCCGAAAAGACACACACAGCGACGGCCTTAATGTCCAGTCAACGCCAGTCATCGCCCCGCCGTGTGAAGTAAAATCAATCCGCCTCACGCAGGACGCACGGGGGAGGGCTTCAGGGGAACGGGACCATTCCCCCCCCCCCCCCCCCCCAAACCCCCCGCCCCCTTTAGGTCAGAAAACAGACACACGCCGATACAGAGGCGGGCCTAACGTCCGTAACGGCACCCATTATCCGCAGGCTGTAGATCGGGCCCGGCTCTGTCTGTTTGACTAGCTGACTCGGAATAACTGTGCGGGTCACTGGGGGGGTCACCACTGACTAGCAAGCGCTACGCGGGGGGGGACGTTTAGCCATTTATTTGCAAGATTTTATTATTTTATTTATTTTTTTTTTCAACAAAACTGCCAACTTCCAATGTGCTGATTGCAGGGTGTGGGCTGACAGCTTCGCCATCAATGGTGCCTGCGATCGCCTAGCAACCATCCTTCAGCCCTTACAGGTTTAGCAACGAGACGACAGACACTTTCAAACAACTGAACGACCGTACGCCATCGGCAAACAACGGAAACACGAAGGCGAGCTGTCCGGTGCCAACGTTTCGTCTGACGGTGTTTAACTGCAATCCCGTGAAAACATCGTATTGACAGATTACAAGCTAAACATGTACGTGCTCGAGACAGCGCTATTACACACAACAGCGGGGGCGAGACAGCCATTACCTAAAGATTAAATTTCAATTTAACGGCGTGAAATATCGCCGAATTCCTAGACCTGCTTTTCGGGACCCCATTACAGTGTAAATGTCATATTGACCTTTCTGCCGCACGCCACTATCATTAACAATTAATGCAGCATTCCAACTGGGTTTTATAATTATTTTAACGGAACCTATTTTTGGCAAATGTGTTTCAGTCATGGGTTCTTTCCAGACAGCATAATGGATTATGTTCCAATGGTTAACGATAATGGTTTTCACATTTATTTATTTGGAGACTTTTTTTTCAGTGAAATCTTCTGATGGTTGTGATCTTTTTTTATCCAGAAGCCTTCATAAAGTCCTGGCTCTTAACAGCAAGCAGGTAGCACGCTGTGTGGTATCAGAAACAAAATGGACGTGTATTCCACCAATGAGATTAATTAAAACTGACACTGAGCCAATCAGGTGACAGAGCCTATGCCCCTGCCCGCTGTATTTGTTCTGTAAACTCAAGCGAATGGAAACCTTAAGTTAGGGATCGGGGTCTGTTCTGCAGCCTCTGATACCCGCCAACAGCAGGTCCACGCGGGCTGCATTTCCTGGCGGCTTCGCCGGTACCTTTCAATCGACTTTTGAAACACAGGTGCTCTGACCTCGACTCCTCTTAATGAGATTAATTAGTGGTAATTAGGACGGCTGTGGAACGAGAGCCCAGAACCAGCCCCCCCCCCCGCCTCCGCACCCCTCCTCTCTCCCCCCCCCCCCCCCCCCCAAGAGGAACACGGAGGTGTCCATCCCTGGTGTCGCCTCACGGGTGTGAGAAGTATAATTAAGACCTCGGTACGGGATCCTCTGGCACGGGGAGGGGGGTGTGTGCGGGGGGGGGGGGGGGGGGCACAGCCAGGCTGAGGAGGCGAAGCTAACTCAGGGGCCGGTCACAGACGGGGCCGGGGGGGGGGGGCCCCGCTCCGGAATGTTCAGAGCCGCGCCGGCGCGTTCCATCGTTCCCGCGGCGACGCTCGCGGCTGTTCGCTTAAAATGATGCGCGGCTCCGGCGCCCGGACCCCCGCGCTCCGTTCCGGGGGTCCGTCCCGTCCTGGCTGGCCCGCGGGGGCGGGCTCACGGTCGGGTCGGTCCGCCCCCTGCCACTGAGAGCCGCCGGGTGCCGGGGCTCGGGGGCCAGGGGCCGGGGCACAGGGGCACAGGGGCACAGGGGGGGTCTTGGGAGCCTTAAAAATCCTGGGTTACGCTCACAGGGCCGTGAAACGACAGCCGAGCGTCACTGTTAGTGCGAACACACGCCGCCGCGATGGCAAAATCAATGGGGCTTTATGGAGCATCAATCCCCGGCCTGCACAAGGCCTGCTCCGCCTGCTCCGCCTGCCCCTGCTCCGCCTGCCTCCGCCTGCCTCTGCTGTCTGAGCCTTGGGTTCGGCCCCTGTGCCGCGCACGACCAGAAATCTTCCCCCTCCCTCCCTCCCTCCCTCCCTCCCTCCATCCATCCATCCGTCCTCTCCGGCCGGGTCCGTCCTCCGCAGATCACGTCCGCCTGACAGCTCGGCCGGGCGGGGTTGGGGAAGGGGGGGCGAGGCCATAATGCATCCCCAAAAGCGGGGAGGAGGGGTATTAAGGTAAGACTCAGAGACTCTAGAAGCAGAGAAACATGTGTGTGTGGGACCGCCTTTCAACCTTCACGACAAGGCGAGGAGCCCCCCGCTTCCACACACGTGGGGGGTGGGCGACTTGATGCGTGCGGCCTTACAGCACGAGCAAATGAGAGGGGGAACAAGCGGAGGAGCGGGAGACGGGATTTAAGACTCGAGGAGGAAACGCAGATCTCGCCCGCTAATCTTATTGACTGTTTGGGGCGAGCCGCTCGCTCTCTCTCTCTCTCTCTCTCTCTCTCTCTCTCGCTCGCGCGCGCTCCTCTGTGCCGTCCCCTCTTACCGTGCGCAGTTTCACACAGAGCCGACACCCACGTTCGACAAAAGTAGTTATGGGGGGTGGGGTTCTTGTGTGTGTGGGGTGGGGTGGGTGGTTGGGCGGGGGGGGTCCTGGCTAATTACTTTTAAATTTACAGTGCGATGGCCATTCACTTGGCAGGGAGGCACAGGGAGGCGCAGGGAGGGAGGGAGGGGGGGGGGGGCTGTAGCTGCCCACGCCCTGCAGACTCCAGTAACACCAGCGGTGTAATTAAAATGAACACTCCCAGCATCCATCAGACAGGAACGGACAGAACAGGGAGCAGAGGGGAAAGAGAGACAAGAGCAAGAGAGGAGGATGGGGGGAAAGGAGGGAGGAGAGAGAGAGAGAATGAAAAAGATACAGAGAAAGACAGGAAAAAGGGGGGAAGAAAGAGACAGAGAAAGAGAAAGACAGGATGAGGGGAGAGACAGAGAGAGAGAGACCAAGAGAGTGAAAAGAGAGACGGAGGAAGAGATTAAGTGGGGGAGAGAAAGACAGAAAGAGAGGATGGAGGACGAGGGAGAGAGAAAGAAAGACAGTGACACAGAGAAAGAGGGCAGGAAGAGAGACGTCGAAAGCGAGGGGGGGTGAGAAAGAGAGAGAGATGAAGGGACAGGGGGAGAAAGAGGTAGAGAGTGAGAAAGACAAAGCATGGCGAAAAGAAGACGACTACCTCCACGACTCTCGCTGTCCGCTGGCTTCACCTGGATGGGCCGAGTCATCTGAGAGAGAGAGAGAGGGAGAGACGGGGGGGTTAGCTTAGCTGTGAGAGACCGTCACCAATGCAACAAGGCTACAGGCCTGAAGTATCAGCCCCCCCCTCTCCCACACAAACACAGGGCTACAGGCCCAAAGTGTCACTTCCCCCCCCCCCCCGTCACCAATGCAACAAGGCTACAGGCCCAAAATGTCAGCCCCCCTCCCACACACACAAACGCAAGGCTACAAGTCCGAAATATCAGATCCCCCCCCACAAACAGCTGCTTCCAGATACTGATCACACCGCTGCGTGTGGGTAAATGGCTTTGGGGAGTCGGGCGTTGGGCCGACGTTGGAATGGGGGGGGGAAAAAACAACAACAACAACAACAACAGCAAAAAAAACAACCAACTCGCCGCAGTCCAGATTAAGCCAAGCAAAATCGCCCGAGAAAGACTCGCTCCGTTTGCCCCGCCCCCGTGTTTGCGCACGTCGCCCCGGCAACCCCGACGACAGAAGAGAAGGAAGTGCCAGGACGATAAAACTCAATAGGGCCAGAGGAGAGGTGTGTGTGTGGGGGGGGGGGGGGGAGGGGCGGGGGGGGGGGGGGGGGGGGGGGGGGGGGTAGGATCGATGCGGCCGCATTGATCCCTGGCCCCCGGGCTGCAGAGAGCAACTGGCCGGGACCAATGCCGCGGTCAGGAGGCTGGCGGTAATCCACTGGTGCCTGATGAGAATGGAGTCCGTCGGCTTAGACGCTCCTGTCATCTCGAGTGGCTCGGACGCCGCGCTTCTGTCTACCTCCTCTACCTTCCTTTTTTCTCATTGCAGCGTTTTGGGGGACAGTTTCCTCTTCTGAGAACTCTGGCAGAAACGCTCCTCCCCCCCCGCCCCCTTCTCGAATCCCACCGCCCTCCCCCACCCCCGCCCCCTAAAGAAAATGTGTCTGATTCGATGACAACCCCAGCAGGTTCACGGATAACCACAGACCATAACCGTTCCATCAAACACTGCGAGTCGAGTCAGTGCTGGAAACAAAAAAAAAGCATCAGATGTAAGGATTAGAATATTCTATTTCATTTAATTATGTCAGTCAACCAAGAGGAGTAAAAAAAAAAAAAGATAAAGGAAAAAAAAAAAAAAACCCAGCCTTTCTCCTCTTTTCCCATAACCCCATTGTGTTTCAGTCCGAGGGGAACCCTGTGCCTATCTCTAAAACAAATTGCTTTAATAATAAGGCGGCAGGCGGGTTTTTTTTTTAATAAAAAAGGGGCTGGAGATCTGCGCCGATTTGTGACAAGATTACCGAAATATGCAAAGCAATCCAGTATCCTTCAAGGGCCTCTCCGCCATCTGTAGCCAGGAACTAAGCACCTTTTTATAGCTTCAAAACACTGGTCTCCGGTGGCTCCCTGAGTCAAGCATTGAAAAATGTCTGAAAGAGTCTAAGATCAACATTTTTTTCCACTTGCAATTTTTTCCCCCCCTCCACCCTATGTATTTTTCTTCTTTTTTTTTTCTTTTTTTTTTTACTGTCCAATTCTGGAATAGAGCTAAAAAAAGGTCAGATTTAAAGACAGGGCAGCCCCATAAAAACCGTGACTTGTTCAAGGAGAAACACCATAATGGGATTTTAAAACGTCTTAATAACATGCTGATATATGGGGGAGAGGCCCAGGCCAAATTCATTAAGTGCTAAACGTATCCATTTTCACCTTGAGGAAGGAAGTAACCTTCCTCGCCGGAATTATTCCATAAATTTACCCATCGTAAATAATAACTAGCTGGGGCTAAGTCTTTGCGGGAGGAAAAAAAAAAAAAAAAAAGGAGAGATGTTGTGCTTCTGAAGGTTGAGGTTCTGACCTTTTGTATCTTTTCTCCCTCAATCACACCCCTGCAGTTCATAAAGTCAAGATGGCCGCCCTTTTTTTTTTCCACCACAGAATCGAAGAGAAACGTGTCCGTCTTCAAAAGCGCTGGCGGGCAATTAGTCACGGGAAGACTCGTGACTGGTGACTGTGCGCAAACAGAGGGGAAAGTGTACTTTCGTGTGAACCGGGAGCAGGCTGAGGAGAAGAATTTATCCGTGTTTGAATTTCAATTCGCTAACCTAGTTCTTTTTTGGCGGTGGATGCGTAAACAGGAAAAACTCCTTAAGCAATCTTAGAAACGCCAGTCCTTTGTCAATACACCTGCAATCCTTCATGGGAATTGAGAACTGTGGGAAGCATTACGAGGAAGCTTTTGGATTGTAGGCCGTTTACAATTCTTCTACTTTTTTTCCACTGTACCCAGCCAAACCCTGTAGAAATAACTCCTCAACACATGGGCCTTGTTTACAAGGTTTATGTGTGGAGGATGCATCTTTGAAACTGGTTACAGTTCTGGCAATAAAAGAATGGCTTAATGGTCCATTTTTTGCCCAAAAGCAATGCAGTCTCTTCCTGTACATTGTGTACTGATGGATTCTCTCCCCATCTCCAGTGGAGTACACACATACATACATAAAAACACAGACTCGCAGGCGCACACACACACACACACACAGTAAATAAAGAAGTCTTGTCCTTGTCTGGGAAACCATTCCTTTCACATTGCAGCTATAGGAGTTCTTTGCGGTTTTTCTCTCCATTTTTTTTTTTTTTGTTAGTCCACATACTCTAAGCCATCTTTACACAGATGATAAGGAACCTTGGCTTTAACAGAATGGGTTAATTCCAAGAAATAAACTAAACAGCACAGGTTCTAATTGGGATGGGTTTTTTTTATCTTTTCCTGGGAATATGCAGAGGGAGAGTCGTGGGAGGTGGTGTCTGCAACTCCTAGATAAGATTTTGCTTTGCAGTTGAGTGGCAGTTTTCCAGGCCTGACTCCACCCCCTTTTCCCTCTCGCATTCACACACATTCTGATAGGCACTGGGAGGTTGGAAACATACACACAGCCAAACAGATGTACTGCAGGGAACAGTGGTCACATGACCAAGCACTGCAATGTACGGATGCACCACATCCAGGAATTGCCAAATTTCATCCCTTTTTTTTTTTTAGCACGGTTTGGTTTTGACCAAATGGTCAGGATTCAGAGGGCTAAATCCTAAATCATATATCTTCACCCTGGAGCATGGTTCCCTAAGTATTTTACAATGTGCTGCATGGTCCAGGGGTGATAAAAAAAAAATTGTGGTCATTTTCTAAAACGCAAATTTGTTAAATGGGACAAATGCGAGCGAAAACATGCCTGTCGTGTAAACATTTCTCAGTGAAAGAATTTCAGGATGAGTCTGGCACAAGTACGTATTTTATTCGATATAACATTTCCCTTGTCGTAAAGAAGCAGCAAAGGACACAGCAGTTAAAACACCTGTGTTTGAAGAATCCTCCAGAGTCCAGCATTTTACTGCCCACGGAAGGGCCACTAAAGTGAGTGATGACAGTTGGTGGTAATTCAATTGGTGCCCTGTCGAAGAACTGTCAAAGGCGGAAATGTAACCCAAGCGATGCTGGAATTTCTGAGGCCAAAAACAAAAAAAAAAAAAAAAAAAAAAAAAAAACACAACAACATTTGGGCTGCTCTGCTTGCCCCTTTGCCACCGTGACCCTGACCTGGACTCAGCGGTTAGAGAATAGATGGATGGATGGAACAACATTTGACTTTGGGCAACTCTCAGAGTAAAAAAAAAAAAATGCTTTCACACAGCTATTGTAGGGAACGTTCCGGAAAAAGACAGTGCGAGCCTCACAGGAACCAAAAAGAAAACCCATTCCTGTCTTTCATCATCCGGATTAATATCTGGCATGTGCAATAAAGTAATGAAGCAAATAAGAGACTGTGTCAGATAAATCAAGTGAATTTGCATTTGTATGAGATATACGGTTATCTGAATGCATTGCATCAGGTAGGGTCAAGTTAAAAAAATAAAATAAAAAATACGAGAAGCCTTCCAAATCGAGCATGCCTACTTAATATATGCAAACACAATTACGTCTTCTTTATACCTTAGACATGAACAAAATCATGTAAATTTTTTGCATTATTTCCAATACACTGTAGGTTATGTCGTATTACTGGCCAGTAAAGTGCCTGACTATAACTGTGATTTTGCACAGCTTCCCAGGTTAAAAAAAAAAAAAAAAAACCTTTGCTCTTTACAGTACACTGTCCAGTTCATTTACTGCAATTCCCGGTATGATTTCCTAACACAACAGTTTATAAAATGTTGCATTTGAGTGCATATGAGCGGCATGAAATACACTTCGCTTCCAAAAAAAGAAGAGGGATTTGTTTGCTATCACCCGCCATCCGAAACTGACAACAGGGGGGTAAGGGTCCGTAAAACAGGGGCGCATCTGCCGAAATTTCCACAGGGAAGCAACCCGGACGCATCCGCACGCGGGACTGGCGACAAGGACCGGAACGCAGCTGCACTCCACAGGCTTGGGACGGGCCAACACGAAATGACGAATCGCAGAATCATTAATCAAGGGTGTGTCTTTTTTTTAAGGTTGTTTTTTTTTTTCTTCTTCTGGTGTATTCTGCGTTCAACTGATGCCTAAAAATTATGGATAGGGCGTCTGCATATTCGTCTGTTACCACCTATTATAACTGGGTTAGGGTGCATCCATATTCGTCTATTACCACCTATTATTACTGAGTTAGGGTGCATCCATATTCATCTGTTACCACCTGTTATTACTGGGGTAGGGTGCACCCATATTCTTTTGTTACTGCCTAATATAATTTAGCATTACATCTGCTATAAATATTTGTTTGTGCAGTGATGGACGGTATGGAACTTTTATTGTTTTAATGCTTTTTTCATTAGGAAAACGTTCTTAATTCAACTTAGCATCTTGTTAGTCATATTCCCACCCAAACTAGATTTATGATAATTACAGCAATATTAGAAGAGTCCCATTTATTTTGGAAAAAAGCTTTCATAAGGCTCACAAACCACACAGTTGATACGGACACCAGTCCTGTTTTTTCCCCATTTGCATTTTTCAATATCCACTGTATATGCATGTTCAATAAAAAAAATGTAAAAAAAAATGGGTGATTTCGGTTTTTAGTGGGGACTCTTTATCCGGCGCGCCGCGTGAGTCGATACCGCGGCGGGGAGTGAATTACTCAGCGCACGCGGGCCGGCACATCGCCATCAACGCGTCTACGGCGGAGAGGAGAGGAGAGGAGAGACGCCATCAATTTTATTAACTCCACCAATTAAATCCGGCCGTGCTTCCCGGACGTCACTCAAACGGCGGCTAGCTCGCGCGCGCCCGCGTTAAATATACTGTCCTCTGGCGCTATGTGGGGGGGGGGGGGGGCAGGGGGGGGGAGTGGTGGAGTACTGGCAGGTTAAGAGGAGAGCGCTGAGAGAGTATGCTTTTGTTTAGGGACGTGAAATCAGCGCTACGATGAAGGGGAATGATTGTGGGCGTGCACTTTTTCCCAGGTAGCGGTACGCTAGGCGTTCTGACAGCGCGCAGGGGGGGGAGGGGAAATGTGACAGAGAAAAGAGAGGGGGGGGGGGAGAGGGGGAGAGAGGGGGGGAATGAGAGTGAGAGAGAGAGAATGATAGAGAGAGGAGAGGGGGAGAGAGAGAGAATGATAGAGAGAGGGAGTGAGAGAGAGAGAATTATAGAGAGAGGGAGTGAGAGAGAGAGAGAGAGAATGATAGAGAGAGGGAGGGAGAGAGAGAGGGAGAGAAGGAGGGAGAGAGAGAGAGAGGCAGAGAGAGGGAGTGAGAGAGAGAGAGAGAGAGAGGGAGGGAGGGAGGGAGAGAGAGAGGGAGAGAAGGAGGGAGAGAGAGAGAGAGGCAGAGAGAGAGAGAGAGAGAGAGAGAGAGAGAGAGAGAGAGAGAGAGAGAGACGTGTGACTCTCCCCCCCGTGCTGCCTGTGTGTGAGTCGCGTGACAGAGCCGCGAGGGTCACACACGCAGGGAGCCGATGACAGGCGAGGTGATGCCACAACAGTGCGGTGCGGGGGGGAGGGACACCGGGGGGGCACACCGGGAGGGGGGGAGACGGAGCCAAAATGGATCTCATCAACGCTCTCCCAGCGGGGGGACACCCGCTGAAGACCGGCTCTCCGCCGCGGCGCGGGGAACAGTCGGCTCACGCCGCCGAGCGCAAAGCGGGAAAAATAGCGTCTGATTAAAATTTACACTCTCCGCCGAGGTTCGCGTGTGACTGATGCCCCCCCAGTCACGGTCACATCGTATCTGTCTGCGGTCCCCCCCTCCCCCTGCGCTCCCCCCCCCCCCAACCCCCGCCACACACTCTTTCCTTTTCCTCCGCGGGGTCCCGGCGGCGTTCGGGGGGGGGGGGCGTGCGACTCCCCGCTTCCACACGCGCTTACGTAACCGCCTTGTTTGTCCCGCTAAGCCCCCCCCCCTTCCCCCCCCCCCCCAGCCATTTCGATTAAGGAACAGTAGTAGTAGGAGCAGCCGTTTTTTTTTGTTTTTTTTTGGGGGGGCCCAAGGCAGGGGAAAAGGAAACCTCTGGGGGGTGTGGGTTTTCGGAGCGCGCCCGCCAGCGTGGAATTCGTTCCCCCCCCGTCGTGTCTGTGTGTTTTTAAAACGGGATCCGTCACGGGTAACGGCGAACGTCCTCTTCGTTCCCCGTTAGCTGCGCGGTGCTTTCTGGGAGACGCGGTTTTTTGCGAGATCTTGAAGCGCGGTTAAAAAATTTGAAACGAAATTTGGACGTTGGGGATTTAACAGGACAGACGAATCTGAACAGTCTCCTTCCTTGCTTACTTCGGACGCTGACTCACCTACGTCCTTTGATGGGGTCGGCTTCAAACAGCGCTCAGATGCCATCAGTATAAATGGAAAAGGGACTACATTTATATAGCGCTTTTATTCAGAGCGCTTTACAATTGCCTCTCATTCACCCATTCACACACACACACTCACACACCAACGGTGAAAGGCTGCCATGCCAAGGTCCCAATCAGCTCGTTGGGAGCAATTAGGTTTTAGGTGCCTTGCTCAAGGACACTTCGACACGCCCCAGGGCAGGGGGATCGAACCGGCAACCCTCCGACTTGCCAGACAACCGCTCTTACCTCCTGAGCTACGTCGCCCCTTGTATACGTTGCAACCACCTGACGCTGGCCGTGGCCCTTGTTTTATTCGGGTTTAATGAGTAATAACGGACTGGCTGCGGATTATTAATGCACATTACCGGACCATCAAAACGCTCGCGTTCCTCCGTTGTTCCTAATGGGAAAATAAACACCTCCTGACCGGGGCATCCCGGCTGCGATAATAATTAATATTTCCAATTATTGATTCGAAAGTGTGCTGAGTGGGTGACAGCCAAGGGCCTCGGCTCGGTTAATAAATCTACGGTGTGCGCGTGCAGAGAGAGAGAGAGAGAGAGAGAGAGAGGGAGAGAGAGAGGGAGAGGGAGAGGCTGAGGCAGAGAGAGAGAGAGGCTGAGAGAGTCGGAGGCTGAAGCAGATAGAGAGAGGGAGAGAGAGAGAGGGGGAGAGAGGCTGAGGCAGAGAGAGAGAGAGAGAGGGGGAGGGAGACAGAGAGAGGGAGAGAGAGGCTGAGGCAGAGAGAGAGAGACTGAGAGAAAGAGAGAGAGGCTGAGGTAGAGAGAGAGGCTGAGAGAGAGAGAGACTAAGGCAGAGACAGAGAGAGAGCGAAAGAAAAAATACAGACAGTAGTGAAAAATAAAAAACGGGACAAAACTGAGAGATGCTAAAGGAGCGCTAGGGACCCTGAGAGCCCTAGCGTTTTTTCTTTTCTTTTTTTTCTTTTAAGCCTGGCGTCCGAGC